>CM040189.1:43179682-43622182 GCA_022606455.1 Callitettix versicolor
ACAGGCTTGAACTGAAAAAATCACATAAAGTTTCATAATTTAATAACTTTACCTTAGAATTTTAAATTTTAAATCAGTACTTAAACTAATCGTAATATTTCCACCTCTAAACTATCGATTAATGAATTATATATTAATTAAAATTATATAAATTATTATATGACATGCAGTTAAATGAATTTAATTTAATAATATAAAATCTAATCAAATTTATATACCTTAAATCATTGGCTTGTGTTATTTTTGATGTCGAATAATTATTTACAAAAAGAAACATTAGTTATTGTCTAATGGCAAGTAGAAGAAAATACAAGTGAATTTTTTTTGTTATTTAAATTTATAACTCATTGTTTGTTGTATGTTATTAGCAAGTTGAAGGTGTAGTAATGGGTAGTACTATCGAGTGTTTCTAATATATTTATGGCTTTAATTGAAGAAAGAAATGTTTCAAATGTAACTAGAAATTTACAGTAATTTATGGTTAAGATTGGCACAATATATTCTTGTGATATGATCTCACTTGTCACCTAACCACTTAAATTGCAAACAAAATTTTTTAGTGGAATATGAAAAAACAATTAGTTTTATTTTTAAACTTGTTTTTTTAGAAAAATCTCAGCCACAAAATATACACATTCTATTCAAATTATGACTTGCATAATTGTCATTTGAATTAGTAAATTATAGAGATTCATTATTGCAAATAACTAATTAATATACAGAGCGCTCCATAACAGCGCCAGTAAATTTTTCCGCTAATTTAACCGGTAATCGTAATATTAACGAAAAATGTTTACCAAATTTTAAAACAATTAGCAAATTCGTTTGATTAAAATTGCGTACTCTCGTCATAGTTAAATCACAGACTGGCACTTGAAATAGAAGTAAATAGAAAAAAATGTTATACATACGTCAATTGGGCTACATACAAGATATATTTGTACCAAATTTTAAGAAATTCTTTTGGCCAAAAATGCGTAAATTCGTCATCGTTAAAACGAGGCCGCCGTCTTAAAACAGAGGTAAATAGGAAGAAGTCTTACATTTACGTCATTCGGGCTACTTGTTAAAACAGAGGCCGCCGTCGTAAAACACACGTAAATGGAACAAAAATCTTACACATACGTCATTCCGGGCTACGTCAAGGTAACTTCGAATTCAATTTTTAAAAAATAATCGGTTAATGCGCTTGGATAACATTGCGTTATTGTAAATCAGAGGCTGCCATCTTGAAACGGAAGTGAGTAAGAAAAATCTTACAGTTACGTCATTCGGGCTTTATACAAGGTACCTCCGTACTAAATTTCAAAACAATCGGCCATTGCTTTTGGCCAAAACTGCGTAACAAACACACAAACCAAATGCAGAACAATCGAATGAAACAGAGATCTCGCTTCGCTCGGTCAGTTATTGATTTACAATTTCAAAATTCTAATGTAAAGCTTATGAAACTTCATGTGATTTTCGTCATTTAAAGTCTGTTCAGTATATGGGTGAAACAATATTTACACTTGGTGAACATTAAATTTTATCGAATACTGATTACGGTATTCGATATAACAAATATAAAATCTTAATATATAAAATAAGAAGTCCTGACTGACTGACTGACTGACTGATTAATTCATGACTAAAACTATTTTAGCTATTTGATTTTCAGGGTACATTTATGTTACCAACGCACTGAGACTTTTGCAAAACTCTAACGCCATTAAACTACTTATTCGGTTCAAATTTAATAAACAACGTACAGCCAATACTATTATAGATACTTGAAATTTTAAAGGTACATTCTTACAACAATGTCAAGGTGCACTAAGAAAAGATTTTGCAGAAATTTTATTTTAACGCCATTAAACTACTTACCCAGTCCACATTTAATAATCAACATACACCCAATGCTATTATAGCTAGAGATTTGAAATTTTCAGGGTACCTTTTTTCAAGAATGTCAAGCTGCACTTGGAAAGGATTTTGCAAAAATTTTGATTTTAACGCCATTTTAACTACTTACCCAGTCCAAATTTAATAAACAACGTAAATCCGAGGCTATTGTAGCTAGAGACATGAAATTTTCAGGGACAAAATTCTTACAACATTGTCGAGATGAACTGAGAAAGGATTTTACAAAAATTTGATTTTGACGCCATTTAACTACTTATCCAGTTCAAATTTAATAAACAATGTACAGCCGAGACTAATATAACTAGAGACTTGATATTTTCAGGGTACCTTCTTACAACAATGTCAAGATGCACTGAGAAATAATTTTGCAAAAAAATCATTTTAATGCCAATAAACTACTTACCCAGTCCAACTTTAATAATTAATGTTCAGCCGAGACTATTATAACTAGAGACTTGAAATTTTCAGGGTACCTTCTTACAAGAATGTCAAGCTGCACTTAGAAAGGATTTTGCAAAAAAATGAAAAAACTTTTTAAAAAAGTTATATAAATAACTTTAAATTTTCAGCTTCTTTCAACAATGTCGATGTGCACTAAGAACGGATTATACAAAAATTGATTTTAACGCCTTAAACTACTTACCCAGTTCAACTTTAATAAACAACGTACAGCCGAGACTATTATAGCTAGAGACTTGAACGTATAGCCATGAAACTGATTTTAACGCCATTAAACTAGTCTAAAATCAACGTTTATAATAGAAATTTGAAATTTTCAGTGTTACCACCACATATAGGGGTGCACTGAAAAACGATTTTCCAGTATTCAACCCCTAAAGAGGTAAAAATGAAATACAACAATTTTTACTGGAAAAAGTATGTTTATCGACTGACCTTACTAAAACATAACATAGTCATTCTTAAATATAAGTAATGAAATATATTTATCACCATTTCCCAAAACTCATATCCTAAAGAGATTGATAGGGGTAGAAAATATAAAAAAGGGGTATACAATTTTCAAATTGAAGAAATATTTGTTTTGGATCTTATATTCTAGAAATATGCTAAGAAACACAAATAATGAAACACATATTTCAACATTTTTTCGAATTCATTCTCTAAAGGAATAAAAATATAAAAAAGAGGTATAATTATAGAAAAAAGAGTGTTTTCATTGGAGAAAATATTTTTATCGGCTTTTCTCAAAAGCAAACAAAATATTTTAAAACACAAATTATGATACACGTAATTCAGCATTCTCTCCCCTCTCCCGAATTCATCCTCTAAAAGAACACAAAAATATAAAAATGTATAAATATTTGTATTGGAGAAAAATATTTTTTATCAGATTTTCTTAAATTCAAATGGAACACGTTTGAAGACAATAAAACAACATATTCACGTTATAATATTTTTTCATATTTACTGTAAAATAATCATGCGTTTAGATGATCACGCTTTTATTAATATATTGTTTTATGTTTCTAAATTATGCCCTTAATGAAACAGCTCAAGTTTCGTGGGCGAAGCCGCGACGAGTAATGGTAGTTATTTAGAAAGAAAGAAATCATGTTAATAGAAAATTAGTAAAAACTATAATAATCGTGGTATGCAGCTGTCTCGCTGACGTGATGGAAGCTAATTTCTAAATGTATTTTTTATGTTATCATATTTATTTTAAATTCAAATTCACCGTTATAAACAGCAGATATGTAAAACACAAAAATGAGTCCTGACAGTAGTCAAATTAAATTCCTTAACTTAAAATGATTTTGAATGTTATGATTGCTAATTTACGCAGTTTTAACGCTGAGTAAAGAGGTGACATTTTTTAAACTTAGGAAAAAAATTTATATTAAAAAAAATTGAAACGGCCGCCGTTTTGAGACTGTTCTACGAATTTTACTGGTTAACAAATTTGTCCAAGCGATTATCAAAATCGATTTTTGTGTCAAGTTTGAATCAAACACACACGCACGCATGCACACACCCACACACATACACACGCGCGCAATATATATATATATATATATATATATATATATATATATATATATATATATATAACATATATAGGTGTTTATATATATATATATATATATATATATATATATATATATATATATATATATATATATATATATATATATATATATATATATAAACTTTAACGAATTTTAAGTAACCCATAAGAAGTCAGGATGGCACTCATTAATTTCAAGATCCCGTGTCAGGGTATTACCATGATGGCCTCTCCAATAGCTTGAAGTCCAATAGAAATTCGTTAAAAACCTAAAGAGTTCATAAAATAAGCAAATAAAAAAGAAAAGATTTGTAAATTTTGTTTAACACATTCGGTGAATTTTAAAGCTACCAAATTTATATTCGGTAAATACTGTACAAATTTGAATTTATTTGAATTACTGCATTTACAAATTAAATAATTGTTTTTAATAATCATATTCCTACAATAAAATCTCTCAAAGTAAAAAAGTACTTTTCTTAAATAAAAAGTTTTGTTTTTTTATCGTAAACCTAACCTGTCAGGTAACCTACAACTGCACATTTTTTAGAATATAAATGATACTTTAAAATTTAAATTTACTTTAAACAAGAAATATATATATATATATATATATATAATCCTGAGAGGATATGTACAGGTAAACATCTAAATTAAAAAATCAAAATAAATTTGGTGCTGTGTATTTTTTAGCGAAATTCAACCTCAGCGTGCCTTATACCAAATACAAATTATATTACAAATTTTTACAGTGCATATTACCTCTCACTCATACTTCTTGAATGTCTTGATATCGTTGTAGTGTTTCTTCAACTGTCTATGAATTCACAATGTTTTCCGTCCCGTGCCCAAACTGCATCTAAAAGGAAAGGAACTGCTTCCAGATATTTACAGACACTAAATTTGCATCATTCAACACGGCTCTAAAGCACTTTACGTGCAAGTCAACAACAATTTTGCACACAAGGAAGATTTCGCAAAATGTCTCGCGCGGAATTAATTCCTCCGTGTACACACATTGCGGTAGGCCCACAGGGTACTGAATCGATTCGCCTCGACCAGTGTTCATGTTTGTCTTGCATAATCAATTAGCTATTCCTCTGTTTACAGAACAATTAACACGTTTTTTTTGTCAATTAGGCAGTTCCACGAAACCAAAGAGCAAAGTAAAAACCAGTTCTGACGCTGTTGTGTCTCACAACAATCACGATTTCAGGCCTTCAACATTGTGTGTTCTGAGAGCGGAGGTCGGGATCAAATTGGTTAAGTGTTTACAAACAGTGCACGGTTTCGGTGTCCTTTCTGGGATCTGTAGGTAGAACCAAGGACACATAAATTCGCACGCGTGTCTATTGGTAAACAATGCGTCCGACCACTGTGAAATTTGGCAAGAATGGGCCTAATTATAATATTTATTATTATCACCACCACCATCACCACCGCCACCACCGCCGCCACCACCACCACCACTACAACCACCACCGCTGCCACCACCAACGAAGTCGCCGCCGGCACCACTACCACTACCACCACCAACGAAGCCGCCGCCGCCGCCGGCACCACTACCACTACCACCACCAACGAAGTCGCCGCCGCCACCACTACCACTACCACCACCAACGAAGTCGCCGCCGGCACCGCTACCACTACCACCACCAATGAAGCCGCCGCCGCCACCACTACCACTACCAACGAAGCCGCCGCCGCCGCCGGCACCACTACCACTACCACCACCAATGAAGCCGCCGCCGCCACCACTACCACTACCACCACCAACGAAGTCGCCGCCAGCACCACTACCACTACCACCACCAACGAACCGCCGCCGGCACCACTACCACTACCACCACCAACGAAGCCGCCGCCGCCGCCGGCACCACTACCACTACCACCACCAACGAAGCCGCCGCCGCCGCCGGCACCACTACCACTACCACCACCAACGAAGCCGCCGCCGCCGCCGCACCACTAACACTACCACCACCAACGAAGCCGCCGCCGCCGCCGGCACCACTACCACTACCACCACCAACGAAGTCGCCGCCGCCACCACTACCACTACCACCACCAACGAAGTCGCCGCCGGCACCGCTACCACTACCACCACCAAGGAAGCCGCCGCCGCCACCACTACCACTACCAACGAAGCCGCCGCCGCCGCCGCCGGCACCACTACCACCACCACCACCAATGAAGCCGCCGCCGCCACCACTACCACTACCACCACCAACGAAGTCGCCGCCAGCACCACTACCACTACCACCACCAACGAACCCGCCGCCGGCACCACTACCACTACCACCACCAACGAAGCCGCCGCCGCCGCCGGCACCACTACCACTACCACCACCAACGAAGCCGCCGCCGCCGCCGGCACCACTACCACTACCACCACCAACGAAGCCGCCGCCGCCGCCGGCACCACTACCACTACCACCACCAACGAAGCCGCCGCCGCCGCCGGCACCACTAACACTACCACCACCAACGAAGCCGCCGCCGCCGCCGGCACCACTACCACTACCACCACCAATGAAGCCGCCGCCGCCACCACTACCACTACCACCACCAACGAAGTCGCCGCCGCCACCACTACCACTACCACCACCAACGAAGTCGCCGCCGGCACCGCTACCACTACCACCACCAATGAAGCCGCCGCCGCCACCACTACCACTACCACCACCAACGAAGTCGCCGCCGCCACCACTACCACTACCACCACCAACGAAGTCGCCGCCGGCACCACTACCACTACCACCACCAACGAAGCCGCCGCCGCCGCCGCCACCACTACCACTACCACCACCAACGAAGTCGCCGCCGGCACCACTACCACTACCACCACCAACGAAGCCGCCGCCGCCGTCGCCACCACTACCACTACCACCACCAATGAAGCCGCCACTACTACCAACTGTTTTCCATAATCAGTTGCACCAACAATATGAATCCCGACCGCACGCTACAGCCCCTGTTGGCATTAGAACAACCCGTGTTTTTGAAGACTTGCGTATTGAACTACCCCCAATGTTTGAAAGGTCCTTTTGTCTTGTCTCTCCATGGATAATCAATATGCCGACCTTTGATTTCTCCTTGTGTACATACCTGAAAGACAACACTCCTAACATTGTGTATCAACGTGAGTTTTCTCGACTGATTAATTCATATCCATCTGCTAAATTTATTTTCACAGATGGTTCTAAGATGAATGATAATGTTGGGTGTGCGTTTTACTCACTGGACGAAACATATAAGTATGGATTACCCTCAATTTGTAGTGTCTTTACGGCCGAACTCTTTGCCATCTTAAAGGCTCTAAACACTATTGAATTCGATAGTTTGCATTACGTAGTTTGTTCTGATTCAAAAAGTGCCCTCCAGGCAATCCAGGATATGTATTCGGTAAACTCTCTGGTTCAAGATATTCTGTGCTCTGTCCATAGACTTGAACTACGAGGTGCAAGAGTATCATTTATCTGGATTCCTGGTCACTGTGGAATATTTGGAAACACTGTAGCGGATAATGCGGCAAAGGAAGCAACTTTTCTGCCGCCATGTACTCAACGTGTAATCGTGTCTGACTTTCTTTGTCACGTAAAACATTTAATTCTTCTACAGTGGGAAAATGAATGGGCAGCTACAAGCAGTAACAAATTGAGGGTAATTAAAAATACTGTTCGTCCTTGGGGGTCGTCAATACGTGCAAGTCGTAGAGAAGAGATGGTGATCACCCGTCTACGCATTGGTCACTCCATGTTAACGCATGGATTTCTGATGGAACGCAGGGACCCACCTGAATGCGATTTCTGTAGGGAAACCATCACAATAAAGCATATATTGCTCGATTGTGATGGTTTCGATAATGTGCTTGTTATGTATGGTCTGAGCAACTGTTTGCAGACGATGTTGGGAGATAGTGCCTCGGCCGTTGACCGGGTTCTAGACTTCCTTCATCGTCTGAATGTTTTAAATAAAATTTAATTTATTGTATTTGTAATTTCTTGTGTTATTTTATTTATTTATTTTATTTAAAAACTTTATTTCTGTTATGTTTTGCATTATTTTACGAATTGTTATTAAATTTTATTCATTATTTATTGTTATTTAGTTCTTAAGTGTAATATATCTATACCTGTTATCTAAATTTTTAATTTATTTTTACTGTTATAGTTTGTTGTTATTGTTTTTTTCTTAAGTTAAATTTTGTTTAATTATTTTTTTTTTATATATATATACTTTAATCCTTCGTGACGGCGATGATAACCTGAACGGTTTTTCGCCGGAAAAAAAAGAAAAAAAAAAAAACTACCAATCCAACACTACCGCCATCACCACCACCAGCGGTACCGTCGCCACCACCACCATAACCGCCGCCACTACCACCACCGCCACCCCCACCTCAACCACCGCCGTTGCAACAGCCTCCAACATCCACCACCACAACCACTAACGCCACCACTCCCGCTGCCACAGCCGCCACCACCACCACCACTACTATTACAACCACGACTGCCGTTGCAGCCGCCGCCACTACCACCACCGCCACCCCCACCTCAACCACCGCCGTTGCAACAGCCTCCAACATCCACCACCACAACCACTAACGCCACCGCTCCCGCTGCCACAGCCGCCACCACCACCACCACTACTATTACAACCACGACTGCCGCCGCAGCCGCCGCCACTACCACCACCGCCACCCCACCCCACTCAACCACCGCCGTTGCAACAGCCTCCAACATCCACCAACACAACCACTAACGCCACCGCTCCCGCTGCCACAGCCGCCACCACCACCACCACTACTATTACAACCACGACTGCCGTTGCAGCCGCCGCCACCACCAGCATCATCATCAAGCCCGCTGCCACCACTACCACCATCACCATTAACATTACCACCACAACCACCACCGCCATCGCAGCCGCTGCCTCCACCACCACCAAATGTTAAATATTAGTCAAGGGAGAACATTTAACTTCAATAAACAAACAATTCTTTTATATTAAGATCTTGAACATGTCACCCATTTTAAATATATTCCCTATAAGGCGAAAGTTAACATAGCTCTTGTACGTAGCAAGCGTTTTACATTTTCTTTATATTTTTTACTTTGTAATTTTGCTTCTGTATTTTTAAAGCATATATATATATATATATATATATATATATATATATATATGTATATTTTTAAAGCATATATACATTTATATATATATATAAATGTAAAAGCAAACAAAATTCACACATACAAGACTTTGGAAACGAGATATCAAACATAGTTTCATCTTAACAGATAGAGGAGTTAATTAAATAACCACGTAAAACGAGGGTACTTCCAAAGGGTTTTGTTATTTACCTCGAAAGAGAACGAGATATGAGGGGTATTTATTATTTAAAATACATAGATCTATTTTACAAATAATTAATTGTTTATAATAAATAATATATTTAATAAGTAATAAATATTTTACTCAGTAAATTTACAAAGGCAATTAATTGGACAATAAAGTTTATAACTTATTTCAATTTGAGCACTAACGAATTAAATATACTATGGAATAATCATTTTCTGGCCGAAACAATCGATCCAGGTGAGCTTTGTTTTTGACAAAATTTGTTCTAATTAGAAAAATGCGTTTAACTCCTGACATATGAGTACCAACTAAGAAATGTAATTTTAATTTCAATGAAGGACTTTTATAGAGTCGTTTTTTATAAGAAAAATAATCCTAATATAACATTCTTATATCGAATTCGTTGATTAAAGGAAATTTATTTGTTCACTTAATAAGATTCAAATAAATAAAAGAAAATATAGTAGCAGGTGACCACCTTTTTTTATATTTGGAATTTTTGCTGAGAAATTAGTAAGAAATTGTCATTGTTAAAAATATCATGCAATATGATATTCATTTCATTTATAACGATTTATAATATTACGAGTGGGCCCGTGCAACCTTTCGCAGTTAATGGGAAGAATAAACGAATAATATACAATATACAGCAAGAAGTTGAACAGTGTTATAGCACCTCTTTATAAACAGTGTTCTTCCTAAGTAAAATCGTTGCAAATCCATGTAGGTCTACTATTTCTTTCCAATATGAACTTCAGTTAAAAAGGCGTTATAGTTATATTTAATACTTGTATGACCTGTTAATAAAGTAATGCCATTCATTATATTTAGATTATTTAATACAAAAGGCCTTACTTTGATCTTCTTTAAAACTATAACTTATAAAATTATTGTATGAATTCTAATATTGTACCTTATTAAAATATTTACAAATGAAACCTACTATAATCGGATTTTACATTACATACCTAAATTAGACTACAGTATTTACTGTTTACTAGAAGCAGAGTCTTTTATTCAATAAAATTTACATATTAGAAGTGACCTAGATTCTCTTACACATTCTACTTTCAAAACTGATTCTGTCAATATTTATTTAGGTTTTAGATACAGTAATAATTTAAATATTACTTTCAACAATGTTTTATTAGCAATCACCTGTTTTAGTACAAACAATTGCCTGCATTTTGCTGCACTCTCGTGGGGACTCTATATACTGCTCCTAGAGTTTCCTTTACAGAACTTTTGTTGGTTTTATTTTATTGTAAAGCCTTAAAATGGAAAAGTATGAGGCTTGAGAGTTCTATGGTGCTCTGACCAACCTGTAGGTACCTCTTCTATGTAGTTTTGATAACGCAGGCCCTTATTAAAAAAGCTGATCGGAATGCTTAACGTTATAATGTATGAAAGGTATCAAGTATTTGTTGTAAATGATTTTATTTGTTTTTCATTAAGTCAATTAATTTAGTTATTGTTTTTATAATTATTAATTCAACAATATCACATATTAACTGTATGTATTCCTTAACGGCCTTCAAAACATGATCAGTGCACGCTTAACGGTTCTTGTTTTAAGATTTACCGTGATAGCAAATTGAACAGCTGATTTTTTCCAAAATAAATTCGTAACAAAACTGATTTTATTGAAAATAATCCAACTTATTCTGTTGTCAGATTAGGTAACTGAACTAGTTTAAGGGGTTGGTTATGCAATTTGAGTACTTGTCTAACTTTCAGGGGCACTACTGCTGGGTTGTTACAGGGATTTAAACACAATCTTATCAGTTCTTTGCTGTTTGACCGTTTCGCGTCAAATGTTTCTTATAATTGTGATAGCCATTGCACGCAGCTGTCTCGCTGACGTGATGGAAGCAAATGTCTATTTTTTTTATCTCACAATTTGCAATTTCCGTTTTGAACATCGCAATAAACATTAAAACCTGCATGAATTAACATTTTAAACTTTAAAATAATTACATTTTATATATAGTAATGAAATACAAGTCAAGTTCTTAATTTCAAGTGATTAGAAAAAAAATTAAAAGCTAATCTATGCACATTTTAAAACCGATTACTGTGGTTTATTTAGATTTTCATAAAAGTGTAAAATATAAGCGTTACAATATTTAAAACATTTGAAATAGCCACCATTTTGAAACTGTTCAAAAAATCGAATGTTTGTTTGCTTAACGTCTTAACAGATGGACTAATGAGGACGAGGGATGAGTGTCAACGGTATAACGGTAAGGGAAAATCAACAGAAGCAACTGCGGCTCGAATTAAGAACATTTAGGTGCGCAGTTGAGTGACGCAGTAGACTGACTGGTGCTTTAACCACTTCGACCACCAAGCCCCTGCACTGATCCAAACAACCCTCAAAGACAACCCATCAAAAAGTAATCTAGAAGCCAGGATTGGTACCTACCTGCGAAGAAATTCTTAACAAGTCGGTTAAATTTCACTGTTGAATATTTAACTTTAAATTTCGTGAAACAAGATACAGACAGCTGATTTTAGACAACCGCTGTTTTTTTTTAGTTTATAATTTACTCTCTAAATTGAACAATACAGATTTACAGCTGAGATCGTGAAAAGCAGCCAAGGAAGGCTAAGGCCATGGGCCAAGTGAAATCTCCTAGTAGTTTATATTTACAAGAATGGCTACTTATTTAGGAAAGCCGAGTTGGGTATTTGGAAATAAATCAAGAAACACAGTTTTAACGTATATTTACAAGAGTGAGTTTTAAAAAAATATTACAAAATCATGACATTGTTGTATAAATACTGTGAAAGTAAATGGTATTATATTTTATAATGATAATGATATTGATATTTGTTTCTTGGGCTATTTATTACTGATAGTTTAACAATTTGGAATGGTTATTATCGATATGAACAAGGCTGAGAGGAAGGCTATCTACCTTGGCAGAGAGCGACTCTGGGACTTATTTCAGGACATTGTGCACATGAACAAACATTAGGAGTAACCTTGTATAGGAAGGAACAGGAAACTGTAGGCCACCTAATCTACGATTGTGAAGGCTCTTGCCAGCAGGAGCAAATGATGTTTGGCTTCCAGGATCCTGAGGAATTAAGTGTTAAAACCCATCGAGGGCACTAGTCTACTAAACTAAAATCCAAGACGCTTAGTTGATCGTAGTAGAAGTCATCAAACTCTTTAACCACAAAGCAATGAAAGTTTTCGAGTGTAGATTCACTCAGTGTGAAGGTGAAACCAAAACTTCAAAATACTATTCAATTTGTACCAAAAATAAACATCATGTATCATGTTTTCTCTTCCTTTTTATTCTACTTACGATATCATTTTAAAAAACACGACATATTTACATTGTTAGTTTGTAATAACATTCCCTGAAACGTATTATAGATGTTCAATGAAATCAGCTGATCGTTACGAATTATTATAAAACAACTGATCTGTTACTATTACATATTTGCCAAAATTAAATTATTCATTTCATCGGTCAAACTTTTCGTAGTTTCCGTAGTATAGTGGTTATCACGTCCGCCTCACACGCGTAAAGTCCCCGGTTCGATCTCAGACGGAAAACAGGACATTTTAAATACAATTAATTTAATATTAGACTTTTATTATATAATATAATAAACGAAAGCAATATATATATTTATATTATATTATATATATATATATATATATATATATATATATATATATATATATATATATATATATATATATATATATATATATATATATATATGTATATATATATATATATATATGTGTGTGTGTGTGTGTGTGTACATTGCTCGCATAAGCATACATCACAAACAGCTCTAAAACATGATACATGTTAATATTGAGCATTCCAAGAAACAAAATAACAATACTGTTGACAATGGTTGACACATTCACTGACGATGGAAGTGGTAATACTAAGGCTAGCTTTTTTCAGTTGCACCAACGTCTTCGGCTTCTTCTACGGTGTCAGGAAGCTTAGAGTTTAAAGTTTCAGGAAAGTAGAGTGATAGCGAACCACCAAGGAGGGACACTATGCCAAACACTGTTAAGGGCTCGATGTACGTTGCCTGGAAAAAATATGCAGCCATTCTTTAGACTACTACTAAAGTAATATCATTTACACAAATAACAATAAGGTAATAATAGATTACACAGTTAAAGGAATTACAAATTTCGTTATCCTTAATAGGCTATCCAGTATTTTCCGCTGAAAATTATAAAACACCTAAATCCCTGTGTTTCGCTATGTAAAATTTTGGTTTTCAAAGTTTGTCATGAAAGCACTAATACATAAAACCGTGTTAGCTGAAAAATAACCGCGCAACTGAACGCTGCTGACTGACGTGATCGAAACGAATTTCTAAAAAAAATATTTTAGCCTTAAAGAAAATAAACCCTGACCGCCGTCAGATTGATTTTTACCTTTCCAATGAATTTAAAATTGTTAATTAATGAATATTTTTACGCTTATTATGACGGTGAAATCATATTTTAAAAGAAGTTTTTTTGAAGATTTGAAATGGCCGCCATGTTGAAACTGTTTTGACGGATTCTGATAAAAAAACAAACTTGTCCAAACTGTTAACACAAATTAATTTTTGTGCCCAAAGTTAATCAAATCGGGTTAAATTTGCGAACAATAGAGTACTACTATTTTCCCCCCCTTAACGTTCATACTTAATGCCAGTTCGAGGATTAACGGAAAACGTAAAGCTTACGACAGAAACGGCAGTCTCGAACCTACTACCTTGGTTGCGTAAAGTAGATTTTAAAGTCCCAGGTCTGGGTGTTACCATGATTACTGCAAAAATATACAAATGAATCGTTACAAATACTTACAAGAAGTGGTGTTTGAGGGGCAACCATGGATCCGATCCGCCCAAACATGGAACAAGTGGCTAGCAAAGAGTGACGCAGCTCCGTCGGGAACATTTCAGCGGTGTACACGTACAGTACAGTAAAGGACATTGTAATTGCCAACTTGCCCACCATGTAACACAGCATCCTCACGATGTACATATCTGGAACATATTGCGTTTGACATTTTAACAAGTTTTACTAGACAAAATATACATGATTTTACAACCGTCATATTCTTACAAAGACATATTTCCCCTTTATAGCTTCTTCCATTTGTTTCTTATTCAGGTAGCCGTTTTTTTCACTTCTTGAAAATTTAAAAAAAAAATTGTTTGTGACCGCATTGTATATTTTTTAAATTTTGACGTTAAACACAACGTTTAAAAATATTTTGATTTTATTGAAACCTGTTTAATTGCTTTAAACTTTTTTTAACGTGGGGTTGAGAGTAGTGAGGAGGTAAACAAACTGGCTGGACTGGGATCTACATTTGAGTTTATCGTACGCAAGTCAGCTTTAGTGATTTCTCTATTGTTTGCCGGGTCTGCTAACAATAGGTGGATTAACAGGCAACGCTAGGCGAGATGGGATAACCTTCATGGACATTTCTATAGCAAGCGTTTTTGGGTGAGGCCCTCATGAAGGACTTAGAGGGGCAGCAGAGCACAACTCAGAAAAATTATGGGGCTCATTATTGGGAACTGTGGTCTAAGGGTGCATATGAAAAGGGTAGGTACCATTGAGGATCTGTGTGTAGGGTATACAGAAAAGAGAAAAAACTGCAGGACACATAATTTATGATTGTAAGGCTCTTACTGGCAGGTTTGTTTTCCAAGACCCTAAGGGCCTTCAGCAGGATGACCTAGCCCTAAGGGCATCAATCTGTTGGACTAGTACTTAAGAGGTTTAGTTGTTCAATAGGTCTGTCGATCGCAGTGCCTGGGGTTTTATAATCCTTTCCTCTAGTATTTAATCTAATCTAATGAATCACTAATGTTATTAATTAGACTGACATCACTGCAGCAGTTTATAAACTAAAGGAAGGGCAAGTAGTGAAAAACAAGTTCAGAGCGCTCTGACGTCGAGTTTCGGTACTATTCTGGCAATTTAACATTGGGTGGAAGCTATATGTTTGATTGTAGTACCTGGTTCAACAAAGTAAAATGTCAAACATGCTGCTCCACTAACAACCAAGGATCCGCAAAGACTGATCCTGCGTCCGAGCCACTCGCTGAACAGGATTGTTGCGAAGTATCCTGGGATCTCCACCAAACTCACTAGGATGAAGTTGAGGTATCGGTTACCACCGACAATAGACACAGAGTTCAACGAGAGGCCGTAATACACTAAAGTGTTTGTCATCCTAAAAATAATTAACAGCATTACAGATTATGTGAAATTATACTTGAATATATATTTAATATTTCCTCGTGATTATTATGACATATGTACATTTAACACATCACTACAATTTAATAATTAATAAAATAATTCACATACGATATCGCGTGCAAGCAACAAAAATACTTAATGTTTTAAAATAAATTGTTGAAGATAAGTTTGTGTTTATATTTTATTTAGAAAATTTATGCCCAAAAGGCTGGCGCATGTAGAATAGTTTATAGTAAGTGGTAGAATTTACGTGTTGATTAAATTAAAGAATTTCCTGTGTGATAAACACATAAATTGTGTACCAAACAAAATTTTATTTTACATTTTAGATACTTTGCGTTAAATATAATAGTTTTTTGCAGTGACTGCTTCTTATCGCGGTGTATGGGTGTATGTTTTTCACGTGGAAAAAATCAGTTTGCCGTCACGGAACGCTCTAACACATACATACGCGCACTCTAGTTTGTTTAGTCATTAATAAATGTATTTTTGAAGTGAAAACTTCTATGGTCGCTGTTGACAAAATATGGGTATAAGCATTTGCTTTCGCGTTATGCTTGAATCCGTAATGCATACATTACAGTACACACACACACACACACACACACACACACACACATATATATATATATATATATATATATATATATATTCTTGTATATATTTAGACTTTAGACTGGAAGTGACTACTGAACAGCTGATTTCGCACAATAGCATCAATGCCTAAAATTTTTTTTTCAAAAAAGTATTTTCACTAATTCGTATTTTATACTTCTTAATCCTAAACAATTAGTTTTTATCACTTCCACGAATATATTTCAAAAACTTTACCTGCCTTACATAATCGTTTGACCCATTGGGTTTACTATGGGGAAAATTCAATTGACTAATTGGTCAATTACCTGATAAACCTATTGATTGATTCACGTGTTATCGTCGAGAATACGTCTGTGTGAGAAGTGTCAGCTCGATTGATCGATTGGAAGTGAATTAAATATCAATTAAAAGATTTGATTCAGGTAAACAAATTGTGTTAAAACAAAAGTGGCAAGAAACAACAAATTCTTAAAATAATTTTTTTTTCTATCCAGGTGACTATTCGAACACTACTTAATTTCGGTAAATTATCTAACTCAAATTTTTTTTCATGCGACGGTTCATTCAATTGTTCTCAAACGTTTTTGTCATTGGACTCACCTTCAGCCTGAAATTTTTTTCACGATTCACCGTAACATATATATATATTGAAAAAAACATAATACTAAAAATAAAATAAACAACTCTTTATATTTCGTTTAGGTTTAATAATTACACTTCATTAGAAGAAAAGAGAAAAGGGTGTAAAAGTGACTTAAATTATTTAACTTATACACCCTTTTATCTTTTTTTTAATGATGTGTAATTATTAAACGTAAACAAAATATAAAGAGTTTTTTATTCCATTTTATTTTTCAAACACATTCGTCCTAGTTAGATGTATGCCGTAGTTCCTGTAGTAGCGAGAGCCAAGCAACGAGAAACTTTCCCTCCATCTCTACCCTTTTTTTTCTTCTTCATATCGGGCGGTCCAAGTTCCTTTCTACATCAGTCGCATGATCTTATTGCACTCCCGATGATGTTATACTGGCCGAAGCAGTCACACTCAAGGTCCAGGATCTTGCTAATGAGATCCTTGTGTAGAACGATCACAAGGTTTACAAGGTCTCCAAAGATTCTATTTCTTTCTGCTCCAAAGACTAACACTTCACCAGGTTCTCCACGATCCAAACGGCCAGACAAAATCTACACTGGCCACTTTGCTAGTACAGAAATAAACTCTACGGCTGCACTGTCCTATCGCCTTGTTTATTTTGTTTTGAAAGCATCTGTTTTGTATGTAACTTTACAGTTGGAAGTGAATCGGTTTTTGTGGAATTATAGTACATATTTTTTTAGATGTGTTCAGTTCTATATTTTTTTGCAGCCTTAAAGCTTTAAGACGTTTCGTCAACCCGCGACCCATAGTTTTCGGAACAGCTGATCTCATAAATGAACTTACCAGCAGAAGGAACAGTTCGCTAGTCTTAGTAATAAAGGCCTCGATTTTAAGACTTTGATCAAAGCAGAAGGTTTCTGGTTACTCGGTTTGTATGTAGATTCTGTTGCATTTTTTACTCCATTTTCCTGAAAAAAAAACATTAAAAAAACGTTAGGAATATACTAACTGAAATCACAGTCGATCTGTTAAAAATGAATTGTTAAGCTGAAAACACTTTTTTCATTTACTAATAAATGATACATGAAATTAATGTAGAATTCGATTTAAAATATATCTGCGGTATTCGATTTTCAAAATTCATATTATTTTTGGAGTTATCTCCAATTTTCTTTCGATTTTTGAAAAAAATATTTTTTTAGATATTTTCATTTAATTTAGAATCAATCTGGAAAAAAATGAACTCGATATCTCTGACGGTTACCAAGTTATGAGCGCTTTGATGCTAAAAAACTGATTCATTTCAACAATTCCCAGTTGGCAGCTCGCAAGCCTTTTTTCAAACGCTGTTTTCGCACCTTATCTACATAATTAGCGATTTTAAATAGCACCGAGATTATAGTCGAAAGTCCACATTTTTATACGGTGTTTTCATATTCTAAATATCTCTTATAATTTTTGAGTAATCTTCACCTGAACACCATCTATTTTCGTGTTTTGCAAAATGTCTCGGCAAAATGTTTTTTAAGATTAAGGTGTTTTTGTATTACGGTAATAATTGGAAATGAAAGTTTGTGATATGAAAAATTAATTTAAAGTCTATTGTTAATGGAAAACACGTTAAAAACAGTGAAACTCTGTTTTATTTTTGACAATTTTTCAGATAAAAAAATTTGTAAAAGTAAGTGAGAATTTATTTGTTTTTTTTTATAAGAAAGTAAATATCTTCTTACGTATATTTTATATTTATTTAATAGTGCATCTATAATAAGTTTAATTTCAAATAGAATTTTTTCTATTGAAATATCTTGATCTTGAATACAAAACTTTAATAATAGATCAAACTGTCTTCCGTAAAGCTTCTTCACGAACCACTATTGAATTTACTTTACACAAGTTACTTAAAACTAAATGTAATTTTTTAATTTTTCCTTACCTTGCTTAAACCAACTTGGCCTTTAGGAGGTAAACTTTCCAGATCATTTGCAACGCTTTCAGGCAACACTTTGTTATTGGTTCTTGCAATGTTCTTTACAATATTCACTGCCTTTTTGTTGAAACCTTGCGTAACAAGCCACCTGATTGACTCTGGCACTATCCTGCAAAACATTCGGTTATTGAATATCTGTATTTTTTATACAGTAGGCTCATCTAACACGTATAAATTACAGTACCAGGTGTTCGAGCTCTGCTCGTGTTGTTTATTTTTGAAAATTGTTTGAAATACTTTGAAATCTTTTGTTCAAAATTTTGTTAAATGACGTTCAATATAATACAATTAAATAACATGTACAAAATATTTACGAAACAATCGTATATACATGTGGATGTGTTCAGTAAAAAATGAAAATGTATTAAAAAATTGTATAATGTAGCCTCTTTATGATAAAAATCAATAAATAATTAATATAAAAATATTGATATTTAAGCATTATAAAACTCTGCAAATTAAAATAACAAAAAAATGTATCCTTTTAACTCTGGAGAAATCTACGTATAACATTCCATGCATAAAAACTGCTGTTAGTAGGAATATCCCTGATACAAATGTCTGCCCTTGGGCTTTGTGTATTGTCGTAGCAAAAGCTGACCTAACGGGAAATTGATGTCCTTGCGTTGTGCATCCAAGTTTACTTTTGCTTGAATCTAATGTGATTCTAGGAATATGAACTTCTCTACCTGTGGTCATAGTAGCCCGCGGGCGGCAACCGGTTTCAGATATAATGTATATAGGTATACAGTCCATATAAATTTAAGGCTAGAACTTCGCCGTTTTGTAATTTTTTACGGGCACGAGACCTTGCGCGATCGAATCTGCACCCTTCAAAACCTTTATGTACGAAGTTTTGTGAAATTCATTAGAGCCGTTTTCAAGTTACGCTTAAAATACTTACAGAAATTGCTCGTTTAATATTAAACGATTAAAAATACACATTGCAGATCGTTTTACCAATTCAGTGCGCAGGTTATGGATACACCCCTGTATTTAGGTCACATACACTGTATCCCGCCTTGTGTTATGCAGTAGACATTAGGCAATCCGGTGTACATCGCTGTTGCCGGATTACCAAAAACGACGGATTATTGGAAGGGAAAAAAATTAAATTAGGAAATTATTACGTAAATTGATAAATAGTGATTACAAACACTTTAATTTTAATAACAGAGTTTAAAATGAAATTGTTCTTTAAAAAAACATCAAAACACACCGAAAAACTGTTAAAATTATAGTGATAAAAACATTAAAACGTCTTTATGTACATTCCAGTAGCCTATAATATATAATATATGAACGAAAGTTTTTTGTGGGAGCATCCGCCAAAATAAACCGCTTTTGTCCGCATTGTAAACTTATTGTAAACTTGTTCGGACCTAAACTTAAATTATTTATTGTTACTTTAAACTTCTGTATGAACGGAACAACATTAGCATCGCACGATAGATTTTCACCAGAAATAGACAAAAACGGATTTGATACCTTTTCTTAAATTTATTGGGCCACCCGTCACTGGCTTTAAAGTCATCTTTGTTCGTCAATTTTTTTTTTAGAAAAATCTTTGCTTTCCCAAGCATTATCTCCAAGAAAATTGCTGTATTCCATGTATATTTCTTGTAGAAATCAGGAAAAAACGCTTCTTCAATCTCCGGAAGCTCACAGAGTTTGTCGTTTACTTGACACACTCGGGGCTGCTGACGTACGATTCTATTTTGTTTTTAAAAACATAAATAAATAACACCGACGGATTATTGGACGTGCCGATTTATCACGTGCCGAGTATACTGTATATTAAATAACCACTATGTACACCTGTCCTAAATGTGGGCTATACAAAGAATAATTGTGTTTATCTGTGAGTTCATGCCTTTGCATTACAGACAGGAAAGTTGGATAGTTAGTTTTATTTAGTGTCTGAGTACAAACATAGGAAAATATGAAAATTACAAATACACAAATAGGAAGAGATCGGAAATATTATTTTTAAATTATGTTGTGCTTGTTATTAGATTATATTTTCACTTTATACGATAGGGTATGTGTTTTTTTAATTAGAGTACCGTTTTACACTAATGCTATTCAAGCATTACAGTCACCACTACACAAACACCTGCATTTATTAGCTATACTCAGGCAATGGAATTAGTCCATGTTTGTGTTTGTGAACTTTTAAAATGCCACCGATTGTGAAATACTTTGTCGTACGTTTCTTGAATACAAAGGCCGTGAAGCGGTTACGCTTTTAAAAATTACAGAATGGCGAGTCATCCATCACAAGCGCTGTTGGGCGCTGGTAAGCAAATTTGGTATCATTATCTAATGGCTTTTCTCAAGTTCCAAGAAGTGTTTTTAATAAATTAATGTTAAAATGTTTAAATTATTTGGTAACTCGAGTCATTCAACTAAACATTTAGAGAGTGGTTTAATTTTCCTCGTGAGTTAATGTCAAAGGCGATTAGTTTAAGAAACGAAAAGAGTGGCGTACCAATTAAAAGGAACATATTAATTGTGTTTACTTACCATGCGTAAACTATAAACAATAACCCTGGAGTATATATTATCCTTAGTAGAATCCTCCAGTCCTTAAAGTACCACATGACGCCTCCCAGTATAGCCTCGCCAACGCAGAAGAAACAGCTCATTAGGATACTGCCAAACATTCGCTTTTTAGGTCCAACTATCTCCAAACCTGAACAATGTTTTGGTTACTTCATTTGAATTTTACTTATTTATATTGTACTGTGTTTTTCAGTTACAAGTGCGGTATAGTTATTTGAAAGAATTTATTATTAAACAAAACTTACACCACAAATTTATGGTTTATGAGCACAAGTGCATGTGTTAATTAAAGTACAGTTTTGAACTCAAGCATTGCAGTCATCACTAGCTAGACACAGATGATAGTATTCACCCAAATTTATATTTGTGCATTTTAAAAATTACACTGATTGTAAAGTACTTTCTTAAATTTCGTTTGTAATTTAAGAGAACTATTTTGTTTGTAAACACTTAATAGGCCAAATCTCACAATATTCGTGCACAATGTTACAAGTTGTCCAATTAGTTACATTAGTTAATTAGTTGTTAAAATAATATTTATTATAAATCAAATAAAACATTTTCAAAAAAACCTACGAAATACAAAATACTATCGCATTAAAACAATTTGATGCACATGTTTCACAAAAATGCGGTTATCACTATTGTTAAACATGAATTAAAATCACGTGATCCGTTTTAATTGCCCAATAAATCTCGACCAATAAATGAGTGATAGTACTTTAACTATTATTGATAACATTTGCGATAAAACTATTTCTGTAAGAAATGATTTATTTTTGGAAGTACTTTAGTTTTAGCAGTGACCTTAACACCATTAGAAATTAATTGACCTCTTTATTCCGACATCGAGGAATATTTCCACGATTGAAACGCATTTTGTTATTAATTAAATTTCTAAAGTTTTATTAAAACAATTGGAGTACGTTTTTCAACATTACATCATAAATACCATCATCGCGCAATTGAAGCTTGTGTGGGGCAAATTAATTTAATTATTTTAAATTAATGCACGTTATTAAAACATTTGCCATATTCTTGTCAAAACGAATAATCAATTGGATGATATTTTTTTATTGGACTTACATTTTATGTACGCTGCCAACATATTAAATCAAAACTCGTTCTTGTTAATATATATATATATATATATATATATATATATATATATATATATATATATTCCTCTTTTTGAATGATTTTTAACCTAGTGCAACCAATTTATATAATATTACCACAGAAGAGAAGAGTTGGTGGCAGAGGTGCTTTTAATTAAACCTAGAAGCAAAATAAACCTCTCAGGGATCAAATTGAGTGTTAGAAACGCAACCCTTATACGGAATGTCAGGCAGGGACAAAGTTAATGGGTAAAGGGAAACTCAGGAAAACCGCAGGATTCATTACAGAGCGCTGTAGTCTGAGGATGTATGCATGTATGAAGAGGATAAGAATTTACCACTGAGAAACCGTGTCTAGGTTACGTAAGAAGGATACAGACATTGCTGGACACGTAATTTATAATTATGAAGCTCTTGCTGCAGGAGGTAGACGGTATTTGGCTTCCAGGACCCTGAGGGCCTCTAGCAGAAGGACCTGATCAGTAGGCTGCTCAAACGTATTGAAGGAAACCGTCTACTGAACTAGAATTCAAGAGGATTCCATAATAGGTCCTTTAAAATAGGATTCTACAATACGTTCTTTACAATGGGATTCTACAATAGGATCAAAGTTCAATAGGTCTTTAACAATAGATTCTACAATAGGTCCTTCCTTTAAAAAATATTCTAAAATAGGATCAAAATACAATAGGTCCTTTACAATATGATTCTACAATAGCATCAAAGTACAATAGGTCCTTTACAATAGGATCAAAGTTCAATAGGTCCTTTACAATAGATTCTACAATAGGTCCTTTACAATAAGATTCTACAATAGGATCAAAGTACAATAGATCTTTTAATCGCTGTGCCAAGAGCTATCCAACCTCAAAACAAATTTCACCTAATTAATCTGATCCAGTAAACAACTGTAAGAACTCCAGTACTGTACTTACCTAATATGAAACAAGCGCTGTAGATATTCCCTCCGACGAGTGCGTCTAACAACTCAAAGATTGCAAACATTACGTAGCTCACAGAGAACGAACGCACGATTCCCATTATTGCAGAAAGAACAGTTACTAAAACAAGCATTGTTCGTCTTCCAAACCTGAAATGCAACAATTTCACAAGAAATATGAGAACGTGTTCACAAAAATTTGCATTTTTATTGTTAAAGAACTATGTACTTAATCATAAAAGTTTTTGCATTAAGTGTGATTATTTATTTGGATTAAATAAAACCGTATAAACTAATTGAAACAAGTGGTTTATTATAAATGGAACAGTTTGACTGGAATAAAGTCATTAGTTTGTTTTCAATAAATAAAATAGTTTATTAACAAAATAAAGTGATTAGTTTGTTGATAATTTATTGACTAAATGAAATTTAGAGTATATAATTAGTTCATTGACTAAGTAAAATGAACAGTTTGTAGTTAGTTCATTCACAAAATTAAATGAACATTGTGTACATGGTTCATGTTCTAAACATAATGAACAGTTTGTAGATAATTTATTGACTAAATGAAATTAACAGTTTGAAGGTGGTTCATTGACTAAATGAAATTAAATGTTTTTAGATGGCTTGTTGGCTAAATAAAACTTACACTTTGTAATTAGTTCAGTGACAAAATAAAATGAAGAGTTTGTAAGTAGTTCATTGACTAAATGAATTGAACAGTTTTTAAAGGTTTCATTGACTAAATGAAATAAATAGTTTTTAAATGGTTCACTGAATAAATGAACAGTTTATAAATGGTTCATCGACTAAATGAATATAAATGGTTCATTGACAAAATGAAATGTACCTGTCTGAAATAAATCCTGCGAAAGGAAGACCAATGAACTGTCCAATGTTGTTAATACTTCCGATCGTTGTTCTTTTCCAATCGTTTTCTTGACACAACAAGTCAAACTAAAAATGACGATATTGTTTCTTTAAAATTATCCACAAGTAAATATAATTAAAATTAAAAAAGTAAGGAAATTAAGTATGAATTATTAAGTTAACTTAGTTGCAGAATTACTGTTCAATTCTTAAATTAATTGCAATTTTTACATCTCACTGTACAGTTTATAAAAATGTCTGCTTATCGCGAAAAAATAGATTTTAAGTTTCAATGAATGTTTTCAAACAGTTTCAATGAAACAACTTCACATATTTCTATGTTTTAAAAAAAGAGGTTTTGTTTGGGTGTTTGTCCATTTCTTATTAGACACACATAACTAGAAACAAAACTAATCGATCCAATTTTATGGAATTTCTGTGCCTGGTTTCGCCTAATAACAACCTCTGTTTCTCGAAATCGGTTTATAAGATTTCGCTAAATTTGTTTCGTCATACATGGCCAAAGTCAGTGTAGAGATTTTGAAATAAAATTTACTTCCGCTTAGGTGTAAATCGAGATAATCCAAAAATGAATCGTGCTATTGAGCTTATTTTTTAAAATATAAAATGACTTTAATTTCATATTCGACCAAAATTTGAACAAAATCTGATGAGCCCATTTTAATAAATTCAACTGATTTTACAGTGTTTCGTTGTTAGCTACCAGAGTTCGGAAATATTTGAATATGAGAAATTTTAGGTTATGTTTTTGCAATATTTTTCCAATAGATCGCAAACCTTGCAGAATGTAGTAGCCTAAAGTTGTTGGGGGAAACAATTTTATCTTATTTAAATTTACGCACTTGTAACCACCGCTAACGAGCTATTTGTTTAGAACAGCTATTGGCTGTTTTGTTTCTTTAAAGTTTTATGTAATAAAAATCTTAAGTCTTCAGGGTATTTATACGTAAAAATATTCAATTTAGCCAAATTCCAGAAAATTAATTTATGAGTTTTAAACAAAAAGAAACTTATAATGAAGTAAATACAAGGGTAGGCAGGTTCACGAATATTTTCTTTTAACAAATATTTTTTTCATTAGTCATCGCAGCGATAACTATGGAAATTTATGAGAAATTGAATTTTAATTAGTATACACATTTTTAATATATTATCAGTGACCAGTTGTTTTTATAAATTTATTTTAAATACTTTTGGAAATAACAGCTGTTGGAATTTCTAATGTAAATTATTGTCTCTTTATACAATATTACAAAATATTTATTATAAATAAAATCGCATGTAAAATAAAAAAATAAACTTGTGAATGGTAAAGGTTGTACAACAGAGTAGAAGTTGAATCGATCAGTGTACTTTACTACGAGGAAATGTTGGAAAAAAGTTCTCTTACTTTATATACTGAGGATATCTCAAGTAAAAGTGTTCAAACAAGCCAAAACGGGAATGCAGGTATGTCAGTAATTCTTGGAAGTTTTCGAGGACACATTAAAAATGAGGAATATCTTTAAGAGTTACGAAAACTCGAGGAAATATCCACTCCCCCCTTTTTATAGGAACATACTCTCTACGTAGGTATGTAAACTGCCGCAATGCATACTCAAACCATTTTACTAAACTTACAACGAACTAAACATTCTCTGCTAACCTGGCTATACTTTACTTAAAAACAATTTATGACATATATGGATATTTTGAAAAGCTGATCACAACATGATAATTAATTCTTGTAATATTCATTTGCTCAATTCGTGCTCAAATTAAGAGGTAATTTTTGAGAGAATTTCATACTGTTGATTTTACTTGAGTAGGTAAACGTTTCTCAATTCTTCCTTAGCCCCGCAAGTGGTGCAGACTAGCTGCACCTATTGAGAGAATTTAGACGTCTCTCGCGGTACCCGAGTCTAACACACACTTACACTTACAACACTACACTTACGACTTTAACACTTTGCACTCACACTTACATTTAGGGAGGCGATAATAGCCTCAATGTGCTTTCCGCCTTAAAATTAAAAAAAAGCCTTGCTTAGACTAAGAGGTAATTATTGAGAGAATTCCGTACTGTTGATTTTACTTGATTAAGTAAAGTTGCACAATTCGTGCTCAGATTAAGAGATATTTTTTAGATAATTTTGTACTGTTGATTTTACTTGAGCAGGCAAAAGTTTCTCAATAAATCTTGCTCAGATTAAGAAATAGTTTTTGAAAGAATTTCATATCGTTAATTTTAGTTGAGTAGGTAAAAGTTTTTCAATTTATGCTCAGATTAACAGATCATTTTTGAGATAATTTCCTACTGTTGATTTTACTTGAGTAGGTAAAAGTTTTTCACACACGTTAACATTGATCACATAAGACACATATGTTCACAGTCCTTGGTTATACTGTGTAATCGGACTCGAGGATCACAATACTATACCTTCAGACCATAACACTAATACTGAGTGCAAGACAATCAAAACGTAATACCTTATCAAAGTAATTATTGTGACAAGTTACTTGCTTCAGTGACTATAGATGTAGAAGTATCTTCGAACACCCATTCGTTACACGTTTCCGTTACATTACGCAAGAACGCCGATGAGTCGCAGGTTGAAGCGTTGTACAGGTCGTGTATAGGCTTATATCTCTCGCAGTAAGCCTGCTGGCCTTTGACGATAGGCACTGCATTGGAGAGCCAAGGTGGGTTAAAGGTGATGTTATCAGATTCTGTCTCACATTCTGGAATGTAACATCTGAAAACATATCAAGAATGTGCTTAAAAGATTTGTTGGAATATAAATTCGAATTGATTACAGAATTGTTTGAAATCGACGTGAATCTCTTAAGCAGGATTTTTTACCACTTGTATTGTGTATAACGGCTGAAGATTAAAAACCTTCAGATCGATCAGCGGAGGGCACTTAGAGTCTTTGTAGGGTTAGTCTCTTGTGGAAAATCAGCCCGGACAACTGTCTGGGTCGTCGACCCTCAGAACTGATATCA
Source organism: Callitettix versicolor (assembly GCA_022606455.1). Taxonomy (NCBI): domain Eukaryota; kingdom Metazoa; phylum Arthropoda; class Insecta; order Hemiptera; family Cercopidae; genus Callitettix; species Callitettix versicolor. The sequence goes on from CM040189.1 coordinate 43,206,915, forward strand.
AAGGTATTTGAATACAAGTACGGTCGGTCGTAAAACGATTTCTAGACAAAAACAGGTTTGGAAAATGTATCTGGTGTTAACGTGGAACCAATAATATCTGCATTTGGTTGAATACATTAGATATTTTATGAAAATTAATTAAGATATTTAAATTTCAAGAAAAGATTATAACTTATCAAAACAAACACAGCCACATTGAGTATTTTCTTTAAGTAATCCTTTACTTAAATACCTGTAGTTCAGATGACTGGTGGTGAAGACGTAACTCAGAACTGGGAAAGAGGAAAACAAAACGGGGAAGAAGAGAAGAGCGTAGCTGAAGATTTGGTATTTTCCGAACTGCCCCAAGTCCTGAAGGATCACATCAAGGTCCATCCTGGAAACAAACAAAGGATCAATAAGTAGATAATCACTTAATCATGTTTGTATTAAAAAAGGATTTTCTAACTGCTTGTCTGTGTGACTTTGAGAAATTGCGTTCCATTTTTTAAGATTAAAAACAAAGATTCTTTAGTAATTAGGTGAAAAATAGCTTTTGTTTTTTTAACAATATGTTAGTTTTGACCTACCCTGTACGTATAAAGTATTTAGAAGGCATTCGATTTGTTATTAGAGGAAAACCGAATTGAAGTAATGGCAGTACGAAAAATTAACTTTCAAAATATTTTCTTCATTTTTTTTTATTATAAAAAAGTGTCAAAATAAATTTACTTACAACTCTATTATTGAATTTCTACCCAGAAATAGGCAATTGGAGCAGAGCAGTCATCATGGTAAGAGCCCAGACTCGGAATGATGAGCACTGATCTTAACTTCTTGATCCTTTTTTTTGAGGAATCGTTAATATATATGTCATATTACATGGTGTGTGTGGGGGGCACTCTTTCTTTCAAAATTTTGGTCCAATTTGATTCAATTACACTCATCATACACAAAAAATCCATACAGTCTCAAAATGGTGGCTATATTATTTTTAAAAAATCAAAACTTTTTACCTTATTTTATCAATTTAATCAGATTTAAGTGACGCTGATTATTATGGTGAAATCAGGTTTTCAAAAAAGATTTATTTTTTTTAATTCGCTTCCATCATTTCTGCGGAAAAACTGGATGAAATTTCAAATTAAGTATAAATTGATTCGTTAATTAACAACACAGACATTAGAGCCTTATGATTTTTAGGAATTTTTTTTAAGACCTGGTTCAGTTTTATTTTGTCAGAATTACTTGCGATTTTTGAAACAAATTTTGTTGAACATATTTACATGACCAAAACGAACATATTTGTTGATTTTCAGACACAAAACGATTACAGTGTTGCCAATTCTTTGTTGAAACTAATTACCGTAGTGAGTGGAGGAAGTCTACTCTTGGTTAGGGTCTGTATTTAATTACGTTACAGTAAGTACGATGATTAAATCAAGCATGGATCATTGAACTGCAGATGGAACAGGTCAAGTATTATTAGACTGAAACAATATCTTTTAATTACGTTTTTACTGGTTGGTCATTGTTAACCTCACTGTACCCAAATACAGTCTTTGTAAAAGAAGTATAATCATAAAAATGTTTGCAAAACAGAAAACATTCGCAAAATACGTAAATAATCTCGGCACGCAACTGTATCGCTAACGTGATAAAAACGAATTCCAAAAAGTGTTTTTCTTGATCTTACACTCAAATTACATTGAAAATACGAAAATGAACCCTGACCGCCATCAAAACATTTTTTCGTTTTAACTGATTAAAAAATTAAAAATACTAATTTATGCAGTATTTAACGCTGATTACTATGGCAAAATCGTATTTTCGAAAAGATTTAAGACAAAAAAGTTATGACCTTTTAAAGAATTTAAATGCCCGCTATTTTGAAACTGATAAACGTATTTTGCTGAATAACGAACTTGTCCAACCGTAAGCAATGATTTGTATGTTAAGTTTCAATTAAATCGGACCAAAATTTGCAAATGTGAGCGTGCTAAAACACACACACACACACACACACACACACACACACACACACACACACACACACACACACACACACACACACACACACACACACACACACAAACAAACAAACTAAATATTATATAAAATATATACGCGTATTTAAACTTTAATGACTCCTCAAAAATGATCTAGACGTAAGATCGGTGCTCATTTCAAGGTATTGGGTCTGAGTCTTAATATGATTGCGCTCCAATAGCTCATTTTCCAATAAAAATTCGTTAATAAATACTTTAAAAAGGCAAAAATACCACAAGCAAAATATAAAAACAGTGTTTTTAAATATTGACATTAAACACAGCTGATTGTTATCATTTATTTTTTATGGAAAGTTTTTCCCTTTACTGACCTTCCTGAGATCTTAAATAAGAAAAATGCATAGTTTTCTTTAAATTCGACACAAAAACATTAAAAATAATTCTTTACTATGACTTAGAATTTTCTCGAAATAAAATATTGTTTTCAATTTACCCCACGCAGTTATATATAATGATAACTTTTATCAAAAATCTTCGTCAGAGAATTACTGTTCGTCAGAGAGAGTGTAATACTGGCCTGTCACTAAGACAATGTATTAACAAAGTTAACAAACGTATCGACGGAAATAATACTGTTTTTGTTGAATGTAAACTGTTTAGTAAAGATAATTTGTTCAAACAGCTGATGATATTGCATGATGTTTATTTGGGTTTTTTTGGGAGATAGCTGCCTGCACGTTTTATTTGAGGACTGTTTTTTTATCAAACGGCTTTACAAACAGAAATTTTGAAAAAGTAAAAGGCTTAAGAAATGAGATGGCGAAACCAACAGTTGGAGGCTTGTGAGACAAGGACTAATGTTTTCTGAAGAGTCGCCTCCGCCTGCCCTACTGTACGCGAGGCAGATGGGCCTCCTGCATGTACACGTATTGTTTGAAAGGGGCACTGACTTAATGACAATTTCGACCTCGTCCCACAAGAGAATAACACCCGATGACCTCGAGTTATCGGCCAAGGTTAAGTGACTTCGGCAGTCAGTCAGTTGGGGGTCGGTGTCTCTGTGGAATTATAAGTGCCTGACGGACGAGGAAAGAATATAAGGAAAACACAGCCAGAAAATAATTAAAAGGTCGGCCCGTCAGGGTACAATAAAGTTAAAGTACTGACATGTAAAGAAACATGTTGGAGGAAAGTCAACGCAAAAATAAGTAAATGCAACCGGATAATGCAATCCGGTTATAAAATATTAACACTAATAACATTAAAAAAAGTAGAAAAGTGAGAGGGAGAGGGGAGGAAGAGGGGGGATTTAAATAATCACGACACACAACTGCCTCGTTGTGGAAAATTATTCTTAAGACCGATACACTTTTATAACATAACATAAAAGAACATGTTAGTATTCAGATATTACTATTTTACAATAAAAAAAATTAATTAAACCTTGAACGCCGTAAAGTACAGACATTTTTAGTACACGTTTTGTCTGATTTAATTGCAACAGCGTTGAAATCTGCAAAAATTAGTTTTTTTATTATTCAAACTGTATTGAAAGTGTTGAATGACCGTCGACAGGTAGATTTACATATTTTCACAGTACAATAGTAGAATAGTGGAATTAGGCACAGAAAATGTTTTAATGAAGTTTTTAAAATGTTGAAAGGGTTGAACGAAGTTTGCTGGGTTCAAGATTTACTCCAACTGTATTACATCGATAAATGTGAGGACAGCTGAAATGAGACTCTACTGCTGATGGGTAACAAAAATATTTCGATCCCCCCATATCGAAATTTATATTAAGCGGACAGAACGCCACTGGTCGGCACAGGGCGGAGGCAGCTGAAATGAGCAGCTGATGGGTTTAGCGATCCCACCGTATCTCTAGCTCATACTGTTCTCATTCATCTACTCATCACACACACACACACACACACACACACATTTATTACTCTACATAACTTAGCAAACTCTGAAATGTAAAACGACCCGTGGAGATGGAGTGTATAACATCGGTCCAATAGTGTATCAAACGGAACCAAGGGATACCTAGCGACCTCCCAGTGTTCCTTAGCCTTACCCATGCATGCAAGGCAATGTGCGGCCGGACATAATTTCCCTAACTGTTCATGAATAGAATGAGCGGGAACTCACCGCATCTGCAAGTATTTCAATAAAGAATTGGGAAGTCACCAATTGAAAGTGGTGGGAGTTACCCACCTACAATCCTCTCTAAATCCTAGACGTTATGAAGGGAGTAGTACTGGAGAAGGCGCTGTAATTGAGGAACTCAGATATATAGAAAGGCGGCACAAAGATCTATAAGGTTAAAGTAACCCTAGAAAGTCATTAATTTATATATATATATATATATATAACGTAACTTATTTTTTAGGCCTGTATGCCTTACTTTCTCTACACACCTTCAGTACATTAGAAAGGTTAGTTACAACATTAAAGTAAGCAGTGATTGACTGTTTGAAAGCTCTTACAAAAACTTACGATTTTATTACGAATTTCGAATAGAAATGTAATAAAACAGTTGTAAAGTAGGTATAAAACCAGTAATAAATAGAGTTAGCGCACATTATAAGCCTACACATAAACAGGTTTATAGACCCAGGAAATTGAAGCAAATTATTTCTCAATTCCAATCTTACTAGAGAGTCAATAAAATGCATATAAATTAAATAAAGTGAAACTAATATTTAAAAAAAGTAGGCTACACGTGTGGAACTCGGGGAGTTACAGCTTTTGTTAATGCTATCTTTGCTGAATATGTAATTAGTTTGAAGACATATTTACAAATATCTTGTTTTGTTTAAATAAATAAATACGTGAACATAGTTTAGGAATTACTTACTGTAGTTATAGTAAAATATCAGTTGTTTTATATTAATTCGTAACCATCAGCTGATTTCATTGAATAGCTGTTAGGCTATAATAAGTTTCAGGTTAGTTGTTAAAAACTAGCAATATTGACAACAATTATTATAAACGATTATATTAATTTCGAGTGTATTATAAACGGTTACAACGTGCACGTGTTCTTCAAAAAAAAAATACCGAAACCAAAGCAAGACAATGTTTTACGCGTATTACATATAATATGCGTGTACTGTTCTCGAAAAGGAGGAAGAAAAAGAAAGACAGAAATAGAGAGAGACGGATGCTGTTTGCTCGTTCGTTACTTTGTTCAGTTCGACAGATTTTTTTCTACTCACTAGCTCTTGCCAAAGCTAACATTGAAAGCTTTGCTTAAAAAAAAAATAATAAAAAACCTTTACATTTATTTTTAGTTTTTCTTAAAAATATAATTTGAAAAGAAATGTTTTTACCGAGCTCACATCACATCACCAGTTAGTTATTCCTTCAACAATATTTCTTCTAGGCTATGTTCACTATTGTTGTTTGCGATGGATAAAAAATATAAAATAAATCATTATCATTGCATTTTAATTGCTAATACTGAAATATTTATGTGTTTGGAATATAAACAGCTAAAGTGATTATTGTAGTTAATTGTGTTTTGATTAGCAACATGTTTGGTAATTAATTATGTTGTTTAAGTTTAGTTAGCGTTGTCAGTGGTTTAAGTAAATATTTTGCGTGTAATTAAAACGATTCTAGAAGGAAAGTGTTTACTTAACACAACACTTGCCCTTACTGCGACTTGTAAGGGCTCAATGGCCTCATTAGAAAATTTAAGTGTGATTGGTTGGCCTCAAGTCTGGCGGAGGCATCTGATGGGCTTAGCGATCCCACCGTACCTCTAGTTCATACTATACTCTTTCATCTGCTCCACACACACACACACACACACACACACACACACACACACACACACACACACACACACACACACACACACACACACACACACACACACACACACACACACACACACACACACACACACACACATATATATATATATATATATATATATATATATATATATATATATATATATATATATATATATATATACTTAAGGGGCTCGGTGGTCGAAGTAGTTAAAGCATCGGTCGGTCTACTGCGTCACTCAACTGCGCACCTAAAGGTTCTTAGTTCGAGCAGCAGTTTCTCCCGTTGCTTTTCCCTTACCGTTAATACTGATCCCTCGTCCTCATTAGTCTAATTGATATAAAGTATGGACGTTAAGTAAATAAAATAAAATTAAAAAAATCATCTACTCAAGACACACACACGCGCGCGCGCGCGCACACACACAACCACTACTCTGCATACTTGGCTAACTCTAAAGTGTAAAACGACCCGTGCTGACAGTGTAAATGACACCGGCCTAATGGTATGTCAAACCTGGTGCCCACCCAGTTTACCTATGCTTGCAGAGCTCTGTATCGGCGGTCCTCACTTCCTTAGCTATTTGTGGGTGTTCCCACCAGTACAAATATAAAATATAATGAGAGGGCCGTCCAACAAAAGACCGGCCAAATGGAGCACAACCTCCGTAATAAGGGTCAAGAGAGAGAGAAATTAAAAGGGTATTAATAAAGAAAGCATCTGCAAGTCAATAATGAAATGGGAAGTGACCAATTAGAAGTGGAGAAGCTACTCGCCTTGAATCCTCTTTAAATCCTACACTTGATGATGAGACTGGTACAGTACTGGAGAAGGCGCTATAACTGAGCAACTCAGGTGGCACAAGGGGCCACAAGGTCGCAGTGCAATAGTAACCCTTCAAATTCATTCATTCATAGGTCCTCAAGTATAACTTTGCAAATAGAAAAAAAGTACCAGTTTGAAGTAAATGCTAAATCGTTTTAATTGCAGAAAATATTATTTCATAATTGTACAAAAATTAAAATTAAAGGCAAAAAAGCTTTTACATCCAGAATAATTGTGAAAATGACCACTGAGCAATGTAATGTGTTTATTTATTAATTATTAATTAGGTAAAAACTAAACTTAAAAAGGACAGTATAATGGGAGTTCATACTCTAGTATATCAGCTGCATCTACGTATATACGAACGAGTGTCCGTAGACGGCTTGAAGGTTCAAAGTATAGGTAATAAATAAAAGAAATATTTAAACGGCACAAACTTTCTCACACTCAGTTAATTTTTAAAAAAATCTAATTTGGAGGTTAATAAACCGGGTACTCTTATCAAATTTTGCTCAACCTTTGATCATTCACGAGAATCATAAGTCAGTAGGGTCTACGACACAAATTTCAAATTAAGCGAGATTTGAGTTCGAGAGTTTATCGTAAAAACCAAAACTTGAGTACCGTACTTTATTTTGGTACTTACGAACTACGTTTGAACAAAATTTTCATATAATTAGCGATCCCACCGTAATTAATAACTCCAACGATTTTGGCAATCTGTTTTTAACATTTTTTCATAAAAATATAGCCTACCAAAAAACTTTTTTCAAAATTAAAAATATGTCGAGATAAAGGCAAACCAGAAATATGTGTAAAATTTTAAGAAATTCGGTTAATTAGCTTAATCTCTAGTAATGTGGACTGACAAACAAGCAGAAAGACATCAGAATAAAAATATTTTGCTGACTTCAGGGAACTTGAAACGAAAAGATGCTACAAAATCCTAAAATCGATTTTGTTTCTCTATAGTTCGTGGTAAAGTAGTTTTTTCATCTGTAAAAATTATAATTTATATATGAAAATTCATTAATTTCATACCGTAAAAAGAATTTATTAATAATTAATACAAGCGTGTGCGATAAACTTTCAAATCTAATGAAACGCAGAGATATGAAATGTTTAGCGTACGAGCACAGAAAAATGTCGGACAACACCTCGAAGTCGGATTTAAAAGTCTTAATTAGATTTTTTTTAATATAAAATATTTAACTGAAAATTACACGTGACGTTATCTAGCGTCTTTTTTTGAAACTTTTTTAATTTAAAAACAAAAAACAGTACGATTATAATTGATTACCTCATGTTCACAGATGTTTATTATTTTTTTCACGGGAAAGCCGGGAAGTACTGAAGAAAGCGGAACTATATTTTTCAAATATTCTCGCGCTTTATTATAATCGTTTCTTATATCCTGGTTTACCGTTTAGACGCCAGAGTGACGTTATCAATAGACAGACTTACGTACGCGCGAAGACAAGAAGTTGCGAATCTAGGCTTTAAAGACTAAAAAAATAATAAATAAATAACAAGAGCAGAATATGAGTTGGATCGCCAATAAGGACTGTTCATAGGATGACATTAAATGTCATTCGTTTATTTTGTTTTACACATGGATCACGTATTACTGTCATTCGTTAATTATACCCTGCGCAGATGGAGCTGCGCAATAGTCTGCGCTGACAGTGTGCAGGTCACAAGTGCTAAAGCTACGCCACTTTCAGGTTCCGACGCTTAGCTAATAATGAAGTGACTGGCCAACCTTTATGACCTGCTTTCGCTTTCTTGTTGGCATTTCCTTATGGAAATTTTTTTTAGTAACATGATTAAAGTTCTGACCGTGACATGTCTTCCATATATTGCTTGAAAAATGAATTTGTGTTTGCGTAAGTCAACAGGTACAAAGAAAGTTTGGTGATTGCTAAAAAAATCAACCTTTAGATTTTGGTAGACCCTTTCGGACTTCTGAGTTACAAAAAATGATTTTCACTTAAATTTGTGTGTGTGTGTGTGTGTGTGTGCGCGCGCGCACGTTCATGTGTTTAAAAACAATAAACACGTGCGCACGCGTGCTTGCGAGCTAGCAAGAGTAAGCATGTGCGTGAAGAGTGCATACGTACATACCAGCGAGTGAGCGTGTGTGTGTGTGTGTGTGTGTGTGTGTGTGTGTGTGTTTTGGAGTGAAAGTTTTCCTTGATTTTTGAAAGAGAAACGTACACTAAAATCCAAAGTTGAAATAATGTTTAAAATGTACAAATGCAAAGAACACCTTAATCACGTTAAATCTTGGAATGCCATTTACAAGGTTATATTGAGTATTTAATTAATAAATGTTTGTAGATGCACAAAAAAGAGTTTTTGCAAAATTGTATCCCGGAGGGTTAAAGTGAAGTGAATTAAAAATTAAAGAATTTTGCAACGGGGAAGCTAGTAAAATAATAAACTAAACACACACACACACACACACACACACACACACACACACACACACACACACACACACACACACACACACACACACACACACACACAATGCAAGATCTTCTGAAATACAGAAGATATTTTGAATAATTATTTCAGATATTTAGTGCCAAGTTGGCATAACCTAAAATGTAACTGCTATGATTTATAATAAACTACCAAAAATAAATTTTAATATTAAATGAAAAATAAAAAATTTTCAGTTAAAAAAAGATATATTTTTTAATCCACTCAGCGTTTAAAGGCTCCTTCATTGGGAAAATAGTTCATATTAAAGTTAACAATAATTACTTAATTTTATACTTGGTAAACTCAAAATCATTATTATTCCACTGCTCATTGCCTAACAAATATGTTCGATTAAGTATTATCAAATTTGGAGTCGCGACTCTATCAATTGTATGCATTAAGTTTTACATTTGATAAATTAATTACATCAGAAAAATTAAACTTACAAATTAGGCACCACCATTGTTAAGGTCGGGAGCTGTTGCCACTGCCTTCTGAATGGAACAGCAATGCCACGTTTATCGCCGCGTACAAGTAGGTCGCTCACTCCAGCAGGACTAGGCAACGAATCCGCGGTGAGCTTAGGCCCGACCGGATCGTCAACAATAGTCACGTGACCAAAACACAGCACAGACTGGAAGTAAGTATTGTAACCTTGCATGATACCTGTTTGTAATGCGGGCTCAATATATTGCCTAAACGGTAAGCGGAACATTAGTGGGATTTTTCAAATTCGAATCAAAATATGACAGAATAGAGCTGTAAGAAAATTTGTATCAGAAAAAATAAGTGGGATTCGAAAGACGAAGGTCAAATAGGCCTACCTCGTAGTTCAAAGGATAGAAAACCTCCAGATTTCTGACGTGCTCGCTAATTTTCCGTCAGTTTAACCGGTAACAGTAATATTTAGAAAAATGTTACCGGACCACCGTTATTGGAAATTTTATGCTCTTTATCCATAAAGCGGTCAAAACTGTTGTAAGACAAGCCGTTCAGCCAGTATTACAGGCAATATTCAGCAACTACACTCTTCATCGTTAACTGAAAGGCAGCCATCTTGAAAATAATTAAATGAAAACAAATCTTATAATACGTCGTTCGGGATCTATACACGGTACTTTCGTAGCAAATTTAAAGCTGTCAAATAATCGGTTTACACGTTTGACCAAAACTGCGTAAAACATATAAACCAAATGCCGAACTGTTTTGAGTTTCTTCAGAGATCTCGCGATAAATTGAAAGCAAAATTGTAATAATGAAGCGAAGCTTTTAATTAGCTTTGGCAAGAGGAGTGAATAGAAAAAAAGGCTTCCAAACGAAATAATGTAACGGAAATATGTAACGAACGAGCAAACGAATTTCGTCTCTCTTTCCTTTTCTTCTTCCTTTTCGATAACAGTACACGCGTATTATATGAAAACATTGTGTTGCTTTGGTTTCGGTATTTTCTCTTTTTGAAAAACGTTGTAACCGTTTATAATACATTCGGAATTAATATATAAACGTTTAAAATAATACTTAATATGGCTAGTTTTTAACAATATAACCTGAAACGCATTACAGCTTAACAGCTGTTCAATGAAATCAGCTGATCGTTACGAATTAATATAAAACAACTGATTTTTTACTACAACTACAGTAAATATCTAATCTAGTTCTACGTATTTATTTATTTAAACAAAACAAAATATTTGCAAATATATCTTCGAACTAAGTATATATTCAGCAAAGATGTCATTAACAAAAGCTTCACTTCTGATTTTTTTTTAACTGAAACCCAGAACGCACAAATCGAAAGTAGAAGTTCTTTAAATAATCGATATGTGAAGTAGAGCAATAACGTATTTGTTACGAGTCTGTGATAAAGTATGACATCCCACATCTGTTTCTGTTATCGATTGAAACATAACAAACATTGATGTTCATTAGGATTATTTTCATTAACGGTTGTGATTGCCCAATAGTCACGCCTGTGATCTGCTGTAACCCCAGTCACATATCTGCGACAATAGTTAGACCTGAAGGTAGGTTACATACATTTTTATTTGAAATTTTTCAATCGTCCATTAGTAACCACAGGCGAATCCAGAGGAGTTGTAGGTGGGACTGTAGCCCCCCCCTTTGGAATTGGAAACAATTTGAGTAAACATGAATTTATTATTTACTCATTTACGTAAAATAAAAATGCCAACTCTTGCTATAATTTTGTTCTTTATGTTAAAACGGAATTCTATGAATCCTGCATGTGCAGGTACAGGTTAAAGTTTAACTTATCCTTGAAGAAGAAAGGAGGGAAGAAGGAATAAGTACGCGAACAAATTTGTTAGTCAGGACACGATGGACATAAGTGTGAACAGAGAAATAGCAGACAAAACCGATCCAAAACAAAATTGTTAAATTCAACAAAAAAATTGAAAAAGAAAGTTAGACTTCGTTATCTGAAGTGAATTATCAATTAAAACTATGGACTTACTATAAATGTTTATAAAAATATATTTTCATTTATTTCTTGATTTATATTAATTTCTATATTTAGTATCCTATGTGACAGGTACTCTCCAAAATAAACTATGTGTGCTATAATTAATATTTTTTTTTAGATTTTATCATAAAGATTTAATTTATTACCCTGAAGTAGATCAAGAATGTACTTAGGCCCGTATGGAATTATTTAAAGTATGCATGAAACTATTGGAAATTATGATAATATTTTATAAGTAACCGGGTTTATCCTTGTGTCAGCCCCCCCCCCTTTAAACTGACTGGATTCGCCCATGTTCATCATGTATCATGGGATGGAATGTTTTGCTCAGAGCGGTTTCAATTAAGAGTGTTAGAAAGTACAATCCGACCGTGGGGATCTTCAATTCGTGCAAGTCCATCGGACATTCGTTGCTGACGCGTGGTTTTCTGATGGGAGCGGGGACCCGTCCCTGTGCGAGGTTTGTAGAGAAGACATATATTGCTCGATTTTGATGTGTGGTCTGAGCAGTTGTTTGCAGACGATATCGACCATTTATTTATAGAAGGCTGGTAGTCTGCATGGTCTAGATTTTTTAAATAAATTTTAATTTATGTATTTCTTCTTGTTTTAAGGGCCTCTTTACAGTCCTGTAACAATTTATTTGCATTCGTTTTTTATCTATTTATTTTTAAGAATTGTTATCCTTATTAACTAGTTTTGTTTTTCTCTTTCACAATTTATTTATTTATTTTTATTATTATTGTAAAACCAGTTCACAGCCTTACAAATAATTATGTTTATTTTGCTAATGTTTTTAAGATATTTAATACTTTTAACTAGTTTTATGTAAAAGTTAATAGTTACTATATTGTGTTTGTTTTGTTATGTTTTTAAGATATATAATACTGTTAACTTGTAAGAAAATATTTATAGTTGTTATTATATTTTGTTTATTTACCTTTTTTTCTAGAATACATTTTATTTTAATATTTTGATGCTTTATTGTATTTCAATTTCGCGTCACTGCGGTGATAACCTTTACGGTTTTTCGCCGGGGAAAAAAAATAAAAAAATCAGCTTGATGAAAATTGGTGATCCTCTTCGCGCATGCGCAGAACTATCCAACCTAAGTGTAACCTACAATTAACAAAAAACACAATGTCCGACTTTCTCTTCCGCTTACATTTCTTAAAGTAGCGCCGCGTGTGTAATATTTACTAACTTCTTGTATAAGTACAAACAAAAACTGTTTGTTAAACACAACTACATAAGTTGTCTGGTACATTACAGTTTTAGGAATGATAAATATTTGTTTAAACTGTTGTCATGGTAACGCGGTGAGCAGCCAATAACAAATAAGTGTTTGTTGATATTGTAACAGAGTTCTGAAGTTTTACAGCTGTGCAAAGTTTTACTCAATGGAAAGTTTTGCTTCTATTATTGGACAAAATGACGGTAACTTTTTTACATTAATTAATAAAATTAAACAACAATACCTTATACACCTGCAGCTGATATTTGTGGACTTGAGGTAAACCTAAAGAAAACGTAGTACATGTACATTGGAAGGCAGGAATCTTCTATTGAAACACAACACACAAATCCAATAATGTACAACTTCCAAGTATTTGGGAATGCAGCTATAAAAGAACGAAACACCTTGAGAAGAAGAGCAATAAGGATACTGAACAGCGCCATATGGGATCAGCAGATATCGAAAATACATAAACATAGAATATATAATATAATTATAAAAAGTATAATCTCATATGGAAGCGACGTATGGCCACTGAAAAAAAAAACAGACAAAATCTTGAAGCTACAGAAATGGACTATTGGCGAAGAGCCGCAGGTCGGTTGAAACGGGAATGATAAAAAATTAAAAATCCGTGAAATCCCTGATACGAAACACACCATTGTAGACGATGCCAAGAAAAAACAACTTCGATGGTTTGGTCATGTCCAAAGGATGGACGAAAATCAACTTCTTAAACAGATTTTAAAATTGAATCCATATGGTAGAAAAAGTTGGGGTGAAGGAATTGAAAAGGAAGTGAGAGGGGAGAGAGGGATTGGATCAAAATCTATTGACCGACATAGGAAAATTGAATCTGGGAATCGGAAGAAACCGAAAAGGAAAACATAATTAATTAACATCGTAATTTCAAAGTTGAAATTTGCTTAAAGTACATTTTCGTAATTGATTGAAAATGTGATAAACCACTCTAGTGTTTATTTTTGTATTTTCCATCTGATTTTAAATGATAGTTTAAGCGATAATTATGGTGAATTTGCATTAAAAAAATAAGATAAAAAGATACAATTTTGACGGCGGTCAGGTTTATTTTCGTATTTATTTTGTAATATTACAATAATGTTTCCATATAAAACGATCGCTTATGCACAAAGTAACAAACACAAAATAAATGTTTTTTGAAAATTTGTTTCCGTCTTGCCGCGTTCCGTTTGTAATCCGCCATATTTTTTTTCTAAAAAATTCATTCTGTCAAATTTGTTTAACGTTTTCTGTCCAATAACGTTTTATTCCAACAAGAAAACAATACTGTTAAATCCAATAACAATTTCTGTTATTGAACCAAAACTAAAAATCATGTATCACGTTTTCTATTCCTTTTTTATTTTAATTACAATAATTTGTTCAAAACACGACAAATTAGCATAGCTAGTTTTTAACAACATAATCTGAACTTATTATATAGCTGTTCAATGAAATCAGCTGATCTTTACGAATTATAAAAAACTATTGATTTTTTAATATAACTACCAAAACTAAGTTAACTATTCATTTTATATACTTAATTCGGTCAAATTTCTTCGTAGTTTCCGTAGTATAGTGGTTATCGCGTGTACCTCACACGCGCAAGGCGCCTGGTTCAATTCCGGAGAAAAACAGAGACATTTTTAACTATAATTAGTTTAATATGAGACTTGCGACGCACAAAATATACTGTTATATATCAATATGAACATGTTCCTCGCATCACGCGTCCCGCAAAATTCAACATCACAACCAGCCCTAAAATATATGTTAAATTAGCATCGAATTGCTCTGCGAAGTAAAACGCCAATTTGAGAGAACTGCCCGTGGCAATGTGACCATTAAAGAGCGAAGGTCACCTTCAGTGTCTGGAAGGCGCCTCCCACTGATTACACTGGATATCCATCCAATTGTGTTTCTTACACGTGAAAATCTACCAAGCGTTAAAATCTAAACGAATATCATTTTAAAATTTTCATGTCACGGAACATAGGAAATATACTTGAAGATTTTCATTTTCATACGTACTTTCAAAAACCCCAGACCCGCACACGTATTTAATCTGCGTTAAACATTAATTTCGGGCAAAAACGATATAAATTTAAAGAACGGGGTAAAGTATGCAATTTCGCTACAGCAAGTTTATAACGCTAGTGAATCCGCAAAGTATAAAGGTATCGTCAGCTTTATGCGTGTTTACAATGTTCCTTCCTGTACATTTGGCAATCTCCACATTTAGCACTTCTGGGAAACCTAAATAATGACACGCAGCTGTCTTGCTGACGTGATGGAAACGAATTTCAAGCAATCAATTTTCCGTCTTAAACATTTTTGAAAATCTGATTTCACCATCGTAGTTAGAAACAGCATATATCAACATTTTAAATTACACGGAAATAAGAAAAATCAAACCTTTTCGCATTTTTTCACACACACACACACACACACACACACACACACACACACACACACTATACTATACTATACTGTACAAAAAAATATGTATTTTGTAAAATTTAATCAAAAATTAAAGTTAAAAAACTAGATGTCGTCGCTCATTTCTAGATCCAAGATGTGGGTATTACCAAGATGGCCGCTCAAATAACTCATTTTCCAAAGTAAACTAGCTAATAAGGAAGGCCAATACAAATTGTTGCACAAGTTACACCCGAAGGTTTTTTCAGTTTAAATTGGATAATCTAAAAACGATCTCCATTAACTATAATAGGACGGAAGATCAACTCAAGGTCATGGTGATAGCATACTGTGTAAACCATTGCCAATTGATATCATAAATAAAAGGTACAAAACATGCACCGACCAAGTCAAGGTCACTTACTGCACGAGTTAGTTCCCTGTAGCGTCTAAAAGCTAATTAGGAGGCTATAACGATGCAATCAATATACTCTTATTTTATGGTTAGGTGTTGCTTTAAAAGATAATCTCATTAGAACATGTTTATTTTCAGTTATATTAACTTTAGATTTACTATTTAACTATATGATTCGATTGAATATTTTACATTTACCTAGAATACATTAAAAACACCTAATGAGATACCTTTTTCCAAATATATAATACATAACAACAAAAATGGAACAGCTGATTTCCATGTAGTCTGCACTTCCGCGACACGGACTGTACAGCACATAGCGCGAGATTTAAGGGCTATTTTTGAAACGTATTTGAATCCCAAACATAAACATCACTTTTGAATTGTATTCTATTTTACCCATAACAAAAATTTGAACGGTGTAAAATAACGTTAGTGTATTTTTGAAAAAAACGTTTTTGTTCACGTCCATAAAAACAGAAATATTTACGAGTTTTTTCTGACCTGGTATGTCGAGATTTTTATTTGTAGATTTTTTATATATATATATATATATATATATATATATATATATATATATATATATATATATATATATACACACACACACCTATTGAGAAGATTTATACGTCCCTCATGCGGTACTCGAGTCTAACAAACACTTACACTTACAACACTACACTTGACTTTAACACTTTACACGTCACTTACATTTAGGTACGATAATAACCTCAATGTGCTTTTCGCCTTAAAAAAAAACAAACATATATATATATATATATATATATATATATATATATATATATATATATATACACACACACACACACACAGGTGTCCCACGAAGAGGTTTACGCATTTGACCATCTATTATTTTCTCATTCCTCCATTGATCAGTTTGAAACTACACATACTTTTTAAAGAAGGTACCAGAAACAGTATGTGAGAATTGCATCTGGCTGATGTTTGTAGAAACTAAATGGAAGCCAAAATATTATTACTGATTCCGCAGTATTATCAAAAGCAATGGCCCAGACAGAAGACTTTGCCATTTGCTCAATTGTAAAACCCATTTTGCAAAATAACTAATCCCTTAAAATGGCACTCAAAAAATTAGGTTATTTGTTGTATTAAAAAAGTAATTTATCAGATGTTAAAAAATTAACAGACGAAATTTACCATTTTTGATTTCTACAACTTTTTCCTAAAAGTAGGTAATTCAAATGTAAGAAATAATTTCCAATAACTTAATCAGTTTTGGTATTTGTAGTATAAACATATTAATAGCCGTAAAATTTTATTATCGGCACGTTACAATTGAAAAGCAAATTAAAGGTTTTTACGAACAAAATCTAGAATATATGAGTACAAAATTAATTAAGGAATATTATATTTAGGGACTTGAGGTAAACCTAAATAAAACGGAGTACATGTGCATTGGAGGGCAGAGAAGAAATCTTCTATTGGAACACAACACACAAATCAAAGAGTGTACAACTTATAAGTATTTGGGAATGACAGTCACGAGTGATGGACTATTAGACTCAGCGATAAAGGAAATAAACACCTCGAGAAAAAGAGCAATAAGGACACTGAACAGCATCACATGGGACCAACAGATATCGAAAATACATAAACATAGAATATACAATACAATTATAAAAATTATAATCTCATATGGAAGCGAAGTATGGCCACTGAAACAAAAAACAGAAAACTGTTTTAAAGCTACAGATATGGACTATTGGCGAAGAACCTCTGGTCGGTCGAAACGAGAAAAGATAAAAATTTTAAAATCCTTAAAAGCGTGGATACAAAGCACACCGTTGTAGACGAAAATAAGGCAAAACATCTTCGACGGTTTGACCATGTCTAAAGAATGACGAAAATCGACTTCACAAACAGATTCCAAAACGGAAACCACATGGTCGCATAAAAAGAGAAAGACTGAGACTTAGTTGGAGAGAAGTACGCGAGAGGGGGATTGGATCAATATCTGTTGAACGATAGAAAAAAATGGAAGCTAGTATTCGGAAGACGCCGGAGTTTTAAGCAGAAAGGAAGACAAACAAAATGCAGTAATGAGGAGTTTTGTGAAAAATATTATAAATGTTTATGAAAACAATTGTGTGAATACTGTGCATAAGTTGTAAAGTCAAGACGCAAAAATTCCTAAACTTGCGAAGTAATAAACTAAAGTTATTGCGAAGTTCAAGGTCAAGGCCGGCTTTGACGGTCAAGGTCACATTGAACCGCACCAGCTGTGACAATATTAATGTTAGCCGTACGCTCTGAATATTCCAGTCTTGGAGGTTTAAAAGCAAATTTCTATCGGAAAATAACCAATTAGAACAGTCATCATGGTCACGCCTAGAATAAGCGCCGGTCCTGGTCATTGAGAGGTCGTTAAAATGCAATTTTAGTCGATTTCTTTCAAACGTAACAAAAATTGAATTCGGTAATAACTTGAAGCTATGTTTGGCATAATGGTAGTTACAAATAATTAAATTGTAATATAAATAATCAGCTGTTATTTAGTTTTTTTTAGAGAAAAAGCACAAGTATCGAAACAAAATGCAGATGCTATAAAACATCGATGCAAAAAAAACATGAAAAAATGAAAAATGAAAGAGGTGGATGCTCTACGAATTCCCAATTTTTAAATAACGGGTTTGCATACATTTTGATTATATACGAAAACTTCTGAATGCATTCAGTATATCAAACGTAAAAAATGTAAGGATATGATGAATGCATATACAAGAAATAAATAAATTTTTACCACAATGAGATATTAAACGGCAAATTTTTTTCATTAAGAATCTGTGCTCAAAATTTAAAGTTAAATCAAATTATCTTTTGCATAAGTTGAATACGTTGCAGTTTCTAGATAACATATTTAGGAAAACATTAATTCCTTAAGGGAAAGTGACTTAAAACTTGTATTTTATTGCATAAGTATCTCACCTAAGTTATGTATTCAAATGTAGGATCGGTAAAGAATCTTGCGCAAATTAAAATTTACTTTTTCCGTTTGAAAATTACTTCATACATTCCGAATACGCCTTGTTATAAAACAGTCAATCAAAATGAAAAATACAACATTGTAGGTCCGTAATAAGCCCATGAAATTCATTTGGTGTATTTTCATATATAATTACTTTCAAACACTTTATATTTGTTGACGAGTTTCGGTGTTTTGAAAATGAAAGTATTCCGTAACGCGTCAACAAATGTAAAATGTTTGAAGCTAGGAAAGGCAGAGATACGTATTTTACAAAATTACAATATTCCTAGCGGAAAAAAGATGATTAAGTATTTTCAAATGTTTAAATATTTGACATTTGCATTATCTGACAAAGCACTTCACAAATGTGAAGCCAGACGTGGAGTGCTTTTGATCCGAATTTAATTTGATGCATCAAACAGTGGTCACGTGATCGATTTAATCCTCCAGCTTTGCGAAGTGACGGTGACAAAATGTAACTATTGTAGCGAAGTCTGCTCGGTTATTACCGTTTTTTTTTTTTTAAATTAGGCTTCGCAGAATGACTCTCCGTAACAGCTGATAGTCTGAACATATAAGTTTTGGCCATCACGTTAAGACCCATGACCTTGAAATGAGCACCGTCCTGACCTCTAGATCTCTTTTGTAAATTTTAGCCCTTTAACGTTCACAATTTTAGAACCATTTGGTTAAAACTTAGCAAGTTCGTTAACCATCGAATCCGTTTAACAGTTTCAAAATGGCGGTATTCCAAATTTTTTATATTCAAATTTTTTTTGTGTTAAGTTATTTTGAAAATCTAACTTCGTCGTCGTAATCAGCGTTAAAGACCTGACCAAATTTGAATTCTCAATTTTCAACATCCTTTGAAATGAGTAAATTAAATTTAATTCCGGCCAAATTTTCATTTTCGTGTTTTCAATGTAACTTGAAAATTTAAAACAATGTGAAGGTTTTAATGCTGGTTATGTCCCGCCAAAAAACTATAAGATATTTATTTTTGTTAGATTTTCAATTTTGCTTCCATCATGTCAGCGAGAAAGCTGCATCCTTGAGTATTATTTAGATAACATTATTTTTGTAACAATGGCTACTCTATTTAATAACCATTTTGAAAAATTACAATTGTAAATAGTTTAATGGTGCTTTTATATTGGCAAACGTATATAAGAACTTATATGAGGTACGTATATGATCATACAAGTCTACAAACATGTCAAATAATTATTAAAAATACACCCTGCATTTAAACTTGTACAAATAATTCCATTTTTCAAACGGTAATTTCTGTTTGTCTAGTGGCAGTACCTTTAAGTGCAAATATTCTACATTTGTACAATAAAACCATGTCTAGTAATGAGGAGTTCTTGTATTTATCAACAGGTGCACTGATGTAAATAAAATTTATAAAAATAACTCGTAGGCGGTGGCAACGAGAATTTTTAATAAAAAGAAGAAATCATTGTATATAGGCCTATACCATGTTGCTTAATTAAATTATTTTAAAAAATGGCTCAATATTTAAACTGTACAATAAAATAATAAGTGAAACTATAGAAAAAAATTTTTTAAACAAACTAACCTATTAAATACAACTTAATTAATCAAAAAATCAAAACCTGTCAGCTGAGTAAACAGCTAATTATTTTTAATTAAAAATTTAATAAATTTTAATTTATTTAAAAATAAATTTAATAAATAAAAAAACTGTCTTAACCTAAAAACACGTGAAAACACATTGTGTTAGCATTTTTATGAAATGATGTATCGCGATTTGTTAATTTGGCTTGTGTCTCATACAAATCCCCATACATATTTCCCAATGTAAGGAAAAAGTGATTATTTATTTTCAGCTATGATATTTCAAATGTTCGATTAAGCGTATCCTTCAAACAAAATCTTTTAAATTTATCAAAGAATTGCCAAATTCTAATACAAATCTAGGCCTAATTGTGTTTTTTATATTGTTTTGCCCACATCATTAGTCAAATATTAAACGACTGTCAATATTTAATATGTACTTTAGATTCAATTGTCAGTAAATACGCTTGTGTTTGTAGATTTGGTCAGATATATTGGTCCATTTTTAAAAAATGATTTTGTGAAACTAGTTTATTGAATTAAAAAGTAAGATGGATTCGATATTTCCATTGAGAAATAAGTTGAGCTGATAGGGGCGCTACCACCTTATCCAAAACCAGAAAAACAGTGTAAAAACTTTTCATGTAAAAGAAATAAAAATAAACAAACAAGATCTTTGGCTTCTTATTTTTAGAACTTAGAAAACTTGTACCAAATTTTGTTTTCATTTTCGTCAAGCATTGCTATTTGTACTAAATAAAAGGTATTTAATGTGGAAACAAGAATTGTAGAATAAAATCTAATAATTCCTAAGTTTAAGTTCATTTTTTCCACCTCTAATAACTAAAATATGTCATAGAAGATTTTACATTAGTGGATGAAAATGGCTTTTGCAGAAATCCTGTAACATTAAAAAAATGTTCTTTTTTTAATTTTTATAAAAAAATTTAATTCGTGTACAAACTTTGAAGTTTCTGAATTGTCTAGAAGTAAATAATTATTGTTTGCTTTTAGGTAATTTTCAGTCTTTGAATTTAAAACAAGCTTGTGATGTTATCGTAATTTTCAAATTTGGTTAAAATCCTTTAGCTATTAGCGAAAAACACCACCAAAAACATAAACGAAACCGTCAAAACACGTAAGAGGGCAGACGAAATAAAAAAAAAATCTTATTGAATTCGTGAGGTTTAAAATTGATAAAACATTTCAATAACCGACCTTCTTAAGTTTTGTTCAGTAAATAACAATAACCTAATTTATAGACGTACCTGTAAAGCTTTAAATATATCAGCAGTTCAGTGAGTGATACACCGAGTTGCACGGCCTTCTAGATTTCGTAAATACTCACGCACAAAGAAGGAAAGTTAGGTTAATGTATCTGTGATCGAGGCGTAAACAGTAGCCTACATTGTCAGTCTATATGCACAAGAAGGCCTACCCTACCTGATAAGAGTTAGCGCAATCTTTCTTATCTGTGAACTTTGACACAAAAGCACAAATCAGTCGACTTGGCTTTCGTGACCATTCATTGTTGTGAGATGTTCTCGTCTGTTCGTACTAATTACCTGTTTTTTATAGTCCCTAGGTGTGTAATGTAATCATGCTGTGCCTGTTTAAACAGTAGATTAGGTTAGATTCAAACTATAGAAAGGGATAATACAACCCTAAGCACTATGATCGACTGACCTATTGTACAACTTTCTTAAATACAAGTTCAGAATATTAATGCTCCAAGAATCCACTAACTAGCTCATTCTGCTGAAAATCTCTAGGGTCCTGGAAACCAAAAAGCCTTCGGCTAGCAAGAGCCTGACAATCATGAATTGTGTATCCTGCAGTGCCCTCCTCCTCCCTGCACAACCTACACACGGTTCTTCCTATTCATGTGCACCCTCAGACCACAGTGCCCTGTAATGAGCCCCATGATTTTCCTGAGCTGTGCTCTGTTCAAAACGTCTTCCACCCTCCATAGATACGGAACTTTGCTTAAAAGGTGCTTAATATGCGAATAACCATGAAGGTTATCCTATCTTGTCTGATGTTGCCTGTTTATCCACCTATTAATAGCCAGACCGTTTGTTAATCCATTTGCTTAAACAGTAACAAATGGAACCATAACCTTACAAAACCTCCTTATATTCAATTATTTTTTAAAAAATCCGTTTTAAAAGATATAGAAAAAAATTTGGGAAATTAGGTAATTTTATAAAAATCAGTTAATAAGATTTTGCTCAAATATTCATAAAAAATATTTTCAAAGTAATATTTGCTTCGCTGATTTTAAACACAATGGTATAGAAATTGATTATTTAATTACAAACATATTTTACAGTACAATAAACAATTGTAAGGATATCGAAACGTAAATTATACATAAACATATCTAATCACCTTGGAACAGCATATCATAAATCACCAAACCCTGAACTCAAACTTAAATAAAGGGAACACCCATGCCTATTTTCATTTTCAGTCCATATTAAATTAAATATTATATTCATAATAATATTGTAACCATCATTTAGGCTTAAGATATTTTCATATAAAACGTAAATAAAAGAATTACCTCAATAAATGATAGTTTGTAGAAGAATAAAAAGGAGAAATTCAACTATAAGGAAACCATTGTTGAAGAGAGAAGTTAAACAATTTGAAATAATTAGGCGATTAATTTGGTGAAACAGATCAAATAACTTAAGACTGCACTGTAACCTCTGTTTTGTTCATGATTAAACTCAATTCAATTTACGAAAAAATACTAACACAAAATATCTGGTAACATAACTCTAACCTCCAAAATCGTAGTGAGTGATAATTTTTCAAAAATTCAAAATTCCACCAGTGGCTTTAATCATCATACTTAATTAATCAAAATCATATAAAATCTTTGTTTAAAATCAGAGAAAGTTTACAGACTGTTCAATAGCCTAAATGCATCATTTTATTTTGTTAAATCATCAATAAATCCCCTCAGTTCTTCCACCCGCATATCACGCATCTATTTATTAAGTAAAATGAAATGTTAGTATAGTTTTACAATTTATTTGTAAGAGTCAATAAAGAGTATGTTTTTAGTAACGTTAAATGTTTCTAAACTGAACATTGAACCCGAGATTTGTTGAATTGAAAAATAAAAATAAATCAATAATTTTGTAAAGTCACACGCAAATATTACGATTTATTTATACGACATTATTTTGTTGACTAATAAATCCAAAATTCTAACCGTATTTTGAAAATAGCGTAACAAATCTGCAAATTCTGTAGATTCACTGTTTACTCTCGCGCTGTTAAAATATAGACTAACTATGAACTGAATATTAAATTACAAATACTTGTACACTATTATTGAGGTCCCTGACCTGCCTCACTCGGTACTGATGACGTAACATTGCTGCGTCACAGTTTTATAATATTCCGTATGATTATGTAAACAACGATTGATTTCCTGTAGTCAGCATTTTATGACGTTTGTACTTTTACAAACAATTAATTACTGCTTGTAATATGATTGCTTCGACTAAACTCATTCGAGTAATCCATATTAATAAATGGATAATGTGTGTGTATTGGCGCGCATGCGCACGTTGTACAGTTAAATCTATTGTACTCGCAGCCCGATTTTAAAATAACAAATCAGATGTTTTAAATGAAATATTTAGCTCAAAATTACACCTGTTTACTTAGAACTTACACGGTGAAAAGTTTTAAATTTCACGGAAAACGCCGTGCTGTTACTGCTATTAACTTAATACAGTAGTCTCGATTAACCGTCACCCTTTTAACCGTCAGTTTCTATTAACCGTTAGGTAAATTCTGTTATGAGACATTTTTAAACAGTCTTCCGTAGTAAATAATTTGTAATATATAATAAAATAAACTTCCAGACAAAACAAAACTGTAAGTGGACACGACTTATTTATAGCATAGGCTAGGGTAGCTGACACTAATTGCTACCCTAAGTAAACATTGTTAATCGAAAAGTAAACGGTCCTATTATCTAGTGGAATGAGGGAGAAACACTTCAAAGAGTGTCAACGAATTCAGAAGGATTACGTGAATGTTCCTATTTAAAGATAAACACTCTCACACTATTTACGATAATACCATTCAGCGTATAAGTCGATCACGTAACAGTCATCTGAGTTTGTAAAATTTGCATAATACAATTAAATAGAAAATTAAAGAATTTTACTGCATTTTCTAAAATAAAAGTAATAAAACATTCTGTGCTATAAACAGAGTTTAGTATGTTATTTTTATCGATCGCCGAATGTACGGGTGACCTAGCCGAAAGTAGTTCTCTTATCCGCATATCCTGTCATCCAACGCAACAGTTCCGAGAATGGCGGTTAATGGAGATTCCTGTGTCTTTCATTTCCGGAACAAAATGTTTAATATTAACTAAACGACACAATGTTGATACTTTTATAACTTAAAGTTACAATACACTTTGTTTACAGTATACAGAAAGTAGAAAATAATTTGTATTTATCGTGATAAATGGTAATATTTTCACTTTCTGTACGCAAAAGAAAATGTTGATGAGAAATGTTTGCTAAAAAACCTTTTCAAGTACGCATGCGCTGGGCTCTGATGGATCAAATCAAAACACAATGAAAAGAAAAGAAAATTATATGGAAAGAAAGTTAGCAAAGAGAAAAAAATAACAGTTTATGTTTGCTTGAAATTGTTAAATGAAGGCTGAAACGGTCTAACCTTGGCGATAGTGGTGCTATCGAAACCTTGGCGATAGTGCTGTACGTTCGAAATGAAAAACGTGAACACAAAAAACTGTCCACAACACCATTGTTGTAATTATACACGTGTGAACACAATTCTATTCACAAGAAACTAGAAGCGATTGTTAACTATGAGAATTACGGGTAGTAAATATAACGCCATTAAGTACTGTACACAACAAGAATATTCATGACCAAGATACTTTTCATACAAGTTGTTTTAAGTGTAAAGTAAATTTGCAGAACTTTTGTTATTTTTTGACATTGAAGCATTAACTTTTAAGTATACGTGAAAGGATAACAAGTTTCCGGTATTGGTCAATAAAACTTTTTTGAAAGTACGTATAATATTATAACCTTATTTTTCTTCAAAATACTCTCCTCCTGCAGTACTTTCACTGTAGTACTTTCAAGTGTAGTTTTGCACATCTTCCACCGTTCATAAATCGTTAGAAACACTCCTGAAAGCATTTTTGCAAAACCTTGTTTAGCTGCTTCGTCGTATTTTTCATCACCTCTTGCAAATGAGCAAAACGATGTCCCTTCAATGTCATTTTCAGTCATGGAAACAGGTAAAAATCCGATGGTGCAAGGTCGGGAGAATAGGGAGGGTGTTCCAGAGTGGTAACATTAAGTTTGGCGAGGTATTGTTTCACCATCAGTGATCGAAGTGACGGAGCAGTGTCACGTAACAAAAACCAATTGTTTCCTGACCATTTTCAAGTCGTTTTTACCTAACTGTACCTTGTAGCCGTTTCAGGATCTCAGTGTTTCAGGATCAGTGTTAACTGGTTTCCCTTCAGGAATAAATTTGTAGTGAGTTTTAAACCTTAGTAATAAAAAAACACACATCACTTTTACCACACCTTCTGTTTAATCAAAATATTTTCCACTATGATGTTTTTGATTTCCATTCAGCAGACTGACGTTTCGTCTGAGGAGGGATCCTTTTTTATCACCGGATTTTTACCTGTTTCCAAGACTGAAAATGACATTGAAGGGACATCGTTTTGCTGTTCGCAAGAGGTGGTTGAATATGCGTTGAAGCGGCTAAACGAAATTTCAAAAATGGATTTCAGGAGTGTTTCCAACAATTGTATGAACAATGGGAGAAGTGTGTACATGCAGGAGGAGAGTATTTTGAAGGAAAATAAAGTTAAAATATCATCGAACTTTCAATAAATTTTCATTGACCAATTCTAGTAACGTTTTGACCGTATATCGTATACCGATGTGTAGAAAATAAACATAGAATAATGCTAAATTAAACACACCAGTTGTACAGTCTTCATAAATATGATGATGGTGTTTGATTACACGTTGTTTTAGAATATTCTTTGCAGATTTATTTAAACATCTCAAATACTATCTGTGCATACATTTCTAATAAAACATTAAACATAATTTTATGATGTTTTATGAATAAAAAAAAAATTAAGTTTTGAAACGAACATTATTATTTGAAAGTTGAAAGTTTTGCCCGCCTTTCGGTGATAAGTTTTTCCTTGGTTTGTGGTGGCAAGACTGTTCTCCTCGGAAGTCAGCTGTGACTGTAACCGAAATATTTTAAAAGAGGTTCAATGAACACAAGGAAAGATTTTTTAATCAGTCATGTGTGAGGCTTTCAAACAAATTTGTGCTGTTAATTGTTTTTACAACAGCTTGTTATCAAAATTAACTTTCTACAACTTTACACGAACACTTAATGCTGCATTCACAAAATGTAATTACATTCACATTTGAAAAGAATTGTTGATTCCAATAAAGTGGATAGCAACCGAAAATTCAGTATCAACTTAGTCAAAATTATTTATAAGACCGGGCGACCACCAAATGCGCTGAGCCGAGTCAAGACGAGCGGATTGAAAATAAACGGAAACCGAAAGCGGTGTTCAGTCAGTTTAAAGAACGCATTTGTATTTTTAAATCTAAATATTCAGGCCTGCTGTAACGGATTCTAGGAAACTTCTATTTTTATAAACCGTAACCTTAGCAATGGTAACATAAGTAATAGGAAGTAGTAACTTTGTAAGCATAGTCACTCTGGTGGGGGGGAGTGAAATCAGCTTCGAAACCGAACCTAGACATAGTCGAAGCTACGCGGAGCAGAGCCTAGAGACGCCGCTTGACTACGCTCAGCTCCGATACGCTTTCAGTGTCGTATTTATATTAAAAACAACAGTTTAGGTTTTGAATGAGCAGTCCGCTCCACTCAGGAAACTCTGCTCCGCATTTGGCAGCTACCCGGCCTAATCAGATACTGAAGATTTGAAAACGCTTTGAGGAGGAGAAATGTAAAAAGTAGGGGAATGTGACATTCAGCCGTTGTACAATTATTAAACCATCGTGGTACGCAGCAGTATCGCTGACCTGATGGAATTTTATTTCCAAAAAAAAATTTGCGTATCCCATCATTAAAATATGCGTACACTGGCATTTTAAACTTTTCGAATTTTCCATAAAATACAAAACTGAACCCAGACCGCCGTAAATTACGAGTTTTGAAAATTCAAAATGCTAATTTGTGCAGTTTTTAACGAAGACGAGGATGGTGGAATCAAATTTTCAAAAATGACTAAGACAAAAAAGTTGTGAACAGTTAAAGATTTGAAATTACCGTCATTTTGAAATTTGTTGAACGGATTTAACTGGGTAACGAACTCGTTCAAACTATTATTAAAATCGATTTAAGTTCCAAATCTGAATCGAATTGGACTAAAAATTGCGAACGTGAGTGTGTTAAAACACACACACACACACACACACACACACACACACACACACACACACACACACACACACACGCACACACACGCACGCACGCACGCACACGCACATACACAACAAATACATGCTCACACGCACGCGCGCACACACACACAAACACAAACACATGCTCTCTCTCTCACACGCGCGCGCACGCACGCACACGCACACACGCACAAACATACACAACACATATCCACACGCGCGCGCACACAAGCACATGCACGCACACAAACACGATCACACACACGCGCACACACACACACACACACACACACACACACACACACACACACACACACACACGCGCGCGCGGTTCCAATAGAAATTCGCTAAGTTTGGCACTTTAAACATAAATAATTTTTAATCAAATATATCTAAACACAATGATGAAACATAATCCTCTTAATTTATTGTAGATTTTTGATATTTTAGTGGTGTTTTAACTTCGCGTTGGTTGAAATACATATTACCGTTAACCAGACGTATGTGGAGATATTTAAATGCAGCCTAACTGTCCAGCGCAGAGTCAATGATCGGTCGAAACAACTTCAGTTTAAAGTCGAATGATATGGTGTACAAGGGCAAAGTACTCGTTATCAGCCTAAGTGAGATTAAATCATTTATTATGTAACTGTGCACGTAAGAACAAACATGGCGACGCAGGGAGCAGCCGGACTTCGATCAGCCCAAAATACAAAATACAAATATTTCATTTATCTAAAAAAAACTAAAATAATCTAAAGTAAATTTTAGAGGATTTTTTTGTTAAGAAAATTGTGTATACCATAGAACAGCGGTTCCCAAACCTTTTCTTGATAGGATCCACCTACATATACATATACATTGGAAAAAACAGGACCTCAAAAAAATGAAATAAAAAACTCTATATTTTGTTTGTGTCTAATAATTATACTTCATCGGAATAAATGAGAAAATGGTGTAAAAGTGAATTAAAAATTGTTTATCTCACTTATACACTTTTATATTACATTTTATTCTTCAAACTCATTCGTCCTAGCTGGATGCAAGTCGTAGTTTCAGTAACACGAGCCCAGAAACGAGTAAATTTCTCCTCCTTCACCAGGTTCCCCAAGATCCAGACGGCCAGACAGAAACGCGACACGGCGTGGCCACTTTGCTAGCACACAAATAAACTCTACGGATGCATTGTCCTATCGTCCTGCTCACTTTATTTCTAAAATATCTGTTTTGTGTGTAACTTTACAGTTGGCAGTGAAGCAGTTTTTTTTGGAATTACAGAACATATTTCTTGACATAATTCAAATTTTTTGCATTCAAGAGAATACGTACAACGTTTTAAGCCGTCTGTTCTCCTGCGACCAAATGATATTTTTTTTTTTTTTTTTTTTGACGTCCGACTATTGTGAACACTTGGGCTAATGCGACCAAATGAATGCTTCTGCTGTCATAGAGCTTTGATTCTTTTCAAAATTAGAATTTTGCATCTAATATTAGGCAGTGAGAAACAATTTGTTCACTCCATGTCAGTATCCATGTCAAAGTTAATGTCCATGTCCATGTCAATATCCATGTTAATATCTTTGTCACTGTTCATTTCCATGTTAATATCAGTGTCAATGTCCATGTCCCGGTAGATGTCATTGTTAATGTCAATGTCTATGTCTATGTCCATGTCAATGTCCATATCAATGAATATGTCCCCGCAGGGGTGCAGACTAGCTGCGCCTATTGAGAGGATTTAGGCGTCCCTCGCGGTACCCGAGTCTAACACACACTTACGATTACAACACTACACTTGCGTCTTCAACACTTTACACTCACACTTACATTTAGGGAGGCGATAATAGAATTAATGTGCTTTTCGTCTTAAAGTACAAAAAAAAACAATGAATGTCCATGTCAATGTCCATGTCTATGTGAATATCCATATCAATGTCATTTTTTTTTTTTTTTTTTTATTCATAAATAATATAGTTTTCCAGGGCTCTGAGGATCCCCAGCTGAATAAGATTGCCAGTGAAGGAATCTGTCTACTAAACTAATATCCAAGTAGCTTAGTGCAGTTGTTAGTTGCACAATAGAACATTTGATCACGGATCTAGGAGTTTTCAAACCCCATAACACCAAAGAACATGTTAGATATACTCTTAAAATAGTTGCAATAGTTAAAATAGATTTGGTATAAGCTTTATTTCATCCTTTTAAAATACTTTAATCGATTATGGGAAAGTTTGTCCAACGTATTTGTTTTACATGAAAACACATATTTGAATGAATATGTTTTTTCTCTGTAATAATACTTTCTCTGTCGTAAACACTCGTGGACAGGCAAGACGTTTTAAGTAAACTGTAATAAGGACTCCTTAGAGGTCATATCCATTGACCTTGACGCATGGTTACTGTAATTATGTATTTAATACAATCGTCACATCTCTGTCCGTATTGTACTTCCGTTTACAAGTTATTTACGCGCTTGTTATTAGGCATAGGCTGTTGTCGTTACTGGTTATTGTATGACAACGCGACCTAACCTTAAAACAATTGTTTTACTGTTTTGTTTTCTTGTCAGACCGTTTCAAAACGACGGCCTTGCACGCAATGCCCAAAAGTACAGTGTCGTATTTTAGTAACTTCGGTTTATTGTCATTTTGACAAATAATTTCGACAGATTTTGAATTAAAACCATATTTGTTACTTTGTTGATTAGTTTTGTACCAGTTAGACTAATGAGGACGGTGATTGACAGAAAAGCTTACGACAGTAACTGCAGTCTCGAAACCTACGAAGAGAAAGTGTGATGATCATGCAAAAGTTAGATATAGAATTTTTTACGAATTTCTATTGGAAAATGACCTATTGAAGCGGCCATCATGGTAATACCTAGACCCGGGATAGTGAAACAAGAGCTGATCTTCACATCTCTAGATCATTTTTTTAGGGATTGTTAAATTTGTCAAATTTATAAAATTGTTTGAGTGTGTGTGTGTGTGTGTGTGAGAGAGAGAGAGAGAGAGAGAGAGAGAGAGAGAGAGAGAGAGAGAGAGAGAGTGTGTGTGTTGAGAGAGTTGTATTGTATATATATATATATATATATATATATATATATATATATATATATATATGTGTGTGTGTGTGTGTGTGTGTGTGTGTGTGTGTTAAATTTCAGTCCGATTTGATTTAAACTTGGTACAAAAATCGATTTCGGCAATAGCTTAGGCAAGTTCGTTAACCAGCGAAATTTGTTCGGCGGTTTCAAAATGGTGATAATTTCAAATCTTCGAAAATTTTACGTAAAGTTAATTTTAGTATTTTCAGTAGAATTTGAAAGCTTACAATTGTATTTGTATGTGTAAGTACTCAGTCAAAATGCTGATTTATGAATATTTAACTGCTGATGGTGAAATCAGTTTCAAAACGAAGTTATGGTAAAAACATTACTGGAAATTCGCTTCCTTCATGTCAGCGAGACAGCTGCGTGCGGCGATTAATATTATTTTCGTTTTGTGTGTGTGTGTGTGTGTGTGTGTGTTCGTGTTAATATAACTAAAGGTTAAACGAACTGATCAAATCGTGTTAAAATTGTGCTGGTTGTTCAATCTTACGACCAGGTTTAATTTTAGAAAACTTTTTCTTGTAGGCTAATTTTTGCTACAAAAATATTCAAAATTATTTTTTGAACCTTGATCGAAGCCAGAGTTTGTTTTGTTTTTCTTTTTGACATTTTTTTGACAAATTCTCAAAATAATAGCATCCTTTATAACTTTTTCCAAACAAGATTTTAATTCGACCTCTTTAAAATAAATTGAATTTGAACGAATGTATTCATGGGTACTTGCACAAACCGAAATCCTTTCTCTTTAGAGTAAGACTAATATGGCTGCGCTCTGCCTATTTAATCGCCTCGACAAATACTGTCGCTTATTTGAACGCAACTATCTACATCCAACATCCAATTTTGAAAGACGTAATTACTTTTAAGTGTTAAAAAAGTTTGGCTTAGTTATTATCTTGAAAAGGTTTAATGAATGTTTAAGCCTGTTAGGATTTAGATTATATATATTTTTTTTCCGGCAAAAAACCGTTAAAGTTAACATCGCCGTCACGCAAAATGAAAGTATAAAAAAAAATTAACAAAATTTACTTATATAAGAAAATAAAACTACAACAAACTAACAAACTATAATAGTAAAAATAAATTAAACAAAAATTTAAATAACAATAAAATTTAAATAAACAATATCAAATACTTAACAACTAAATAACAATGAATAAAATTTAATAACAATTGGTAAAATTATATATATAAACATAACAGAAATAAAGTTATTTAGATAAAATAAGTAAATAAAATAACACAAGAAATAACAAATATATAAATTAAATTTTATTTAAAACATTCAGACGATGAAGGAAGTCTAGAACTCGGTCAACGGCCGAGGCACTATCTCCCAACATCGTCTGCAAACAGTTGCTCTGACCATACATAACAAGCACATTATCGAAACCATCACAATCGAGCAATATATGCTTTATTGTGATGGTTTCCCTACAGAAATCGCATTCAGGTGGGTCCCTGCGTTCCATCAGAAATCCATGCGTTAACATGGAGTGACCAATGCGTAGACGGGTGATCACCATCTCTTCTCTACGACTTGCACGTATTGACGACCCCCAAGGACGAACAGTATTTTTAATTACCCTCAATTTGTTACTGCTTGTAGCTGCCCATTCATTTTCCCACTGTAGAAGAATTAAATGTTTTACGTGACAAAGAAAGTCAGACACGATTACACGTTGAGTACATGGCGGCAGAAAAGTTGCTTCCTTTGCCGCATTATCCGCTACAGTGTTTCCAAATATTCCACAGTGACCAGGAATCCAGATAAATGATACTCTTGCACCTCGTAGTTCAAGTCTATGGACAGAGCACAAAATATCTTGAACCAGAGGGTTTACCGAATACATATCCTGGATTGCCTGGAGGTCACTTTTTGAATCAGAACAAACTACGTAATGCAAATTATCGAATTCAATAGTGTTCAGAGCCTTTAAGATGGCAAAGAGTTCGGCCGTAAAGACACTACAAATTGAGGGTAATCCATACTTATATGTTTCGTCCAGTGAGTAAAACGCACACCCAACATTATCATTCATCTTAGAACCATCTGTGAAAATAAATTTAGCAGATGGATATGAATTAGTCAGTCGAGAAAACTCACGTTGATACACAATGTTAGGAGTGTTGTCTTTCAGGTATGTACACAAGGAGAAATCAAAGGTCGGCATATTGATTATCCATGGAGGGACAAGACAAAAGGACCTTTCAAACATTGGGGGTAGTTCAATACGCAAGTCTTCAAAAACACGGGTTGTTCTAATGCCAACAGGGGCTGTAGCGTGCGGTCGGGATTCATATTGTTGGTGCAACTGATTATGGAAAACAGTATTATAAGCAGGATGTCATGGTTTACATAATATATTACATACGTAACTTAATTGTAACTGCTGTCTCCGACGAGAGAGTGATGGTTCGCCAGCATCAGCGAGAACACTCACGACGGGACTTGAACGGAAAGCACCAGAATCAAGACGGATTGCAGAGTTATGGACGGGATCTAGTTTCTTTAAAATCGATGGTCTAGCAGATGAATATATAATGCTGCCATAATCAATTCGCGAACGAATTACGACACGGTAAAACATCAGCATACAGGTCCTATTAGCGCCCCATCAAGACCCACTAAGAACCCTCAACATATCAAGGATTTTATTACACCGTAATTTTAAATCACGCACATGAAAGCTCCAGGAGAGCCTTTCGTCGAGTATTAGACCCAAAAATCGAACGGATGGAGAAGTCCGAAGCTGTATACCATCAAGATATAACGACGGAGCTTGGATCTGTCGACGGCGACTGAAAGCAATACACTGAGTTTTAGCAGCGGAGAATTTAAAGCCAGTAGTTCTCGTCCAGGTCTGCAACCTATTTATTACCAGCTGAAGGGTTCTTTCAGCTGTTGCCATGTTTCTGGTGCTTACGTAAATAGCAAAATCGTCTACAAAGAGAGAACATCTGACAGGGGACCGTACATTAGACGTTATGCTATTGATTGCAATAGCAAACAGAGTAACACTAAGTACACTCCCCTATGGAACACCATTCTCTAAGTAGAAGCGATCTGATAGCGTACTACCAAGGCGCACCCTAAAATACCTATTACTGAGGAAGTTTTTGATAAAATACAGAATCCTGCCCTGTATACCACATGATTTTAATGTGTTCAAAATTCCCCTTCTCCAAGCCATGTCGTATGCCTTCTCTAGGTCGAAAAAAACAGCTACTAGTGTTTGACGAAAGAGAAACGCATTTTGTATTGCAGATTCTAAAGATACTAATTGATCCACAGAACATCGTCCTTGCCTAAAGCCGCACTGGTCTTTGCAAAGTAAATTGTTGGTTTCCACATACCAAACAAGGCGACGATTTACCATTTTTTCTACCAGCTTGCAAAGAACGCTGGTAAGAGAAATCGGACGATAGCTACTTGCATCAGTCTTATCTTTACCTGGCTTAAGAATAGGAATTACTATTGCTTCCAACCAAGCGTCAGGAAAAGTATGTTCATCGAATATACGATTGTATATCTCGAGAAGGGGAAACCTACTTGACGTTGGAAGGTTTTTTATCATGGAATGTACGAGGTTGTCAAGACCGGGAGCTGTGTCCTTCGTTGAAGACAGTGCAGATTCCAGCTCATGCAGAGTAAAGAGCCTATTAAGAGGAGAAGTCGTCAGAAGTACCGATGGTGAACGGCAATAGTTCCACTGCACTGTTATATTTACGAAAGGCAGCGTTATACGCCGTAGAACAGAAATAGCTAGCAAAAGATGATCCTAATAAACTTACAATATCGGAACACTGAGAAACTAATTTTCCATTCGGCTGTTTAAGACCCATCAACTCCGTGGATGGAACATGGCCAGATATAGAGCGCAGTTTCTTCCAGACAACAGATGTTGGCGTTGTTCTACATATTGTTCCGATATATTGCGACCAAGATTCCTTTCTACTTTGTTTAAAAATTCTTCGAGCTTTAGCTCTAAGAATTTTGTACCGCTCAAGATTTTCATCTGTCGGGCTTTTGTTGAATCTCCGTAGTGCTTTTCGGCGTAAACGCAAAGCCTTCTTACAGTCCTCGTTCCACCAAGGAACAGATGGACGTGGTGGGTATACGGATGTTTTAGGGATAACATTCTCGGCTACATGTAATATCGTACTTGTGAATTTCTTAACCACTGTGTTAATGCAGTTCACTTCAATGGCTGGTGATACAAATCTTTTTGTAAATTTTTCCCAATTTGCCTTTTTAAGGATCCAACGCGGCAGGCGTCGTTGCACATGAGAGAAAGTACGAAATGAAATATTAATGGGATTATAATCACTGCCATACAGATCTGGTAACACTGACCATTTAAACTTTGTTGCCAAATCTGGACTACAAAATGACAAATCGACAACTGTCCATCCGCCAGTAGATGCTGATAAATGAGTCGGGGAACTGTCATTTAGAAGACACAAATCTAAGTTTGACCGTATTCCTTCGATTCGTATTCCCCTTGAGTTACAGGATAAGGAACCCCATGAAGTATGGTGAGCGTTAAAATCACCTGTCAATAAAATCGGTTGTGGCAACTGAGATATTAAATCATATACTTCATGACGATGGAAATTGTAACTAGGCGGTAAGTATAGGCAACAGACGGTAACTTTGAATGGAACGATAATCTGAACGGCAATAGCTTGTAAAGGAGTTATTATATTGACAGATACCGACTGGACAGAGTTGTGAACCAATATGGCTACGCCACCTCTGGCTCTTTCCTCAGTAACGAAATCTGCTCTGAAAATGGAATAACCCCTAAAATTGAAGGTGTGGGATTCATGTAAGTGCGTCTCTTGGAGACACATTATTAGAGAAGATGAATCTCGCACAAGAACTTTGAGATCTTCGATATGGCTTCTTATCCCATTAATAATCCACTGTATCACATTGTTGTTAATGGAAAATGCAGACATTGAAATATAAGAAATTAATATAGCAGCGGGTTCCGTTCGCTTTGGTCACATATTAATTCAGATTTATCAGAGTCTAGCGACATCAATTCACTACTGTGATTTATGTCGGACTCTGCAGATGTGTTTGTTTTGGAAGAAGCCGCTTTTGAAGCGGCTCCAGTTTTGGTTTTTTTATCTTGCTTAGCTGTACTTTTAATCAACTTCTTTTCTGAAGTCTTAGACGCAACTACTGGTGGATATGTGTTTGATTTTTTTAAAAAATAAGCGAGACCAAGAGAAACGTTTTTCGAAGCAGGCTTTAGCACTTGTGACTTGGTTCGGGTCCCCACGTTCGAAGCTGATGGAATTACCTCGGGACTTGCAGGTTTTGAAGTTTTAGTCACAAGTGACTTTGAAGCTTGAGTTTTAGCGGCAGTTGACTTAATGTCTTTCGAAATGTTGTCTACAGGGAAAGAAGATGTTTTAGTAATAGGAACAGGAGTGTTACCAGAAGAAAACAGAGATACGAGTTGAGCTACTTGTTCGGTTAAAACTTTTACGGTTTTTGTCAGCTCTTCACAGTTGCGGCAAGAGGCCTTGCTGCTAGACGCGACAGCGGCAAAAGATTTTCCTCAGTATTTACTCTGGAGCTCTTGAATGTTTTCTTCGCCTCTGAAAATGAGACTTTATCCTTAACCATAATTGCTAGAATTGCTTTCTCGTCCTTAAACTTTGGACAGTTAAAGGAACGAGCCGGATGATTCCCACAACAATTGGAATACTTTGGGTCATCCGAGCAATTGTCACTATTATGGCTATTGGAATCACAATTACCACATATTTCGGGCCTTCTGCATGCAGAACTCACGTGTCCAAAACCCTGAAACTTAAAGCATCGTTTTGGGTTTGACACGTAAGGACGAACAGAAAGCCGTTGATACCCAGCAAATATGTATTCCGGGATAACAGGCTTTCCAAAAGTTAATATGAGGGACGCGGTTGGAACTTTTTTCCCGTTCTCGTTCCTCAGAATCCGCTGTACGTCTATTACCGACTCCAATGCTAATTCCGACTTTATCTCCTCCAGGTCTAAATGGAGAAGATCCCTGCAGGTTACCACTTCTTTAGCGGAATTCAATGATCTGTGTGGTTCCACGGTAACATTTATTTTATCAAAAAAGGTGGTCATTTTTAAGAGCGACAAGCTCTGCTTGTCGCTACTTGTCTGCACTAACAGCGTCCCTTTTTGAAGCTCCTTAATAGAAGCTACGGGACCTGCTCTTCCCACTATAGCTTTGTTAATGAGGAAGGGCGACACCTTAGACAGGTCCGAACCTTCCTCAGAATTTTTAAATATTAAAAATCTTGGCGATGGTAGCTGAAGAGGTACAGCACACATCTCCATTTCCTCCAGATTTTCACAACTCCCACTACTATCAACAGAACTGTTCGACGTAGTCGAACGAGGCCTATTTAACGAATTTTTGGCGTTTTGTTTTGATTTAGTTTCCATAATTTCGTTACCGAGCGATTCCACGAATGTTGGTATCTCGAACAAATGGTACAGGGTCACCAGTAGCCCAGATACTCGAACTAAAGCGAGAATCCCCAATAAATTGGGGACTGTCAATAAAATCGGTTGTGGCAACTGAGATATTAAATCATATACTTCATGACGATGGAAATTGTAACTAGGCGGTAAGTATAGGCAACAGACGGTAACTTTGAATGGAACGGTAATCTGAACGGCAACAGCTTGTAAAGGAGTTATTATATTGACAGATACCGACTGGACAGAGTTGTGAACCAATATGGCTACGCCACCTCTGGTTCTTTCCTCAGTAACGAAATCTGCTCTGAAAATGGAATAACCCCTAAAATTGAAGGTGTGGGATTCATGTAAGTGCGTCTCTTGGAGACACATTATTAGAGAAGATGAATCTCGCACTAGAACTTTGAGATCTTCGATATGGCTTCTTATCCCATTAATAATCCACTGTATCACATTGTTGTTAATGGAAAATGCAGACATTGAAATATAAGAAATTAATATAGCAGCGGGTTCCGTTCGCTTTGGTCACATATTAATTCAGATTTATCAGAGTCTAGCGACATCAATTCACTACTGTGATTTATGTCGGACTCTGCAGATGTGTTTGTTTTGGAAGAAGCCGCTTTTGAAGCGGCTCCAGTTTTGGTTTTTTTTTTATCTTGCTTAGCTGTACTTTTAATCAACTTCTTTTCTGAAGTCTTAGACGCAACTACTGGTGGATATGTGTTTGATTTTTTAAAAATAAGCGAGACCAAGAGAAACGTTTTCGAAGCAGGCTTTAGCACTTGTGACTTGGTTCGGGTCCCCACGTTCGAAGCTGATGGAATTACCTCAGGACTTGCAGGTTTTGAAGTTTTAGTCACAAGTGACTTTGAAGCTTGAGTTTTAGCGGCAGTTGACTTAATGTCTTTCGAAATGTTGTCTACAGGGAAAGAAGATGTTTTAGTAATAGGAACAGGAGTGTTACCAGAAGAAAACAGAGATACGAGTTGAGCTACTTGTTCGGTTAAAACTTTTACGGTTTTTGTCAGCTCTTCACAGTTGCGGCAAGAGGCCTTGCTGCTAGACGCGACAGCGGCAAAAGATTTTCCCTCAGTATTTACTCTGGAGCTCTTGAATGTTTTCTTCGCCTCTGAAAATGAGACTTTATCCTTAACCATAATTGCTAGAATTGCTTTCTCGTCCTTAAACTTTGGACAGTTAAAGGAACGAGCCGGATGATCCCCACAACAATTGGAATACTTTGGGTCATCCGAGCAATTGTCACTATTATGGCTATTGGAATCACAATTACCACATAATTCGGGCCTTCTGCATGCAGAACTCACGTGTCCAAAACCCTGAAACTTAAAGCATCGTTTTGGGTTTGACACGTAAGGACGGAACAGAAAGCCGTTGATACCCAGCAAATATGTATTCCGGGATAACAGGCTTTCCAAAAGTTAATATGAGGGACGCGGTTGGAACTTTTTCCCGTTCTCGTTCCTCAGAATCCGCTGTACGTCTATTACCGACTCCAATGCTAATTCCGACTTTATCTCCTCCAGGTCTAAATGGAGAAGATCCTGCAGGTTATTAAAAATCTTGGCGATGGTAGCTGAAGAGGTACAGCACACATCTCCATTTCCTCCAGATTTTCACAACTCCCACTACTATCAACAGAACTGTTCGACGTAGTCGAACGAGGCCTCTTTAACGAATTTTTGGCGTTTTGTTTTGATTTAGTTTCCATAATTTCGTTACCGAGCGATTCCACGAATGTTGGTATCTCGAACAAATGGTACAGGGACACCAGTAGCCCAGAACACTCGAACTAAAGCGAGAATCCCCAATAAATTGGGGGGGGACCTCCAATATCCTGGAGCCGAAGTACTCCAGAATCTTAGGAATGGGTTCCGGTACAACGTTAGTAGAATGAGAGTAGAATGAGCTAGAGGTATGGTGGGGTCGCTAAGCCCATCAGCTGCTCACGTCAGCTGCCTCCGCCGGCGATTTAGATTATAAATGTTTGAAAATTGAAAACTTACGTTATCAAAATTGAATTTAACAAAGCGTGGAAGCTCGCTACAATCAAACCACTATTGACCCAATGCTAATACAAGCAAAACCGTTGTATAGTCTCTATTAATAATTTTATTTATCCTGATGTTTTTTCTTGGATTTGTTCGTGTAATGGCCTTTCTTTCTTAAACTTCTTGTGTAATTTTTGTTAAAATGATTTTCTTACATTATATTGTAGTATACGATTATACATATAAACGTGATTGTATTATTATTTCCAGCTGATGGCCTTGAATTAATAATATATCTTTCTTAGTGGAAATTAGTAAATATAAGTGTTATCTACACACCAACACGCGCGAAGTAAGGTAGGCTTTATGACTTGCGATAATGTTATTTTATTGCTACAACCAACAATGCATGTAAAAGTAATTAGTAATTAGTATTAATTATATCTTATCAATTTTTGTACAATGACGTTTCATGTTTGATCTGTATAACATTGTTTTACGTGTGTGTTTCTTTAAGGGCTATTAAAAAACTGCTGTTCAAATTTTGATTCAAACTGTTAATTGTGTTTTAGTTAGAAATTTTGTTCACATTTCCCGTATTTGCAATCTATTGTTTTTTTTTTTTTTTTTTTTTTTTTTTGATTTGGGATCATACTGATTATAATATGTAAATTCCCCCCTGTTTTTAGTGTTAGTATTTTAACAAAACTATTTTAAGTTATATTTTTTAGGTGAGGCATTTGAGGACGAGAGTTGATTTACATTTTCAAAATAAAATAAATTACAATTTCATCATTACTTTTAAAACAGAAAAGACCTCTAGTTTTCGCTGTCCTTTCCGGCGGAGGCAGCTGAAGTGAGCAGCGATCCTACCGAACCTCTATCTACTCAAGACACACGCGCGCGCGCGCGCGGCACACACACACACACACACACACACACACACACATATTCACTACTCTACATAGCTTGGCTAATTATAAAGTGTACAGCGACCCGTGTTGATGGAGTGAATGAAGGCCTAATTGTGTATCAAACGGAGTCCTGTCGTCCTCCCCCATGCCTCAGCCTCACCCATGCGTGCAGGGCTCTGTATGGGCGGACCGCATATCCTGAGCTAGTTGTGAATGACTCCACAAGTACGAATATAAAATAGAATGTGCGGGATCTTAAAGCACAACAAAAAGGTTGGTCAGATGAAGCAAAACCTCCGTAATGAGTTTCAATAGAAAGAAACTTTGAAAAAGAATTAGCAGAGCAAGCATCTGCAAGCACCTCAGTAAGGAACTGGGAAGTCACCAGTTAGGAGTAGGGAAGCTACCCACCTTGAATCTTCTCCAAACCCTAGACTTTATAAAGAGACATAGACAACAAACAGTGCCATAGTAACCAATAAATAAATAAATTAATGAATTAATTAGTTAGTTCATTCATTCATTTGTGTATTTGTTCATTCATTCCCTCACTCATTCACTCACTCACTCACTCATTCATTCATTCCGTCAGTCAGTCAGTCAGTCGGTCATTCAGTCATCCAGTCATCCACCCATCCATCAATCCATCCGTCCGTCCGTCCGTCCTTCCATCCGTCCGTCCGTCCGTCTGTCCTGCCGTCCATCCGTCCGTTCTTCCGTCCATCCGTCCATCCATCCATGCATCCATGCATTTATTCATTCATTCATTCATTCATATATTCATTCATCCTCAATTCTTGAGACCAGAGGAAAAGTGTTTTTATACAAAAGAACATATTTTTATTTTTTATAACCATTTTTCAGGGTTGCTATCCTTTGCTCTTCCTTTTAAAAGTTAACAATTTAGTGGATATACGCACACTTTTGACTAACCCCGCGCGTATATCCATTATCCGTACATATGAGTATATAATTATCCGATTGATAAGAAATCTATAGATTGACTTAACGTTCTCGAGTTCTTTACAAGACTTGACAACAATTAATAAAACTGTACAAATAGTATTAAAAACCAAGCCACTCACTTAGGATAAAATACAGGCCTAACCAATATTGCAGCTGCTTTTTTCCTTTAGTCTAATGAATCCATAGCAACAGTGTGTAAGTTCATGCAACAGTTTACAGTATGTGATAAGTACTTGCCAACTGAGATATCGGTGCAACAATCAGCTGACTTAATACATCAGCTGTTGTACTGGGGAATATAAATAAATGAACGGATCTATACAGCATTCTCTTGAACACACCTGGTTGGCCTAAGCATTTTAAAGTGGTTTTTTTAATATTTCAGCTTAATTCTTATATTTTTCATTTCATTTTTATTACTGTATTATTATAAAATATATAGTCTATTAAATATTTTTATAGAAATAAATAAGTTATACTATCGTCCGAGTTCTCTCAGTAAATGTCAAACCAATAATATAATATATAGACTACTGTTTAATAATTTGTGTATTTAAAAAAATTATAAAAACCTAACGCAGGTGGATTCGACCGATTTGATGATTAAAACAAAAATACAAAGTATTTATATTTAAATATTTCATCGGATAGTTTCATAAGGTTTTGTCCCGATACTTTCAGAGTTCCCATATTAATCTTGTGGAGAAATTTTTCTTTTATCAGGTGATTTCTTCAACATACGAGCCGAGATAGTTCATAAGTTCGCCACAGAATGCAGCACAGGCTATTGTTTCTTTCCCGGGTATTTATGTTTACGCAGATTTTCTGCAAAGACTCTCGTGTAATATTCGTGGTTTTTAACATTTATGGCTGTTTGTAATGTTGAATTTTGCGCGATGCGAGTGCACAAATTTATATTGATATATAATAGTATATTTGGAGCAAGTCTTATATTAAATTAATTAAAATTAAAATTTCCTGTGTTTTGCCCGGAATAGAACCGGACACCTAGCGCGTGTGAGGCGCACGTGATACCCACTATACTACGAAAACTAAGAAGAAGTTTGACCGATATAAATATATGAAATAAATCGTTAATTTGATTTTGATAAATATGTAATAGTAAAAGATCAGTTGTTTCATATTAATTCGTAATTATCAGCTGATTTCATTGACCAGCGGATAGACTATAATAAGTTTTAGGTTTTATTGTTAAAACTACCTATGATTGTCATGTTTTGGAACAAATTATTGCAATTAAAATAAAAAGAAGAGAAAACATGATTTTTTTTCGTTCAATAACAGAAATTTTTTTCTTGAATTATTTTTTATAAACAAATCCTTGGGCACAAATAACGTAAAACGCACAGATTCAAGGTAAAAAATTTTTTTATTAAAATACATCTTACGTTAATTAAATGTTAATCAGTTCTTTTAATAGTTAAATTTTAAAATTCCGAAGTTTATTTTTTGAATAAAAAGTTTTAATCCAAGCAGAAATATTTAATTCGACATAGTAAAGTTGTTTCTTGTTTTAAAAAAAGAGTTTTTGAATTGATTCTTGTTTACAAATTTACCTGTGAAAAAACATTAATAGCCTAAAACATTTACTATGTTCCACATACTTATTTAAATTATTTTTCCTGTGTTTTTCAATTCATTTTAACCTTTAAAAAACGTAAATAGACTCGCACTATAAATAAATTGTAAGAGTATTTACAAGGTAAATAGGTTAGGTTTTATCCGCTAGTTTTGCTATCAGCTGACGAATCAATAAATTATTTTAATCGCTACACTTACTTGTGTGGCTGGAAGATCGAGACGAGTACGAACACACCACCACACGCTTGGCTACTGAATCAGATAGGCTAATCGTCAGCTGGCGGGAAACGAGATAAGCAACAGCTGGACCTGGGCGTTACACTTATTTGTTAAGGCAGTTTAAATTAACGCACATTATCATACAGTACCAAGACTGGAGCACGAAGTAATTAGTGTGGTTTTAATTTAACGAAATTTTAAAAAAATTAACTCGCTCGCAGATGATAAGTAAATGATACAATAGGTCAAAATGTCAATAATTAGTGTGGAATATATTATGTTGAAATATCGGCTATTGTTTAGAATGCGCAATAAATTCAACTTTTTAATGATTATTGTGTAGGCCTACACCTCTAATTTCGAACAAAATCATAAAGCCTGGACGTATTAATAACATATAGTCGTTAAACCTGGGATGTATTACTTGCATCGTTGAGGTTAGAATAAGTTTACAGATTTCTGTAAAATGACTTGCTTCAGATGACATATTTGATATCACATACGTAACTAGGCCTTTAAAATTTTTGTCTTCGCGTGTTTAACTTAACGATTAACCTATTTTCACTGTTATCAAAAATAATTTCTTAGACTTAACCTCAAAAACTGACACAGTTGATACGATATGTTACAACGTTTTGAAGCAATTGTGTAGATTAGTCTGTTTACTTTCCTAATATTCTATTTGTACACACTTATAATCGTATGTTGACATTATAGGTCACACAATCTGTTGTCAATGTACCGTTTTGATCACCTGTTGCCGTTTTACTGCAAACATTTGGGTACAATCTACAGTGTATCGAACGCCATTCTACTAGCTCTACCAAAAACATTCGCTCTGAAAGAGGTTACTACGTTACCTACTTTAATAATAATTCTAGTTTTTGAAACTTTGCTTATTTAGACTCACTTTTGTATGAGTTAAAAGCATTGACTTCGCATCACGTTCGAGCTGTATACGGTGAATCATTGTTTATGAAAATGTATATAAATAAAAAAAAAAA
The DNA here is from genome assembly GCA_022606455.1 of Callitettix versicolor. Classification (NCBI taxonomy): domain Eukaryota; kingdom Metazoa; phylum Arthropoda; class Insecta; order Hemiptera; family Cercopidae; genus Callitettix; species Callitettix versicolor. The sequence continues at coordinate 43,251,004 of CM040189.1, forward strand.
AAACGTAGACTATATTTATTAACTGTTATAGAGATTATAACATTATAAGAGAAAGATCTTGCATATGATAATTTAACTTTACTTTAATAATGATTTTGGGGGTTACGAGTGCCGATAGATATTAAAACTAGGCTAATGTTATTGATTTTAATTTACGAATCATCAAATTTTTATTTTTGATACTACAATTAATTTTATAGTCAAATGTAAAAACCAAATGCACATACTGTTTATTGCAGAGTTAGTGTTTGCAAGCTCATATTTTCTAAATTTAACATTTTAAAAAAATTTTGGTTTTCTTTTGGTTTTCTCTCGCAGATTATAAAATGAAAAATCTATAGTCGAGTCAAAATAGTAATATTTTTCATTCTATTAATGTCTGTAAACTCATAATTAGGTACTAAAAAAGGAATTACATTTATATAACAATAATTCTACAATGTTATGAGCATATATGTTACTTTCTCTAACAATTAGTGTAAGTAAAGCTTCTGTCGGCTAGTCCCCTGCCTGCCACGTTTTTTTCTTAAATATATTACTAAATTATCTGAAAAAAAAACATAGGAAAGTTGTGTAATAAAACAGGATACTTAATACAAATTTTGGTTATTAGGTATTTCAAATTGTTTTTCTCCTTTGCCTAACATTTTAAGACAACTATAATTCAATAGCGTGGAACTACTTTTTCGAAAAAAGTTTGATGAAAAATAAGATATATTTTCACTGAGGAGTATGAAATGAATGATTGTCAAACACGTAAACATAGTTCAGTTGAAAATTGTCATTGTCAAGGCCGCTAGCGTATTAAATTAAAGACCTACAAATATAAGATGGCCTGAATGTAAGCTTTAAAACTATAGCAACATGATCCTAGATTACCTAGCTGAGTATTAAAAAGCTCTGGAAGCTTGAAATATGAGTAAAAGAAAGCAAGTCTGTATTTTGTCCGATTTTCTTCAAACTTGGCACACAAAAATTCACTTTTTGTAATAACTTGGAAAATTTCGCTCCAAAAAATCAGTTAACATTTTCAAAATAGCTGATATTTCAAATTTTACAAACGTATTCATCTTAAACTTTTTTTGATATCGTATTTCATAATTTTTTCAGAATTTTTTTTGTTTGATTTCAAGAAAAACCGGAAAATATTTTTCTCCAATGCAAACATTCCTGTTTCTTTTTTACATTTTTATTCTTTTAGTGGATGAATTTGAAAAATTCTGAAATACGTGTTTAAAAAAATAATAGACATACTTTTTCAAATGCAAAATTTTATACCCCCTTTTTTACATTTTCTACCTCCTTTAGTCCCTTTAGGGGATGAATTTTGGGAAATGGCGAAAAATATATTTTAATTTGTATTTTCGAGTAATTATGTTAAGTTTCAAGGAGATACGACCAAAAGCATATCTTTTCCAATAAAAACTGTTTTAACCCTTTAAGGGTGAATATTATAAAATCGTTTATACATATACACACACACACACACACACACACACACACACACACACACACACACACACACACACACATATATATATATATATATATATATATATATATATATAAAAGTTAGAAGTTCATCTGAAAATTCTAGACAGAATCTAAAGAAGTCTTTACAACAATTAGGAAGTATTTGTTTGCAGATTACCGTTTCTTTCATTACGTTAAGGTTATTGACCAAAGGAACGGCTTACCTGGGATTCCGTTTAAGGTGTAAGTTGTTGAATAAACACTTTTAATAACAATTGCGTAAGATATTTATTGGTAATCAGTTTAATACAAAAATACAATAAAAGGTCATTTGAACAAAACCTTCTGTTTTCGGTATTAAATAATTCAATAGGAAATGTGTTAAGCGACCTTAAATTAAAATATTGATTTTGAGATCAAGCGAAATTTCAACAGAATATTTTACATGATTTCATTGCCGAACGTTGCTTGGTTATAGCTCTCGGCAGGAGAAGGTTGTCCGGAGTGCGCAGGAGTGGAAGACTCTTCGAACGGTTGTTGGTCCATCAGCATTTTCAGCTCATACTTCTGAACGGCAGCGAATATGTCTGCTTTAGCATAATGCCAATAATGTGGAGGTAACTGTTTCAATACCGGAGCGATCCCCATTAGGAACGCGTCAACAGCATGCTGCGACGACGAAGACATGTTGCGGCCCATACTTTCATTTTTGCCCATGAGGTACTGCATGACGGTAGTTGTGGCTGACTGTTGGGGAGATGTGTCCGGTGTCGACGCTTTCAACGGTCTGCGCAGTGAAGGACTTTCAAAAGGAGGTTTTTCTTCCGGAGAAGACAGGAAGTGGCTCTGCAACTCTCCACTTCCGGAACTATCCTGTGTTTTTTCTTCGTTCTCGTCGTGTTGACTGCCGTCTTCGCCTCTTTTCTCGTCAGTGTTGACATCACTCTTGGGCGTTCTGTTCTCGAAATATTTCGTCAGAAATTTCAACTGCTCCGAATATTTATAACGTTTTACAGGTTTCGCTTTAAGCCCGCTTTTGGTTTTCTTCAGTGATTTTCTGTAGTTGTCCCTTATGTTGCTCCATCTGGTTTTACATGCGTGCCCTGAAACATACGGTAAAGAAATGTTTGCAAATTGCGGAAATGCTTGTTTTCTGTTTTTTCCTATCAAAATAAACTTAATCTAAATTGGGTTTTTTCAGATATTTTGGTTATGAAGACAATTTCATATAGGCTTACAGCCCAGAGATAATGCCACGGAAACAGAAGTAATGTGGAGAGATCCATTAAAGATTTTTTTTTGAAATAAGGGTTTCTAAACCATATTTGGGTGACTAAAATAATATTTTCGTCACTTGTAAGTTTTGTCAGTAAGCCATCGTACATAATATTAATATTATTGTTTTTAATAAATTTTAGTAAGTCTTACGTATTTGGTAAACGCTAATTTTTTTTCTTAACATTGTATGACATTAAGAATAACATAATAACTATAGTTTAAATTGTTACTATTTTCTATGAACTAACAACTAGTAGCAGACTTTACTAAGAACAGAATTATTTCCGTTACCAAGTCATTACCAAGTCCATGGTCAAACATTACACAAACTTGAAATTTTCCCACAATCAGATACTTCTTCCAAAAATGTCCACCTATCGAGGAAGAACGTATTCCACAAAAAAATTTTCTTAACTGTGCTTAAACTGAATTTTTTTAATTACGGCTCAAGGATCAGCCATAAAAACAAATTAACGTCGACGGTGGTAAAGGTTCATTTAGCATTTTTAAATTTAGTTCCAAACCGTAAATTAATCTACTTATTATTTTATGAATTTTTCAGTATAAGTCTTCATAATTATTGGTCAAAATTTGACAACTGATTTTATGAAATTAGCTCTATGAAATGGACTATTGGTGAAGAGCCGTAGGTCAGTCGAAACGTTAAATTGATTCTTTTGTATTATCGCTATGATTTTTAAATTATAATTGTTTCTCTTATTGTTCCACAAACATTCATGACTTAAGTGAAATCAAAACATACCGTAAACCTACATACCGTCAATTTTGTTAACCTCAATGAAGTTGTTTACATTTTATTAATAAAACTCGTAACAAATGCAGTTCACCACCTTTTAAATCACGCATACACGATTCAATTTGGTTGCACCTGCTATATTGATCAACGTAGATCATATAGAAATCCATTCTGTAACTTTAATAGTTCTACTTGAACAATGAGATTGAAATGCAATCTACACTATTCAGTTTCATCGATTCAAGCACATTGTTAATCAAATTGAACCGTTGTACGTGATTGTTTATTGATGTTGTCATGACAACAAATCCACTACGGGTGCATCGAAGCATTTCTAACGGAAGGAAAGCGATATTTAATATGATGTTATTTTAAAATTATTCAACAAATCCATCAATTTAGGAACTCAGATTAGATAATATCAAGGAATATAGTATACAGTACATTTAGAATGTTCACTCATTTAAGTTATAGATAATTTAACAACAGACAAACTTAGGCTATAGACACAACAATGAAATTGTTCATGATCATGAATTTTAAGGCTATTGTAGATGTAATTTACCTCTGTATTTTGTAAAAAAACATTTTAAATTTACTAAAAATGTTTTGTACTTTTTCATTTAAAAACAAAATATATTATGACGTCAGTGAAATACATAACAGTTTGTAGCCTAAATTTATACCAAAATTCACCGCAGGGGGTGCAGACTAGCTGCACCTATTGAGAGGATTAGACGTCCCTCGCGGTACCTGAGTCTAACTCACACTTACACTTACAACTCCACACTTACGACTTTACACTCACACTTACATTTATAGAGACGATAATAGCGTCAATGTGCTTTACGCCTTAAAAAAATTAATTAAAAAAAAATATATCAAAATTTGTTTGTTTTTTTTTTAACGTCCGACTATTGTGCACACTTGGGCTAATGCAGATGATGGAATGATTTATAGCGTATGAAAATGCCAAGCCCTGGCCGGGAATCGAACCCGGTTCCTTCGGGGTGAAAGCTTAGTACGAATATATCAAAATTTGTTTGTTTTTTTTTAATGTCCGACTATTGTGCACACTTGGGCTAATGCAGATGATGGGATGATTTTATAGCGTATGAAAATGCCAAGCCCTGGCCGGGAATCGAACCCGGTTCCTTCGGGGTGAAAGCTTAGTACGCTATCAACTAGGTACAAATTTTGAGGCGGCTTATCAAAATTTGTAAAAACAGTTTATAAGAATAGCAGTAATAGTTGTTATGGTCAATTATTATTGAAAAATTTTAAAAAAAATATCATTATAGACCTAACCTAACAGTAATAAATATTTGAGTTACAGTACAAAACGTAATAAAAATAAACTATAACACCTTACCATCTGATCCTACTTCAGTTGCGATAGTAGTCCAAATATTATTTTTGAAGACTGTGTCCATGTATTTCGGGTGGCACAAATCATACAGTACTGGGTACTTGTGCACCAGTTGAATGAGCAGTTCGTCCATCATGTTTGAAAAATCCTAATAACGGAATTAACAGACGAGAAGGCCCTACGATTATCACGTCACGGCGACTGAGAGAGCACTGGCAACGTGGCAGTGGCAACGCTGTACGGCCACTCGACGGGACGGGCGAGCAGCTCCCCTCCCAATCAATAACAGAAATATTTTTAACCAAATATAAAGTAACTGAATCTGAAGTATGGTTACATCATTACATTGTTACGTCAAGCTACTGTTGTATTGTGATTTACCCTTACATTCAGTTATTTGGTCCAAAAAACTGGATATCATATTGTTGAACTTGAAAACGTTTAATTTGGTAGAGTACACGATAAAAATGTCTACCGTTTAATAAAAAAAACTCTACCATTCGGCATTCGGTTTTGATACGAGGGTTTGGCCAAACGCATTGACCGATTTTTTTAAATTTGGTACGAAGATACCTTGTGTAAAGCCCGAACGACGTATGTGTAAGATTTCCCCCTTCCATTCACTTACGTTTTTAATATACCAGTCTTTCATTTAACGTTGGGAGTGTAGTTACTGGCTATTTCCTGTAATACTGGCTGAACGGCAAGACCTATTAATTTTGACCGATTCACGGAGAAAGAGCATACAATTCAAATAAAGTACAGTATCATTTCCCCTAAACATGACCGGTTAAATTGGCGGAAAAGGTTGCGAGCGCTGTTAATTAATTAAGAATATACTGCGAGGTCTACTGTTCTATAAATATGCCTTTTTATATCCTCGTTATATGAGAGAAAATATGTATATGGTCGTGGAAAAATTCGATTAATGATTTCGACGAATCTTTACGTTTTAAAGACCATTGAGGCAAAAAAAAGTTTTACTAATCTCTGCATCACTAGGGAATAAAAAAACATTGACCGATTCCGTAAAATTTGGCATGCCAAGCTTTTGTTTTGGTCAAAAAATAGGATTTTCTCTAAATATGCTCAAACTTTTTGTTCAAATTTTGCTCAATTGTACCTAAATAAATCGTATGAATCACTACTGCTTAAAAATTTTTGAAAATGTTTTGAGATAAGTACAAATAGACAGAGTATTCATTTATTTTTAAGAATGTTAAACCTGATTATGTTTGGTTTTATGTATCCCAAACATAACCTCCAGAAACTACAATTTCGATTGAGCGAGTTGGATATGAGTTTACGTTAAAACGGAAGCGAAGTAGTAGACCATATGTTTTTCATATTTGGATCACATTTCCTGTGTTTAGACTTCCGGTTCCATGATCCCTACAATCGTAACTTACAGCGTACGTGACTAAGCTAGGCCTAAAACACTAAGTTATAAGTAGTTCAACACCAGCTGATAAAATTTAAAAAATATTACATTCGAAACGTGTAGACTGTAAGCATTCTTACTGTGAAGAACTAAGTTTTAATGTTGCAAATTTGGGTCAATTGGTTTATTCCTTTCGAGGTCTTGAAAAATTTCCTCAGTCAAAGTCAAGGTTACGTGGTGGCAATGTAGGCAGAGCCTAATTGTGCAAAACATTGCGAAGATGTCTCTCGTTCAATTTAGGTCTATACGTTGTTGTTATTTTATGCAGACATTTAGGTTTTATACACTCAACAAACAAACAAAAATGATTGGGTGGTTTAGCACATCTAGCAGAAAGATTCGATGTTAGATTTTATAAAAAGATCGAATATATTACAATATTGTTTCAAGAAATTTTCCTAATGACGACCCTATGTAGGTTGAAGTTTCATTACGCAAATCAGTGTACGAAATTATAATGAAGAAATTTAACTTGTTTTATTACTTATATACAAATTTAAGAAAGTTAGGTTAGATTTTAAACACTACAAATTTTCTGTTTATGCAATTTAGCTAAACAAAAAAAACTGAATTTTAAGGAGATACCAACCCATAACTTCTATTTGGGTGATTGACACTAACTGGAGTTTTTTGAACCAGCTATTCATGAAATATCGAGTCAAGACTGCAAGAGTTGTTATAGCCTAGACCTAACCTGCATAACAAATTTTAACGAATTCGGTCCCGCCGTTAACGTAGGTCCTGCAAAGAAAGGTTTATACAATAAACATAATTTTCAAAACCACATTTTCATTCAGGGTTTTCATAATGCGGTTTTTATCAACTGCTACTGTAACGCAGATAGTTACTGTAACAGTTCATTTTGATCACAGAGCTCATTTTGCAATTAAAATTTTCTTATTAACGATATAAATTGTTTAAATATTTATTTATACAACCAATGTTTTATATCAAAATTTAATTTATATTTTAATTGTTTAGGTTATGTAGGTGCTATTGAATTTAAAAGCTATAATAAATATAATTAAATGTCATAACGTTATTAAGAAGTAGGACCTACTAAGAAGTTTATGACATTTTCGCCACTTTGAACTTTATTTCATAAAGCCTACTTTTATTAAAAAAATCAAATAAAAATTGTAAGTAGAATATTTTCAAATTAATTATACTTCGACTATATAAACGATCGTCTTTTTAAAATTACGTTACTCGGTTCTTTTAATCTCACCAAAATAACAGCCCCGCAGGGGGTGCAGACTACCTGCATCTATTGAGAAGATTTAGATGTCCCTCGCGGTACCCAAGTCTAACACTTTTACGCATACACTACACTTACGACTCACACTTACATTTAGGGAGGCGATAATAGTCTCAATATGCTTTTCGCCTTAAAAAAAAAAAAAAAAAATAACAATTTTAGTTAAAATAAAAACCATTTGTACTGCAATTCAAATAGAAGGTTTAGCGCCTTCTTTCTTTTGAAATGCTTATATTACCGATAATATTTTCACAATAATACTGTATACAGTTTTATCATATTGTAGTTAGTAGGTTTTGTTATTACAGAAATGTTTATTTATTTTTGATATTATAGTTCCTAAAATCTCGACTAGAGCGCAGCACATTATGGAAATTTATCCGTGTCAATTTATTCAAAATCTAAATTTGTGCCGCCTCGCTGTTTAAAAGTTCATATTTATTTCTAACAATACTCTGGCAAAGAATAGTAGAATATAAAATTGTAAATTAATAAAACTAATAATAAGTAATTGACTAGATACTCATGGGTAGAATTGTTTAAAACTTAATTAAAAAAAGGCTTCTTACAAAAGAAAAGATAACTGAGATTGATACTGTACAGTGCTGCTATCTTCCGCATAAATCCAACTTTTTTGATGTTAAAGTTAAAATGGATTTTTTTAATTGAAAATCGAGGATGAGGTTTATAAATATGATAATTTGCAAATGTGGGTTTGGCATAAAAATACTTAACGTTTCTTTGTTTTCAATAAGATTAACTTTGAATGATAAGAATTGCCATGTTTGATTGAATAATAGCTTAGATGGCTTATTAAAGCTAGTATCAGCATTGTAAATATTTTCTGTCAGAGAATATATATTGAAAAAATATTTTGGAGTAAGTCTATGAATATCTTTTTTACTTATTTTATAAAAAGTATAATGAAAATAGGGAATGAAAAAAGCTAATGGAAAAATCAGTCTTGAGATTTTGATGAACATAACTGTTTTCTTATTTTTAGAATTCAAAAAAGTATTTTGCTTGAGTGTATAGCTATCTGTACATATCTCTGTAGATCAAATGAATTTTAAAATTTTGATGAATATAAGCGTAGTTTGTGAATCTGGAAACCATTTTCTAATTTTCAATCCTTTTTAGTAAAAAAACTTTCATATTTTTTTAATTATAAAAAAATTTGAACTAAATTATGTTAATAAATGTTCATTTTCACATCCCCAAAATTTAAAATAGTGGTTTTTATTATATAATGTTTATGCTCATAATGGATGAGTAAAGAAATTTCATATTTATGTATACCCATATTTCAGAACTTAATATTTCTTAATCAAACATTTTTGTTTTTAATCTGTTTTTGTCCATGAGAATTGCTTCTTGGAGCAGGCTTCCAGTAGTGTTATTTTGAGTTCAGTGTCCTTGATACACAGTCTCTACCAGTGCTCCATATAGATACAAGTCCTTCTTCTTCAATGAAAAAACAAAATTCTTTAAGTAAGTGTAAAAAAGGCTTTGTTTTACAGGTTACAAAAAAATTAATATTTCGGTTCTTTAGATTATATCAATGGTCTAAGGTCATCTAATTAAATAAGAATTATTTCTTTATACATTTTATTTATAAAATAATCACTAATATAAAGTTTGTACAAGAAAATACCCGTTTTATGCTAAATATACAATAAACATAAGGGTAGAAATACTTGTAGTGCCCACACCATTCGTTTTTATTCCATGCACCCTGGTTGGTTATATCGATAAGGCCACCTGCTCTAAATGACATTCACAACTTAGAGCTTAACTGCTCTGCTAACTTTACAATTTGCTCGGATGCGTTTATTTCCTGATTTTCCACATAGTTTACGCTATTTGCCTCTGCTTCATCCAAATAATACCTGAAAACAATAAGGCATTCTTATAGTATTCAACTGACATATTTTTGTGAACTATATTTTGTTGGTATTTTAAAACTTTTACAAATTATTCCCGGATTCATTCAACAATAAGCTGAAGAAATTCATTCAACAATAAGCTGAGTATAAAATGTTATTTGTACTAACACATTATAGCAAATTCAGAGATGAACATTGTTGATAAAATTAGTAAATCTAAAACAAAATTTGGGATGAATATTAGACAAACTAGCTATCTCGGTATTTCCTATAATAAACAATTCAGCTGACAGTTCAATTCCTAAATCAATAAAAAAACTGTGACATCAAAGATAATTTTGTATTATTTTTTCATTAACCCTTTAGTGAGTAAAAAACATCACATTATGTCATTAAAGCTGAGATCAGAGTGAGTAGCATATTAACATCAAAACTTTCACAAAGCAGTAAAGAACTTCTTTATCAAACTCATTTATTTTATTGTAAAAATACATAAAAATGAAAAATACTTTGTTTTAGTATATTTTAGTATATTGTTTTAGTATATTTAGTATACTTTGTTTTAGTATATTTGTGTGAAAATCCTCAAATCATGAATATAAGCTATACACACAGAGCAACACTACAATGTGAACATTCAAAGGAAGGTCTTTTCTTTTTTATTCCTTTGTTTTCATATTACAAACATAACACTTCCTTTGAATTTTGCTTTTCCATTCACTACTTGTTGGTAGAGGTCGTATGAAATGACATCCTATGAACCACAACGGATGTCTATTGGTACTCGGGTGTGGACTGTGCATTGAGGAACCTCATCTTCTTTAGGCGTGTAATGTACTTCTACAATTTGCCTAATCAGTTGAAGACGATAATTCATTTGCAATTTTTTTTTAATAGTACATAAATTGAACATGTGATATGCATTCAACACAACAATATCAAGTAATTATAAATTGTAACAAAAAGGGATGGTAACAAAACTATAACAAAAAACAACCATATAAATATTAAATAATAAAAAATTTAAAAAATAACCCACACAATATTGAATTAAACTCTCTTACTAACATACATCTTACTTTGAGTACAGCCAAAAGGATAACTATTGCCAAGTCATCAATATTTCACACGTCAAACTATTACTGACACTGCAAGACCATCCCGTTTTCCGGGAACGCATAATTGTAATCCACCAATGAGTATATTGCTTTTATTATATTTAACGGGAAAATGTATCAATGTGAGATGGGTTTACAAAATAACTTCATATTTTCTTTTATTCCGTTTAAACAATAATTGCAGCGTGTAAATAAAAAAATAACAAAGACATCATATGACGACCTTATTCATCCATGTTATATATGTGATTGACATCTTATAACATCGTTATTTATTGTTGTACTTTTAGTGTACTCTTAAAAGGGTTAATAATTAATAAGCCCGTTATAAGAGCAAGGAACTCATGAATAAAAACATGTTATTTGTAAAGAGAGCACAACTTAAAACTAAAATAGAGCAAAACGAACAACTTATAAATTTTCACGAAGTGGAAGCATGGCTGTATGAAAAGTATGGGTGCTATACAGCAGTTTTACTTTTGCCTATAAAAGTTTAAGTGGTAATATAGCATAAAATAAAACCAAGATTTATTTCTTTATAACCAATGTTACTAAAACTGATTACATATTTATTTGCAGTAAATAAAGTTGCCCGTTAAAAAAATTAGAAGTGATGGTAAATAAAACTTAAAATAATTAAATTTAGAACTACAAATATTATTTACAAATTAAGTTAAATGTATATTATTGTTTAATAAGGTAAACTATTTTACAAAGAAAATTTGTACTTTTAAACAACTGGTTCTCTCACCTATAGTTGATCATAAGTCCACAAGAATTGTTCAGCCCTCGTGGTGTAACATCAGCCAGCCAGTTCAATCGCCACATTACTGCTCCGTTACGCAGATGGAAATTTGCTGAAAAACAAAATGTTATCTATTTATAGAATTTCTCATTCAAACTTTTATCTTGATTGAGTTGAAAATTCCTGTAAACAAATTATGTTAATCTGAAGTTATCTTTTTCGAGAGTACAGTTATCTTAACAGGTTTTAAATATGTAGATAGGTTTTAAATATAAATAATATAGTCATAAAATTTTGCTCGAAACAGAATACAGCTAATGATAACATATCTCAAACACTGAGCATTTGCAAAGTGTAAGAAGACCACTTTCATGTCAGCCAGATAGTAAAGTAAATAACTTTTTATTTGGCTTGTAAATATTGTCTCCGCAGGGGGTGTGCAGACTGCACCTATTGAGAGGATTTAGACGTCCTTCGCTGTATCCAAGTCTAACACACACTTACACTTACAGCTTTAACACTTTACACTCACACTTACATTTAGGGAGTAATGTAATGTAGCTTTTTCGCTATTAACTCAATGTGCTTTTCGCCTTAAAAAAAAAAGTAAATAGCTTACCCACACTATCGTATGCATATCCTCTTCTCTTCTCCACATACAAATACCTACTGCAACACACCATTAGAGGCTTTTTCATTACAGAGACAAGCTGTGGATTCTGGTGCCACGAATTAGAAACAATTGTTTTTCTTAGTTCTGACCAATTAGTTTCACCACTATCAGGTGTAAGATGTCGAAAAACAACATCCCACAATCCAGCTGTGAATGAATTTTCCCCTAAAGTTAAACATAAAATGATCATTAAAAAATAATAGGAAACTTAGGTAAAAATTGAAAATCAATATTCTATAAACTACAAAAAAACATTCTCTTCTTGAGAAATTAATACATTATTTTTTAAGCATTAAAGTATTACTCAATAATAACAGGATAAAAAACTAAACATTAAAATAAGAAATAAGTTTTAGAAGCTAGAAATGGAAATTTACCTTACCTTGTTTAACTAGATATAACTGGAATTTTATATCATAATTTTTATTTCTTTCAGAGTGCTGTGTAGAAATACTTTTTTTACATTTCTTTAATTAATGCAAATTTACTTTATAATCAATTTTTTATTTATACTTATATGAATAAAAACATAAATTTTAATTTCTAATGAATTTGTTTTTTTTTTTACTGTGCTACTGAAGGTAATTAGGATATAATAAAGTTCTATTAGTCAATCGTAATAACTAATAGAACTTGTGGATCTATAAACTGCAATGAACTTGATATTAAATAAACAAAATTTGCAGTGGAAAAAGTAAGACATCTTCAGTTAGTAACGTGACAACATATCTCAAATCACACAGACATTCGTAAATGTACAAACATACAACAAGATCACACAGATCAAGCAGATCAAACTGAAGAGAGGAGGCGGTGGCAAAGAGGCTTCTGATTAAAGCTATAAGCAGAAGACCTCCCAGAGGTCTAAATTTTGGTGAGAAACCTTATAGCACTGCAATGACAAGACAGACAGGAAATATACTTCAAGAATGAAGGACTGTCAGCTAAGAACACTAAGCTCCTCTGCAAAGGTCAACTTAGGAAAACATAGGACATATTACAGGACACTGATCCTGTATGCACAAGAATGCACAAGAATAAGAGATTAATATACCACAAAGGAATGTGTGTGTAGGTTATGCAGGAAGGAAGAAGAAACTTCGAGCCACATAATCTGAATGATTAATCATCTTGTCAGCAGGAGGCTTCTAGGACCCTGAGGACCTGTAGCAGAATGAGCTAGTCAGTAGGCTGCTAGAAGTCTTTGAGGGCACCAGTCTACTCAGCTAGAATCTAACATAATATAACTAAGTAGGAAAAAATCTATAACACTAATCTATAAGGTATTTTTATTTACCTTTTTCAGCCAATTTGATTCTTTCAATCAACCAAATTCGAAATGTCGGTATAGGTGACAAACTAGAGAACATCGTAGCTTGTGGATACTCAGATTGCAGTACTTTAGCAGCTTCTTTAATCAAATAGTTGCCAAGCTCTATTCCCTACAAGAATTTTTTTAAACAAAAGTTATACTACAGATTATTTATTTATACTTCTACAAATTTATTATACAACAATAATACTGAAAATTTGAAGGAATTTTTCTTCTCTAAAATATTTATTCATTTTTAATGTTGAGAAATATTTGTTTAATTGCAAACTACAAATGCCTGAAACACCAGGATATTATGTTTTATTGTTTTTTTTTTTTTTTTTTTTTTTTGCAACAATCAAAACACTTGCGGGTTCTATATTTCGATCCAAGCTGGTCTGGAAGCGTCACAAAAACTTCATTGGTGTGTCCCTAGGAAATCTTACTCTTCACTGGGTTCTGAGGCATAAGTGAGTTGAGGGTAATGAGGAGTCAGACCGACTGGCTGGACTATGATCTGCAGTAGAGTTTACTGAACCAGCTTTAAAGTTTTCTCTGGCGGTCAGGTATACTATCAATAGGCGGATTAACAAGCAACACCAGGCAAGATGGAATAACCTTTATAGGAATTTCCATAGCGTCTCTTAGGTAAGGTTCGCATCTCTTAGTTCATGGAGAACTTGAAGGGGTGACAGAGATCTTGGACAGAGCACAACTCAGGAAAACATGGGGCTCATTACAGGGTACTATGGTCTGACTGTGTGTATAACCAGGACAAGTATGTACCATGGAGAAACCATGTGTAGGTTATGCAAGAAAGAGGAGAAAACTGCAGGACACATAATTTCTAATTGTGAGGTTCTTGCTAGCAGAAGGCTAAGGATTTTTGGTTTTCAGGACCCTAGGGACCAGTCAGTGGATTGTTGAAACTTATTAAGGGCACCAATCTGCTAATCTGGTATTTAACAGCTTTAGTTGCACAATAGGTCCGTCAATCGCAGTGCCAGGGGTTTTATAATCTCTTCTTATAGTATATAATCTAATGTAATCTAAATCAAACATTTTTATTTCATAGTTATGGGATAATAAAACCAGTAAATATTCGAAACATAAACTTCTTGATATGACGTTCTTGAATGTTTTATCTTCGATATTTAAATCGATATTTGGGCAAGCTTAATGAGTAACATTAAATACTTTGTTTATTTAACAAGTATTTATTTATACAATATACAGTTGTTTATTTAACAACTGAACTCAAGTAAAAATTTTAAAGCAGCGTTTTCAATGTGCATAGATTTCTTGTATTAAAACACAATATTTTAATTCTCTGTTTGAATTGCAGCATTCTATTATTACAATTTCTGTACAGAAAGTTGTTAAGACCCTCATTTCCGCCACCCAACTCACTGACATCAACTATACCTACTTGAAGACCTTTCTGTGTTGAAGAGATGGAGTAAAAAATGAAAGCTTTCACCAACTGTGGATCCTCATGGAGCTGGGTATGGTTGCCTGATACTATGTCCTCTAAACATAAACACCACAAACCCAAACTAATAAACTTTTTGATAAATCATAGTTAACTAGATAAACAATTAAAGGTTTCTTAAAATTTCCAAATCTGATTCAAATAAAACTGACTGGTACTATAGAAAAATATTCTCTTATCACATGACATGCTCTTTAATTGGATTCACGACCCTTGTTTATGTTGCATTTAAATAATGTCTTGTCTATAATTGAAAAGAGACTAAAGATAGAGTAAATGGCACAATGAACTACGAGGGGCATCTTAAAAAAGTAAGTTACACTATTTTTTTTTAAATCCGCGTGGTAGGCAGGAAAAGTCTGTAGGTTGCAGCGAACTTTCATCTGGGTATACTCATAGCACAAATTCCTCATGAGTTGTGTAGTGTATACAGTGAGTACGTGTTTACACTTCTTGGACAGACATACACCATGTAGACACTGAATGCAAAGTAACTCCTATATCGCAAAATTGTAAATAAATGACTACAATTTAATCAGCTTTAGTACGAGCCAGATGTAAACAACTTTGATAACATGCTAAAAATATTGTGGATCCAATAACCGTATTTGGATTCAGTAAATATAAATTGTATGATACATTTTGCTTTATATTTATGGCCTTATTACTAAAGGCAGAGTTAACAAATGTAAGTTGTTCAAAATAAAGTATTCATTGCACAAATAAAAACATGACATTTTTATTAATTATAATATACAGTAGAGTCTCAATCAACCTAGGTCAGTTTAATTCTGTTATCCCATATTTTTAAACAGTCTTTCATAGTAAATAATTTGTAATAAATAATAAAAACAACCTTCCAGACAAAACAAAATACTAACAAGACTTATTTGTAGCATAGGTGATGGCATCTGACATTTATTACTACCCTAAGTAAACACTGATAATTAAAATGTAAATGATCTAGTGGAATGAGACAGAAACATTTCAAATAGTGTCAACAAATTCTGAAAGAGTGCATGAAAGTTTTTATTGAAAGATAAACACTCTCACAACTATTTAAGGTAATACCATTCAGTGTGTAAGTTGATCATGTAACAGTCACTTGAGTACACTAAACGACAACACACAACACACGATGCTCTCGATGTTACACGAATACTTGTCAAAAGGTTAATTACGGAATTTACTACCAATGTATATAAAAATTGTATAATACATAATTAGAGTTAAATAGAAAATTTAAGAGTTTTACTACATTTTCCAAAATAATAATAGTAAAACATTCTGTGCTATAAACAGAGTACAGTATGTTATTTTTACCGATCGCTGAAAATATGGGTGGTCTATTTCTGATATCCATCACCCCAGTGGTTCTGAGAATGGTGGTTAATCAGGACTTTACTGTATTATATTAGTAACTACATTAAACAGTGTACAAGCACTTATACACATGCTAGACATCCAGTAAACTGTATGCCAACTGTTATACGAAGGAAGACTAAATCAATAGGCATATTATGTTTTTGAGTTGAAACAAAACTTCCACATTACAAAACTACATTATTCATACAGAAAAATTATGTCTTCACAACAGGATTAAATAAGAAACATTATTTCTGTTACTGAAGTAAAAATCAAAATCATGTATCATGTTTTCTATTCCTTTTTTGTTTTAATTACAGTAATTTCTTCAAAAACAATGAAAAATTAACATAGCTAGTTTTTAACAACATAATCTAAAAGCTGTTAAATGAAATCAGCTGATCATTATGAATTAATATAAAACAACTGATCTTTTAATATAACTACCCAAATTAAATTAATGATTCGTTTCATATACTTAAACTGGTCAAACTTGTTTGTAGTTTCCGTAGTGTAACGGTTAACATGGGCACTTCAAATGCGCAAGGTCCCCGCTCGATCCTGGATGGAAACATTAATTCTTAATTATAAATAATTTAATATGAGACTTGCGACTTGCAAAATATACTGTTATACATTTATATAAACATGTTCCTTGCATCAAATGTCCCGCAAAAATTCAATATCAAAACCGGCCCTAAAACATGATACATGTTACAACCTACCTGTCTTGGGTGTTTGCACTGTAAGCCCTTCCATCGAAGACAAAATCTCTTCCCTTAGAGCAACATGAAGGACAACTAAAGGTTCCTCAGGCATGCTACTGTGAGTGTACACAAAACATCTACGGTAAGGGCCAAGTCGTAGCTTCAAGTCATCCCAACCCCGAACAGGATGAACAGCCTCATACTCTGATATCTAAAAAAATCCTATGAATTTATTACAACAATTTTAGAAGAAGAATTTATTTATCTTTTTCATCATTTAAATATTACAAAAATTAAATAGAACAGAACAGTTTTTCAATAAAAAATTTAACTATTTGACCAACCCTAACACATTCTTTTAAACTGTTTTTAACAATACCTTTCATATTATATAATATTTGGTAGTGAAGTGTGACACCTTCTTGATCCCATAATTGCCCGATTATTTGATTATATTTTAGTTTATTCAATGATTTTTATGTTTCTGATCCTTAGTGTTCCCATTGTGACATTTTGTGTTGTCCCTGTAGTGTGTTCGATATTAAAAAGTTTTGCCTTTTATAAATTGATTCAATTTATTTGAATACAGTATGAACTACCATGGAAGAAAAACTACCATGCCTTTTGACAAGATTTTACAATATTTACTTACACTTACAATTCTTGTTACAATTATTGCCTCATCTAAAAATATATATCACTACTCTCCAACTGAAAATTATTGATAAAAATTCAATTCAACAGCAACTAAATACTGGACAGAATATCATAGCATCTGGATATTAGAAGGGCAATCATATACATGAAGGACACAAGTTCAACTAAAAAATTATAGGTGTTCATATTTTTTTTAAGGCAAAAAGCACATTGAGGCTGACCAAACACACACACACACACACACACACACACACTTTGAGACCTATTACCTTTTCCAGCATATTACATGATGACTTCCATGTTATTCTTCAAGCTTCAGAAATCCAACACTGAACCAAACTGAAAGAAGTTCGCGCAGTGCAATATTAAATTGTTGCACAGCAATATATTCTGAAGTTTTGGGATCTAATGTAGGCAGAAGGTTCTAAAAAAGAAATGGTAAGGAATGTCTTATAAATTTGTAAACATATGCTCAACTTCTTGACTTTAAGAAATTATTAAATTAAAATTAAATTAAATAAGCGCAATGATATCTCCATATGAAACCATGTTAGGTTATAAAAGGTTTTTAAAAAACATTATTTGTATTTTTAAAAAATTGTATACTATATATATATATATATATATATATATATATATATATATATATATTTAGGTGAAAAGCACATGAAGGCTATCAACGCCTGTCCAGAATATATCTAATAACAAAACTAAAACTAAACACTTGCAAATTAGGTAACATTGTTAAAACTATAAAAAAGTTAACAGCATAAAAAAATATTTTAGCAATGATAAAAAAGTATCTGTAAGTTAAACTACTATTAATGTCAGAAATTGTAAGGCGATGTTTCTTTAATGTATTGTTTTATTGACTGACATACTGAATAAAAATATGAGGGGGGAATCTCCCTTAATGCACCTCTGGAAAAATAGAAAATCTGCAACATATTCTGAGTGTCTGCACTGTCCTATCAGCAACCAGCGAATATGTCTGAATGTTTGTGCCATGTTGTTTAATAATGACTAAAATATAGTCTCTTTTAGTAAAGTACATTTGGAAAGCAGGAAAATATAAGTCTAATATATATGTGCTTTTCCTATAATAAGTTTATGATTATATGTCATGCTTAACCTTATCATAAGTTTTTTATAAAATCAAAATCGGATCTCTAATTTATTACAGTATTTATACCCACAGTACAGAATGAACCGTGACTAATGCTGTGATAATAACAAAACATTTTGATGATGTAAGTACATATAAAATTTACATTAACAATGCTTGCTCAATACATACCATTACATCTATGCGTAGATCTACTAAGAATTTAACACCCATTTCCAAACGACCGATATTTTTAAAGAGCCAAGAATACTGTGGAGTAAGTAGGCTTTTTAGCTTTTCTTCCATTTTTAACATCTTCCCGCTTTCAATTTCAAGTTCCGTCTAGAACATTTTTATATATTCTTTTGTTATATATCTAAACAAAGTTTGATTAATGTCTTACTTGTCATCAAAACTGTCTTTGATTTTAGATAATATATTTATTTTTGTTTGCTAACAACAGATAAATATGTTTAAAAAAGTCTGAAAACAAGAAAATGAGAAAAATTTACTTTAAAAGTCATCTTTTGGCAAACTGCTGTCGTTTACTGACAGCTCAGCAGAAACTGCTTTATGCAATAGTTGCCCACTGTAAAGATGACCACTGTTTTAAAAAGAGCATGAATATGGGTGTTGTAGTCAGGATAAACTCTTTTAAAGACAAATTCACAGGTGACCTAGAAGAAGTGATATATCCAGTTGATGGTAACTGGGGCATTACATCAAGCTCTTTATTCTATTTCAATTCAATTTTTTGGATGTGTCTCCAGTATTGGGGGGGGGGTTTAATGATATCAACCAAATGATTTACAGTAAAATAACTGCACCTAACCTAAACTACCTATTGCATAATGCTATCACTACTTATTTTAACAGGTTAACTACAACCTGTACTTTGACACAGAGATAAAATACTCTTGTTATATCTTTTGTCTTCTTATCTTGTTGTTCAGCCTCTTTAAACATGTTAATCTATTAATATTAAACAGAAATGAATAATATATCTTAAAATAGAAATATATGCTAGGGACAAGTGAATAATAACAATTATTATTATATTTTAATTTAGGCACTTCAGAGTTGATCCATAAAATTTCATGTATTGTTTCCATACAAAAGTGATGGCAACTATCTGAATAAGCAGTATTAATCACATTAATATTCCTTTATCAAATCATCCCTTTAAATCACATTAAAAATTTTAATTCAGTGGTGCAAGTTTCAGCCTTTCAAAATGAATGGTTTACAAATTAGAGCCATTTTTTAACCAATGGCTTTTCAAAACTAAACTAAACTTTACTATTTCAAAAGTTGGTAGTCTATGTGCATTGTCAATATTTTTTTGAAAATTAATAACTCAGAACTAAAAGTCCAAATAATCTAAAAAATATTTTTCATAATTTTGATTGAAAGCACAAATAATGTACAAAAAATCAAATTATCTGAGATATCGTGGAATAGATCATTGTGGTTTAAAGGCATGGAATAACTCATACAAAAAACATGTAAGCCCAAAAAAGAATATTACAATACAGATAATGTTCTATACTATCTGAATGATATAAATTTTCACAGACTAACGTAAAATATTATTAGATCTTTATCTCACTTGCAAAACTTAATAACAAATGCAAAAGAGATATTAATTCATCACTTTTTGGAAACCTCTTTCATTATGTTAAGAAAAATAATTTTTTTTGCTATAATTAAGATACATACCATTTGACGAGCCATCTTAACTACTGACAGGTGATTCACACCATATTTTGTTACCAGCTCTTTTAAATATACATTTTTCTGTTCTTTCTTCAGACGTTTGTAATAAAAACAAAGTTTTTTAATTTTATTCTGTAATTAGAAATAACAAAAATTAAATGTCAGTAATTTAAAAATATGTCTTATAATTACTATTGGCCATTCATCTTAAATAAGAAAATCAATATATTTGTTTTTAAATATAAAAATTAATAAAAACCTGAACAGTCAAAAACGTAGGTAGTTGATGCAATAAATAAAAGCATGATTTTCATTTTATTATCTGTAAATAATGTAACACTAAATTTTGGGTACAGTAAATGTACGCCTAATTGTTTCCATGAAATAAGACCATGGATATGGTCTGTTAATAGTAGCTAAAAAGATTACCAAATGTTTTGCACAAACATTGACAGTGAGTAATTTTGAAAATCAGAAAAAAGGATGTTAAGGTCAACATTTAAACAAGCATGGCCTACAATATTCAAAAATTTGTTTTTTTTTAATTTTAATATATGTTTTTCTTACCAAAATGGTGAAAATCATTTATACGTAATGCTTTCAAAAATTGACACCATAGTAATTTTTGTTAATCAAATTTTCTAATACTGATAATTTTTTTAGAAAATGTTTGTTTACTGTCAAATATTTACTTTATTTCGCATCAAGGTTAAGTCTGATAATGATATCTTCCTAAAAGAACATATTAAAACACATTAATTTAATACACTTAACATTTCTAAAATTAAGTATTTAAAAATAAAGTGTTTTACTAATTTTCTTATAACTAAAATGCCTAGTTTTACAACTGCCATGAAAAAAAATGGTGGAATTGCATTCTTTGTTTTTGTATATTATAAACTTAATGCTTTATTGAAAAAAAACTTTGGCTAACCAATAATTCTGACATGACTCTGACTAATGTGGTTTCAACATTAAAACCAGTTAAAGTAAATATAGTAAATGAATGACATTTCCAGGTGTACTTTATCACCAAATTGAAACAATAATTTTTTTTAAAGACTGTAATAACAGTAGTTATATAACTGCTAAGTTATAGTTTGTATATTATTAATATTATTATTATTGAATATTGTATATTATTGTGCAGTTGTGATTCAAATTGTTTAAAATTTCTTTTATCATTTTTATTAGAAAACCAAGAACTTTCAGAAAAAATTAACGGTAATATCATATCAATAATCTAGACTAATATAACATCTACATACAAGTTGTGGTTACAACATACTTGCAGACTTTCTACAGTGTACAATGCCAACCAATACACATAAAAATTCAATAAAATAAATAAATTTTAGAAAATGATAAATTTTTTATACACTTACCTCAACTACCCAATTGCTAATTTTTTTATCTTGTAGACCAATAATTTCTTGCAAGAGTAAACTTAAGTTCTGTTCATCACTTACTGTACTTTGCATCTGTTTGTTTTTTGATGAGACACTTGCATTATTTGAATGTTCCAATAGTTTTGGTGAATTAGAAAACATACTTTTAACTCTTGAACTTAAGGTGGTTAAAGATTTGTTTATTCTAACATTATCTACTTTTTTTATTGAATAGATGTGAGTGAACACCTGGAACTGATAACTTGGTAAAAATATTTTGTTTATTACCAATTTTTTAGCAAAGTTTGCATTTCTTATTAAAATAATACAATTATTCATGATTTATAAATAGAATTGTTTATGAACTATTGAAAATATGTATAAAGTACTGAATCTGTGTAATACAAGTTTTCAGTACAGTACTACCAAATTCGACTCTCATTGGCCTATACTAATCTTATCATTTCACGCTGCATCATTTATTCCCAAATTTACAATTTAGGTTTTCTCAACTCCGCTTACGTTACCTTTGTGTAGGATTAACAATAACAACAATAACAATGTGATTTAAATGATGAACCAATATCAGCACAAAATTAATAAAAACGTATACAGTTACCTATTGCATAGCACAGATAAAAGTCCTATTTACGTACATTGTCACAGTAAAAATACTGTACAAACAAAATTTTTGTAGGTTATGCTTTTTCAAAGTGAAAATTTGAGATTTCCAATTTCCAATATTCCCATTTCAAACGTTCCGATTTCCATGTTCCGTTTGCTGCACTTAGTGGCTACCACAGATCCCACATATCAAAGGCGGCTGTGATTGCCGTGATACGATAAATATATTGTATAATGATATCGAAATTCAAGTAAAGAAATAAAGATATATTTAATCGTGTCAGGTAGCATATAATCAGTCAATGGACCCTTAACTCACCTTAGTTATAGAAGACAACCATTTTTGTACAAAATCCATATTAAGTTAAATATATTCATAATAATATTGTAACCTTCTTTTAGGCTTAAGACACTATTATAAAAAGTAAAGATAAAAGCATTTTCCCTGTAATGGTCAATCTATAAAAGGATTAAAGAAGAAGCAAAAGTTGATGGAATAATAATAAGAAGAAAAGCAACTCAACAATGAGAACTTAATGTTTTATTAATTCTTATGTAACTACTGGAGAGAGCTGTTGCAAATTTTGGGGGAAAAGATAATATTAACAATTTTAGAGAGGAAGTAATTTGAGTAAGTTTATAAATGACGCAAAATTTTAAAGATTTATACTATAACTTTACTTCAGTTTACCAAAACTTTGTAAATCGTATCTATCGCACATTTCATTCATCCTGCACTAAACATCTAGTTGTAATTTAAACATATTTTTAATTTCGTATAAAGTTAGTTTACAAATTTCATAGAAATTTGTTAGTATTTAGGAAATAAACAAACTGTTTTTAAGCTAGCCGAGGCATAATCGTTTAGTGTAATCCCAATTCAATGAATTATAAATTCAGTATTATATAATGACAAGAAATAAATGAAGTTGTAATTCCATTAACAAATACACATCTGAAATTAAATTTACTTATTTATTTACAATATGATTGCATGTTCTTAATCGAATGTATGTGTTGTAGAGGTTAAAGAACAAATACAAATTAGTCTGCATGATTACAGACTGTTGTTCTCCTTAAAATAGCAGATAAAATCATACTATAAATTATCACAAAAATATCGTTATTGATTTTGTTGTAAGAGCTAAAAAAAGACTTGGTCTTCACTTTCATGTTAATGTTTAGAATATTGCGTCACGAGTGGTTGGTGTAACTTTTCATGTTATTGCCAGTTTTTCAGACAATTTATATAAATTGAAACATGTACAATTTTTGTCTTTTTTATTTATTAAATTTTTTAAAAGTATGATTTATCTTTTTATTTGTGAAATAATAATGTATTGTTTTTCTATTATTTTATATATATATATATATATATATATATATATATAATATTTATATTTATATAAAATAAAATATAAATATACATATTTATAAATATGAATATAAAATATCCAAAACCTAAATGGATATTTTATTCAACCACAGCCTTCTTTATTCGTAAAACAGGACATTTCGTTTGAACTCAAATTGGTCAAAATAAACAAAGCTTTGCTTTGACTTCTGCTTTCTGTCTGAACGTGGTTATCTTGTTGGACTGGGAAGAGGATGAACCGGAGAAAAAAGGCAAAGGTCCGATTTAAAATTATTTTTTTATGTGTTATATTATAAAATGTTTGTTTGTGTAGCGATTAAATTACAAAGCAGGAATTTGAGTTTTAGTTGGATATTTTTTTACATGGTGTTATGAATTTTCACGTAATTTTTTAAATTAATCCCATTTGACAAAAGTGGAAGGTTATTAGGAAGCTGTAGGTTATAACGCCGAATATTACACATGTTGTTTATACATAATGCTGCAGTCACTTACAATAAATAAACTAATGGTACTTTATGTTGTTTGTAAGTTTTCCTTATGGTAATGAGCTGTAAGTGTATTAAAATATTTAATATATTGATTTAAGCAAAACTAGGTTATGTTGTGTTCAGGGTAAATGACAAAAGAAAAGGGTGCAAAAAGTTGTTAGAAAAATATAAATCATGTAATGAAGAAAGTTATACTGAAAATAAACTGTTAAAACCAAATATAACTCATATTGCATAACTATTATATTGTTGAATAGTCTAGCCCAATAAGCTTAAGATTTTGTTTTAGTTGTGTGAACTATTTGAAAATTTTAATATAATTAGGAATAGTTTATAATTTTTAATCTCACTAATTACTAAAATGTTGTCTATTATTTATATTGTTAAAGTTAATGCCAAGGTAATAGGCCTAGTCTAGATTTGCAGACCATTGATAGTCTAGAAATTTTTTTCCTTGAAAATACACTACAACTGAGAAATAAATTTTTGATGAAGTATCAGTTTTTTAAAAATAAGCAATCATATGCAGATAGTGAACAAAAGTTTCATAAATCACATGAATAGTGATGTGTAAGTATTAAATTAAATAAATAGTGTGTAGGCCAACTTTTAATAAAATATAGTTATAAAAAACTGGTTCTAGTAGATAATTAGTGTGACTAATTATATTGAAGGATATTTTTCATAAGTTTTCTACAATAAATTTATGGGGATCTCAAAAAATATTTCTATAATTTTTTAATGAAAATCATTAATTATAGGTGTGGGATAAGATAGGCACTATGAAAGTTGCTTTGCTTATGCGAAATAAACAGTTTTATAACTACAAAAATTTAACAATTTTTTTTTGAATTGCACAAATAATAGGCCTACATAAATCTACATTGAACATAAAACCATGTCAGGTTTGGTTAGACGAAGTTTTTTTAACTCTGAAAATATTTTAACCTTTTTATTGGTTTACAAATACAATATTTGTTCAATACAGTATTTGTTCAAGTCCAGGTGAAGTTGGATTTAATGTTAAAGTTTGTGTATTTATAAACTTTAGAGAAAAAGTGTGTTTTATAAAACACAATTTGGTTACTAAATTTATTTTTTCAAATTTCTATAGAAGGTACTTCAGGAGTAAATTTGTTATTCCCTAGTAATAACAAAATAATTGATTTTCAAAAAAATAAAAAAATACAGCAAAACAAAACCATTTGAGTTCTCCAGGAAAATGTTTGGTTCATACCTAACTAGCATAAAGGTTAAGCAAAACAGAAAGTTTGATTTAAAAAGTTCGTTGTGGTCACACTAATATTCATATTTATTATTAAATTTAAACATTTGAAGATAAATAATATTTTCTAATATCATTATTAGCATAGGGATATTAAATTATGTTTAAATCATGACATCAGTTTTTGTGAGTGCTAAATAAAATACTATTTTATTTAAAAAAATAATTTTGTAAAATAAGAGTTTTTATATACCTGTAATTTTGCTAATCTACTCATTTACTGATGTCAGTGTCTAAATTTGTATTCCATATTACAGAAATTAAAACTATAAAAACCTGTGTTAAACATCATATTATATTGGTTTAGGAATTATTAATTCTACATTGTTAGATTTACAACAATTCTAAATCTAAATTCTTCATTGTTAACTTATCAAATTTATAATATAAACTAAGGTTAGGTTTCTTATAATATTCTGTCAAAGTATAGCCCTATAATACCAGAGATCTATATTCAGGTATTAAATAGTATTAGGTAATGTGTTATTTGTAGAAGGTTAGGTTTCATTCAGTTAGAAATTAGTTAATAAAACTAAACTTTTTTTTATTCAAGAATGTGTTAGCCCTGTTTGAATGCAGGCACTGATAATATTTCCAAAGTATTGTGTTAGATTTATTTGAATATAGGTACTAATAATATGTACAAAGTGCTGTGTAGCTTTATTTGAATATAGGTATTAATAACATTTATTAAGTACTTGTCTACTAATGGTTGTGAGAAACAGTACCTACATATTAAGTTAAATAGACCTGAATATTATAATATTAGGTATCTAATAACATAATATCAATGTGGTCTAATTTACAAATGTTACAAGTTATCGTAATAATTTTATTGTCATTAAGAATGATTTTACATGCTTAGATATTGTCTGTTTTAATATAATACCAGAAATAAAATAAATCAAAATTATAAAATGCACCTACTACTATACTAACTATAGTTAAATTAAAAAGAAACAAAAACCTTAGGTTCTTATATAAATAGTCCTAGTTACTTGCAAAATCAGTTTATAATTTTAACTAATTATTTCATATTGCAAATAAACTTATATTTATATCTGTCAAATATTTTGCGTAGAATTATGTAATTTTTAAATGAGAAATGAAAAATAAAATTATTGTATAATTTATTTTTCATATAGTTTTGTTTGGAAAAAAATTATTTTAAATTTTAACTGTCAAGTTTTATTTACCAATAAAGTGTTATATTTAGGTTGAAATGGGTGATGCAGAAAGCTATATGATTCTGGAAGATGGAGAAGGTAGTGATGCTGGCAGTGATGTGAAGGTTGTACCTGTGACTACAGACAAAAAACCACCCGTGGTAATAGACGTTGAAGCATCTGAAGGCGATACTCCCACCACAAGCACGCCTAACCTTTCTGGAACACCTACAAAATCGGAAAAGGAAGAAGAAGGAGAACAGGATTCAGAACAGGATGATCCAACGGGTATGTATTTCGTTGTTTGATGAATAATAATTATTTGTGATATTTCTTTGGTAATGTTTTTATAGCTGTGTTTTAAATAATGTATCATTTATTACTTCTCGTTACCTCATTGTTTATCTAATTTTGTCTATTTTACACGTTTTCTGTTTGTAGCTTTCATCCTTACTTAATCAGTTTTTGATATTTTATAGTACGAGGTGTGGTTAGAAATTAACCAGATTAATAGTATCACATTCTTTCTATTTCCTTACAACTTTAACATTATACTCTTCAATATACACCCCTTCATGATCCATACACCACTTCATGCAAATTTTCCATTGGTCAAAGCAATTTTTCAAGTCATTTTCTGTAAGCATGTTAACTTTTTCTTTCACTGCATCAACTGTCTCAGATATCATTACTTTCAATGCTGACAACTTCCAGGAACAAAATGAAGTTACACGGAGCAAGATCTGGTGGGTAGAGAGGTGTTCAAACTTAGAGATTCCATGGTTAGGCAAATACTTGACAACCAATGCAGTATGGACCGGTGCGTTGTCTTGAGAAATAATAAGTGACTTGTTTTCCACAACTTATGTTGTTTTCTTCTTACGCGTTTGTGGAGAGTAGTTAGGACGACAAGATAATAATTCTTATTCACAGTTTGATCTCCAGGTACCAAATTTATGTACAAAATCACCCATGGATGTTGAAAAACACAATAATCATGGCTTTGAAGTTTGATTTGGACATTTGGCCTTTCTTCAGTGATTGGGGTTTTCCAGTGTATTGATTATTGGGGGTTTTCCAGTGTATTGATTGGTGCTTAGTTTCTGGTTTGTAAGTAAAGAAACCACGATTCATCATATGTTATTACGCTTTCCAAGAGTTTAGGGTCTTATTTGATTTCAAAGAA
Organism: Callitettix versicolor; assembly: GCA_022606455.1. Taxonomy (NCBI): domain Eukaryota; kingdom Metazoa; phylum Arthropoda; class Insecta; order Hemiptera; family Cercopidae; genus Callitettix; species Callitettix versicolor. The sequence continues at coordinate 43,278,871 of CM040189.1, forward strand.
TCAGCACAAATGTTTACTCAAAAGTCCTTTTGTTCAGGTAAGAGATTTATGGATACCATTTTTGATCAAACTTTCTTCATGTTATTACAAAATCTGTTGAACTGATTGTTTGTCGATTCTGATGATCTTAGCAACAGTGCGAGTGCTTAAATGATGGTCTTTTAGTTTAAATTTCTGATTTCTTTTACTGATCTTGTCCGTCGTTGATGTCGAAAGTCGTCCTGGATATGGGTCATTGACAATCTCTTCCCGCCCTTCTTTGAACCACTTAAATATTCAAAAATCTGAGTGCTTATAAACATTCATCACCATACGCTTGTTTCAACAAAGAATGAGTTGATGTGGCAGACTTTTCAAATTTTCACTATAAACTTCATATTAATGCATTGCTCTGTTAAAATGTTAGGCATTTTTCCAACAGGTAGTAGATAGACGATCTAATATGAATGAAGGCTACAGTCCAACTGAGGGATTGGTAGTCATATGAGTGGCAGAAATGAAGAGAGGGTATGTTATATGACTCGGTAATGTAGTGTTTGACCTTAATGCACTCATTGGTTGTCTTTAAAAAAGTCAGTCCGGTTATTTTTTAACCACATGTTTTATGTAGATACTGTGTTGCCAGTGTTTTCTTCTTTAAATAAAAAAAAGAAACCCTTTTTCCATAAAATGAAAACAATTATTTTGATATAAAAAGAATTAATATCAAATTACTTTACCCTGATGAACATTTGAGTAACATAGCTACCATCTTCAGAGAGATACCAAACAGAACACTAAAATACAAACTGCGGATAAATGTATGGCCCTTCCCAAAGACTAGTCTTAACCAAACAGTAGGCCTCTACTAGGAGACCAACATCTACATTGTGAACAACAGGTCAGTTATATTCAACCAAAAACGTACAGCAAACAATGTAACTAAATAATTACATTAACTTATAAACTAATGTAATATGAAAAACATTATCTTTGGTTAAGCAGAAAAAATAAAGCAGACTGAGGAATAGGTCTTTTATTAACATTCAGTTTCAAGTAATTAACAGTTTTAAATGTTATTAAATTCTTAATTATGACCAGTTTGGAGTATATGCACTTATACTTATTGCTTGGGTCTGTCATACTAATATGTGCCAAATGCTCTTTAAATCAAGTTAATATTCCTCCTAGATTGATTAAGATCAAATTTTTCTTTGTAGAATCTATATTCCAAACTGATCAGAATTTATAATTTAATAACTTATGATTGAAGAAAAAAGTGTCATCCAAATAGGATAGTTTTGAAAGCATTCGTTTAGCTAAAACGTATAACTTGATAGTGAATGCTGGTATAGGACCTCTTTCTCAATTATTTTCTCTGCTTAAGCCTAAATTACTTTCTTTCAAATAATATTATATAATTTATTAGTTATTGTAATTATTTGGTTATGTTATTTTGTTGTACTTTAACGTTGAATGTACATTATCTGTTGAAACTGTGAATACTATCACCACTACTGAGAACACTGTTCTTGGCACTTACCAGTAACTAGATTTGATTGCTCTTCAACTATCCTGCTCTCTACCTTGTCATTGCTCACTGCTCAGTATTGTCTGCCCTTTGTTTTACAAGGAATTTATGTGCACAAAGAAATAATAAAAGAATACCGAAAATTAAGTGAAATAAAAGTTACTGATGTTTATTAATTCATAATGTATTATTCATATTCCTACAACTAATAATTAAGGCCTACTTTTCTTTTCTTTTAATTAAATAGATGAAAACGTATTTCTACTTTTATCAATTGATCATAGTTTCAGGTGCTTAACTAATGATTAAAAAAATCATACAAATTATTATTTATATTCCTTATTTTACAGCTTTAAAAGTTTATATTTGTTAAATGTTTGTAATTATTTTTGCTTTACATAGACTGCTGTGAAAAAGTCTAAAAGTTTTTCCTACTCTTACTTTATTAACTTTTTTTTTAATTATTGTAACATTTATTTTGAACAAAATCATTTATAGTCAATTTATTATTTATTTTTTTGCCGATAAGTAATTATTAGGTTAGGTTTGGTAGCTTATAGTTTTGTATTTTTTTTTGCACAATAACAAATTGTCTGCACATTTTACTAATTTGGTAATATATCTATGTTTGCATTAAACAATTTTTTAATTATAGGTATTTTTCATTAGAAATTTACCAGTGTAAAAAAGTACTGATCAGTGGGAAATTAGCACTTGACAGTACGATATCTTATTAGTAAACTGTGATTAAATCACTGCTCGTGTTCATTGCTCATTTACTTAAATGCTTAGAGCATTCATTGCTAACAGGAAAACACTTAAGTCCACCACTACCTCCAGATATTGGTTACCAAGTACAGGTGTATTGGTCGAAACCAATCTTGTTGAGGAAATTAGGCCATATATTCACAGTAGTTCCTATTTTAATATTCTGTTTCACATTTCTTTGAATGATGGTAGCTTGGTAAAGTAATTTTACTAGATTGGTATTATTTCTTGTCATATCAGTTTTCATTTTATGGCAAAGGGATTTCGTTTTTGTATTTGCATATCGTGCCACTGTGCTCCTTGCATATATATAAACTAGCATTACCCATCGCAGCTTCTCCCACGATACTTAAACTGTTTCAGCAATGTAATAATTTAGAAACGTAAAAAAATATATTAATAAAAGCGTGATCATCTAAACTCATGATTATTTTACAGTGAATATGAGAAAATATTATACCTTGAATATATTGTTTTATTGTCTTCAAACGTTTTCCATTCGAATTTAAGAAAATCTGATAAAAAATAGTTTTCTCCAATATAAACATTTATACCTCTTTTATATTTTTGTCCTTTTATGGAATGAATTCGGGGGCAGGGGAAATGCTGAATTATGTGTATCATAATTTGTGTTTTAGAATATTTTGTTTACTTTTAAGAAAAGCCGATAAAAATATTTTTCTCCAATGAAAACACTTTTTTCTACATTTTTAGATTTTTATTCTTTTAAGGGAATGAATTCAGAAAAATGTTGAAATATGTGTTCCACTATTTGTGTTTCATAGCATATTTCTAGAATATACGATCCTAGAATCAATGAAAAAAACCCTTTTTTACATTTTCTACCCCTTTTCAATCTCTTAGGGGATGAGTTTTGGGAAATGGTGAAAAATATATTTCATCAACTATGTTATGTTTTAAAAAGGTCAGATGAAAAACTTATTTTTTTGAATAAAAATTGTTGTACCTCATTTTTAGCTCTTTAGGAGTTGAATGCTGGAAAATCATTTTTCAGTGCAACCCTACTTGTGGTGGTTACCGTGAAAATTTCAAATCTTTAGCTAGTATAGTCTTGGCTATATGTTGATTATTAAAGTTGGACTGGGTAAGTAGTTTAATGGCGTTAAAATCAAAATTTTGCAAAATCCTTTCTTATTGCACCTCAACATTGTTGTAAGAAGGTACCCTGAAAATTTCAAGTCTCTAGCTATAATAGTCTTGGCTGTACGTTGTTTATTAAATTTGGACTGGATAAGTAGTTTAATGGCGTCAAAATTAAATTTTTGCAAAATCCTTCTTATTGCAACTGAACATTGTTGTTAGAAGGTATCCTGAAAATTTCAAGTCTCTATCTATAATAGTATTTGGCTGTACGTTGATTATTAAATTTGGACTGGGTAAGTAGTTTAATGGCATTAAAATCAAATTTTTGCAAAATCCTTTCTTATTGCACCTCAAAATTGTTGTTAGAAGGTACCCTGAAAATTTCAAGGCTAGCTATAATAGTCTTGGCTGTATGTTGATTATTAAATTTGGACTAGGTAAGTAGTTTAATGGTGTTAAAAATCAAATTTTTGAAAAATCCTTTCTTAGTGCAATAGTCAGGCAATTTTAAATACTGATTTATCTATATTTTAATACTGTTTGCAATAGTGAAATCTAATCTTGAAAAAAATTAATTAGAAATTTATGCATTTTGTGGTGGATAGGGTTATTTTCATATATCTTTACTGTAATGTAATGATATGTTAAAATCAAAAAAGTTTTTATTTATTGTTGTTAGTTTTCTGGAAATTTATTTCTATCATCTCATCGAGACATCCATACCAAAATCATCTTTATTTTTTATAAGACAAAGATATCAAGTAACAAAATCTTGAATGTATCAGACCTTCATATAAATATGAAAATGAAATATAAATATAAATAAATATTAATATATTCTTGACAATTAGTGCAATGTTTATTACAAATTTTTATAACAAAGATAAAATCAAAATTTATTTTACAGGTTTAGAAGGAGCAGCTTTCCACAGCAGGTTACCGTTTGATAAAATGTCCGCCACAGAAGCATCCTGCTTTCCTGATATTTCTCAAGGGCCTCCACAAACCCAGAAAGTATTTCTTCACATTCGCAATAGATTGGTAAATACCATTATCCTATACCAACAATATCTGTTGTATAATATAGAAAAACAATTTAATACTGTATATTATTTATAGTTTGGTTTCTTTTTAACATTGTTATTCAATTTAATTGGAGGTTTGGTGGTTGATATGGCTAAAACAAATGTTTGTGTCTCTAAACTGTGCACCTCAAGATCGTGGATACGAAAAGGTGGATCTCTCGCTCTCTCTCTCTCTCTCTCCCCCTTCTCTCTCTCTCTCTCTCTCTCGCTCTCTGTGTGTGTGTGTGTGTGTGTGTGTGTGCGTGTGTACACACGTGCGTGCGTGTGTGTAGTGGATCTTGTTACAACATTACAAAAAAAATATATTCAGATGGTATTTAAAATATTAGTAAAGAATATGAAGTAGAAACCATTATAATTACATTGATACATTATTTTTATAACAATATGTCTTTAAAAATTAGATGTTTATTGATTCAGTATTTGTGTATTAAAACAAGAAAAAGAATACAGTACATATTTTAAAATATCTTATCAAAAAGAGTATGTAATTTATGTTTTTATGTATACTGTTGAACAACATAAGCCTAATCACAGCTTATACATTTTACAAATAAGGGGCTATAGCAGTCCAGTTATCTTCCTCTCAGGAATGAATTAATATGGGGCAGCAATGGACTCTGGGCGATAAACTAAACATTCAACATAAAGTAGAACGTCAATATAACACTACAATATAACAAATTTTCCAATATAAGTTTTTAAATCTCCTTCAGACGACGTAACACTCATGTTAAAAACATCTCTGTATAGAATATTATTTTGGATTATAACTTCTATATAATGGTTTTTTTCGACTTGAGGTAGAGCATAAAATCCTTTTATTATGAATATATAAAGTAAAAAACCCTACATAACGAATAAATCGTGTTTTACAAAAGCTGTAAGTACAGTTTGTAGTGACTTGGATGCATGTCTCGATGTGAAAACAATAGCATTTGCTTTCTGTTTCTCTTCCTACTTCCTTCATGACAGTCGGTGTTACCTGCGACATAGTGCTTTATGTACTGTTTTGTCAACACACTAAATACTGTCAGCGTCAATGTCAAGCCTACATTGACATTGAGATCTCGTTTCACTTGGTTAATAATGTTTAGTCATGAAAAGTTTTTTTTTTTTATGTTATAGATGAGCATATAGTCAGACTTACAAACACATGTCACTATTTCCAAGTTGATGTAAAATTAGAGGGCATTATAATCAAGTTATAATCAAATATTAAGACATTTCTTAACAGAGGTGTTTATTGAAATTTCATAATGTTGAAGTTCTCATAATTTTATTTAATAGTGATCTGAAGTTTAAGGGATTCTATTTGTTTTATGAAACTTTAAATTTTAAAAGTTTCAAATTACATGAGTTAGAAGACCGTATGCAATTTGAAAATTCAAAGTTTTCAGCTGATTTTATTTCTAACTTTATATTTGTTAGTAAAGTATTTTTATTGTTGTTATATATGTAAATTTTTGAAGTTTTAAATCCATTTATTCGGTTCTTAAATGTTGACCAGATATGAAGATGTATATATTTGTTACAGTTTATTAGTGTTTAGAGTAATATTGAGTTATAAATAAATTTTCAGCTCCAGTTGTGGTTGGACAATCCGAAACAACAGTTATTGCTTGAGAACTCATTGCCTCAGGTTGAACCACCTTATAACACTGATACTAATTTGGTTTCTCGAGTACATTCTTTCCTTGAAAGACAAGGGTATATCAATTTTGGCATCTTCAAACGGCTGAAGGTAATTTTCAATAGGCCTAGATGTTTGTTTTTGTTAACCTTTGGTTAGTAGTAAGACAAAATACAATAAAGCAATAATAATTTTTGTAGTCATCAGCAAAACGCATATAAAAATTGTAATGTTTTGAATTTTACCATGTTTTATGGCTGGTTATGACGTTGGATTTTGAGTGATGTGAGTGCAAAAATTTATAGTGATATATAGTGGTATATTTTTCATGTCGCAAGTGTCATATTAAATTAATTATAATAAGAATTTTCTGTTTTTCCATTTGGGATCGAACCAAGGACTGTGCGCATGTGTTTCATAGTCTACTACACTATGAAGAAGTTTGACTAATGTAAATATATGAAATGAATCAGTAATTTAATTTTGATAAATATGTAATAGTAAAAGATCAGTTGTTTTATATTAATTCGTAACGATCAGTTGATTTCGTTGAACAGTTGAAAGGCTATAATAAATTTTGGGTTATGTTGTTAAAAACTAGCTATGTTAATTTGTCATGTTTTCAAAGAAAATATCATAATTAAAATGAAAATAAAGAAAAATCATGATACATGATTTTTTTGTTGTTCAATAACAGATAATGTTATTTATATTTGTTGTTATTCCACATAGCTTGTTATTAGTTTTTTTAGCTTGTATTAATGAATTGAAGGTTGGTAGGATATGAAAAAGTCAGCCTGCTGTACTAGCAGGAAGACAAAGAAGTGAGAAAATGGGCACAAGTTGTTTCCATTATCTCTGGATTTGTGCACCTCAAGGTTATAGGTTATTGAAAAAGTCATAAGCTTTTCCTTTTTCCGAACTCCTGTCTACATTAAGCTAACTGCTATAAGTATTTTTTAGTAGTGCTAAAGTAGTAGTAGTAGTGAGTAACTTAAACACAGCTGGACTCGTTAGTCTAAGTTTCCTAATTATTATCTTATGTATATGTTACAGCCTTTGCCAATAAAGAAACAAGGTCGAGTGATTGTGATTGGTGCAGGAATCGCTGGTCTGGCCGCTGCCCAACAGATGCAACAGTTTGGCATGGAAGTCATTGTACTTGAATCTAGAGTAAGAGCAAAATTAAGTTTATTATATAACTATATTATGAGAAATTAGCTTTCTTATAAAATAAGGTCGCAGTATAAAAAATAAACGATCATCTTTAGAACATCTTTTTAGTGTTTTACTTTTTTGCTGTACACATATAGTATTTAAGTACTCTAAGCTGAAATAGTGAGTTATTTTATTTTGAATTTTAGAAAGAAACAAATGTTATTAAAGTAGAACCTCGATAATCTGCCACAAAGTGGATCGGAAGCATGGTTGGAACACAAACAAGATTGGGTTGTCAATGGAACAAATTGTTATTGGTGAAAAAATTGCTAAGTTATCTTTAATGTAATCGTTTTAGCTACTACAAAGTTTTTATTTATTAATCGTCAAAACATACATACAAAAAATAATGTATGCCTACTGTAGCCTCTAATACAGTGTGAATACATACATAAACTACCATATATTGAAAAGAAAAACTAAATGCATGCTAGCCTAAAATTAGCAGCCCTACTGATTTACTTTTCACATAGAATATTAATTGCTCACACTTGTCAGATAATATTGTAGAGGATATGTGTGTTCAGATTGACTTCTGTTTACACTTACACTATTGATTGTAAATCACTGACTAATAGAAAAAAGAGTGTAGCAGAATATGAAGTCAGAAAGTAAGTAATAAGTCACAGTGGTGTCAGAAAACTTAAAACAAATCTCCAATAACAGATCATATCACAATGACAGTCAGACCAGTTGGGTTCTACTTAGTGTTGGGCTATTTGAATAGAAAAGTATTCATGTATCCAAATAGTTCACTTTTATTCGAATATTCGAGTACTAAAAAAAGTAGTTGAGTCTTTTCTAGTGAACATGTTTTAGCCCAAGTGGAAGACATACAACTTCTGTACACGACACTCACCAGCAAATCAATGAATAGTTTTGAGAATTGAATGCTTCTATTTGACTACTTACTAGTTACTTGTCAACTGTGCAACAAACTTGCCTACAATTTATTAATTTTAGAAAATCATTTGTAGTAACTATTCACTTGATAATAATTCTAACTCTTAATGGTTCATGATTGAATATCTACTTATTACTATGAACAAATAACCAACTCCTTGACTAAGTTTATTCATCGACTAAGTTTAGTGCTCCTGAATTCTTTATGCTTTAACTTGGTAGTAATTGAAAAGATATTCTTAAATAATAATAATAACTTCCTTCATTCTGGTTAAAATTAATAAATTACATCCTGGAATAACGTTTAATACTGGAAGTGATAAGTTATTAGTGTTGCCTTAGTTGGGGAAAAAACACCAACATGATAATAAAACTACAGTATAATAAGTTTATTATTAATTTATAGTTATATTTTAAACATTTTTTAAAGATAAATTAATGCAATATTAATAGTGATCAAATTAATAACCAAATTAATATGACTTATGAATATTTAAATATAACTTACTAATTGTTTTTCTTGTTTGTTTCAATGTGGAAGGTTCCAATTGAATTATTAGATTGCAAAAAAATATAATCTAATATTGGTTCATTACAATTCATATTAATTACAGACAAAGTATTAATATCTTAGTGAATTCCGTTCAGGAAACTATTCGAATACTTTTTAATGAATAGTTATTTGAATACTAGTTTTTATATTCAAATACCTAATCTGAATATTTAAAAGGATTTGATAGATCTAGTACTAGTTCTACTATTAAATTTTTTTATGTTTAGTACAAACATTCCTTGTAGTTTTGCTTTTAAGATAACTTTAATTTGTTGTTGTTGTTTTCCAATGGCTTCTGCTGGTTCACGCCATCTTTGATCTTGCTTCCCAGTAGAGGCCAGGGAGGTCTCTTCTTCTCTGCTTCTCTTCATCTAATTTTCTGCAGACCAAACTTTAATTTGTTAATTATCTTCTTTCTTTTAAAAGGATCGAGTAGGAGGACGCATTGCTACTTTCCGCAAATCAAATTACATAGCAGATTTAGGAGCAATGGTAGTCACCGGCCTGGGTGGAAATCCTGTTACTGTTCTATCGAAACAGATAAATATGGAGTTGCACAAGATACGACAAAAGTGTCCTCTCTACGAATCCAATGGCGGAACTGTAAGTGCAATTTATTTTTAATATTTTAGAAAATAAAATGTTATAGCCAATTATCAATTGAAAAAAGGAAAAATCAAAAACATGGAATGACATAGTGTATTTCATACAATTAATACTGCATAACACAAAATATATTGAACTAGGAGGACGGTTGCTTTACTGGTAAAAAGAGAGAGAGAGTGATAGAAAAACAGATTTATCTATTCTTTCCTTATATAAATATATATTCTCTCACTCTAAACTGACTGTACGGGGGAAGTGCAATACTGTTTGTGTGTAGCTCTGTACCTTATAACATTTTCTTCCAAATGTGGAAACCTTATAACATTTTCTTCCAAATGTGGAAATACAATATTTGTATAATTTGTATTAGTTAAAATTTTAACAACAACAAATTTGATTGGATTAAATACGAGGGCAGTTTATATAGTAAGGCCGAATTCACTGAAACTATTTTAATGTCGCACAAATATTGAAACACGCATTCTTACCGACTCTCTGTATGCCTTGAGCATCAAACGATGCCATTTGCATTGTTATTGTTGCAGTATGCTGTTTATAGTATTAGTTTGCAATTTTTAAGACAATTGATCACACCGTCAACTGGGAAATAAAGTCAGTGATTCAGTTTTTGTCAGCAAGAAACATTTCAGAAGCAGAAATTCATCGACATATAAGTGAAGTTTGTGGTGCCAATGTGATGAGTGACAGTTAAGTGTGTAAGTAAGTACGAGCTTTCAATGAAGGACGAGAAAATGTCCATAATGAACCTTGCTCAGGCCTACCATCAGTGATGACAGACGATTTGGTCATTGCTGTGAACAGGTTCATGAAGATCGATGATTCACAATTTCAAGTTTAGCTTTCTCACATGACCTCGGGGTCTAAACGCCAGTCAGTGGAATGATGTTACACAACATCAGTTAAAGTCAAGGCAAAGTAGACAGTCTCAACACGCAAGGTTATGGTGACCGTGTTTTGGGATAGACAAGGAATGTTGTTAGTTGACTTTATGGAACAAGGGAGAACGATCAATAAAGCAGCTTATTGCGCTACCCTGATTAAACTTCGGCATGCAATCCAGGATAAGCAAAGTGGTCTTTTGACATCTGGAGTTTTGTTGCTGCATGAGTATGCCAGACCCCATATGGTGAAAGAAACCTAAACACCGATCAAGTCTTTTAAATGGGAACTGATGGACTACTCTCTGTACAATCCAGACCTGGCGCTGAGCGATTTCTACTTGTTCTTCTATCTATATTATTTTCTTGGCGGCAAGCACTTAGACACAGACGATGAAGTGAAAGAAACTGTTAAAGACTGGTTATCCTGGTTAAAGACAGGTGGCCGAATTCTATGACTTAAACATCCAAAAGCTTGTTGAACGTTGTGATAAATGTTTAAATAAGTAAGAAAATTATGTAAAAAAATGGAGAAAGATGTAAGGAATGCAAATATAACAAGTTTTTGGAAAAAATCTTTTGTTTTTTTTTTTTTTTTTTTTTTTTTTTTTTACCTTACTTTACTTTACGAGCAACCCTCTATGTTAAATATAATATATTCTTTCCAAATTTGTAGACTTTTAGAAATAAATGTCCAATGGTTTATGTTAGAAAGTACTTAAACTTTAAACTGTACTTAACTATAATTGGAAGTTATAACATGATGCAACAGTTTTAAATTTAGTTAAATCAAGTACTGATTGCTACCATTCCTAGAGTATGCGATAGTTCTAATGTATCCACTTGAAATGGATAAAGAGATTGGAAGTGGCAAAACTAAGAATAGAAGCAATAAGTAATTATCATAATCATATGGTACCATAATTTTAGTGGTAGATTAGATTAGAAACCAGAGGAAGTGATTATACAGCCTGAGGTGCTGCGATCAAAGGACCTCTTGTGTACAACCTCTTGTTAAGTAATAGTTTAGCAGATTGGTACCCTTAGTAAGTTCCAACAATCCACTGACAAGCTTATCCTGCTGGAGGTCCCTAGGGTCCTGCAAACCAAAAACCCTTAGCCTTCTGCTAGCAAGAACCTCACAATCATAAATTGTGTTCTGCAGTTTCCTCCTATTTACTGCATAACCTACACATGGAGAACCATGTGCATGTATTCTTTTCATGTACACCCACAGACCACAGTGCCCTGTTATGAGCCCCATGATTTTCTGGAGTTGTACTCTGCCAAAAATGTCTTTTGCCCTTTAAGTCCTACATGATGAACCTTCCCTAAGAGGCACTTTCTGTGGAAATGTCCGTGAAGGTTATCCCATCTTGTCTGTGTTGCTTGTTAGTCCACTTTTTAATAGCAGGCTCGGCTAACGACAAAGAAATCAATAAAGCCAGCTTGTGTCCAGTAAACTCATATGCAGATCCTAGTCCAACCAGTCGGTCTGCCTCCTCATTACCCTTAACCCCTTTTTGCTCCAGAACCCAGTGAAGAATGACAAGGTTACCCAGGGGCAGAGCACTGAGGTTCTCGCAACAATCCCAGACTAACTGGGATGGAATTATAGGACCAGCAAGTATTTTGATTGCTGTATAACTATCCGGTATAAATATGAATACAAGTCTTCTGAAAAGCCTTTTTCAAATTCTCCTGAACATAGTCATTAATGGCTATTACTTCAGCCTAGGATACTGTCCCAGGATAACGACTTTCTTCACCCCTGGTTTCAAGCAGTACACCCCAGCACTGGTGCCTGTCTACTTTGGAGCCATCCTGTATACCATACTATATCTCCAGAATTTCCCAACACTTGATCTTTCTCTTCAAATGTCAACTTAACATCAAAGGGTTTGAAAACTATGTGTCTTTTAACCACCTGATCAGTTCCCATCATTAGAATCGGTTCACTGATCTATTCATAAAGTAATAAATAGTATTATAGTAATAAACTTGTTGTCTGCTTTCAGTTTTAAGAAAAAAATGTCTTTTTCGTAATAATAGCTTTTATGAATAATTTTAGTGAACTACATTTCTGTGTCTACTTGTCTTTAATTTATAACTGGTTAAAGGTTCCAAAAGATAAGGATGAAATGGTAGAAAGGGAATTCAACCGGCTTCTAGAGGCTACTAGTTATTTATCACATCAGTTGGATTTTAACTATGCGGGAGGTAAACCAGTCTCACTTGGCCAAGCTCTTGAGTGGGTCATTAAGTAAGTATACATATATTTTATTGTGTTTTTTCATAACTTTTATTTTAAGAAAATTTTTATGATTAAACGAGAGAATATGAAAGTGCTTCAGAAACATTAAATACAGCTTAAGAATTTACACGAGGTTTTTGTCAGTAATATTTATTGTCTAAATTCTCTTTTTTGGATATTTAATTTTTTAAAGAATTATGTCATATTATCCTTAATACTTCATCATTAAAAGATGGAATGTATTTTATATACTAGTGGTGACTAGCTTTTGAAAATTTTAGAAGTTGCATTTGCTTCAAATTCATAATTTCAAATTGTTCAGTTGTTTTATATCATAGTGTGCAATCTGTGATTAGTTCCTCTTTAGATTGGACCCCGGGACAGATTGTAAGATGAACTAAATATGCAGTAATTATGAATTATTACCCACAAATGAAAGAACCAATGCATAAGTGTCAGTTATAAGGTTTTTACTGAAATTTAATGTACATAGATGCCAAAAGTCACATTGTTCTGCTATAGACATCTGCATCTCAGAGACGCATGTGGAAATCAACCAGTAAGGTACAATGGTCAAGTGTCATTGCATTATCAAAAGGAAATTTGACCAAAGTTGGTGTACTTGTGATCAAGCGGTGTTGCACATTCATAAACATAAACATACCAATGGTTCTGCAACTGCCTGTGTGGTGCCGTATGTATCTACAAGGTGTGTTAAAAAAATAAGGTGACTTTTCAAATTTTGTGGGTTAGGTACGTTCAGTTTTTAATTTTTTTGGCTTCTTATATTGGTACACTCGTCCCAAACATATGTTCACATTTTCAGCTAAATAGGATTTTTTGTTTGTATGTGAGAGACATAAAGGTTAGCACTGTTTTGCATGTGTCGGATATGTGTTCTTGTCGAAAAAATTGGATCAACTAATTTACACCAAATTCTGTGTAAAAAATGGAATTAAGTGCTCCAAAACGCTTGAAGTGTTGACAGTGGCATGTGGTGAATGTACTCTAAGTAAAAAAAAATGTTTATAAGTGGTACAAACTTTTCCAAGATAATTGAGAAAATGTTGAAGATGAAGCTCACCTTGGACGCCCCAGCACGTCAACAACAGATGAAAATGTTAAAGAAGTAAAGGAAATGGTTTTGAATAATCGTCAAATCAGTATCAGAGAAGTTGCTGAAAATGTTGGCATGAAATGTTTTCCAATATTTTGGGCATGAAATGTGTGTCGGTAAAGTTTGTTTCAAAACTGCTGAATTATTATTAAAAAAGTCGTCGCTTGTCCATTTCTCAGGAGATGCTTAATGACGTCAATGACAATCCAGAGTTGCTTGAAAGGGTCATAACTGGCGACGAAACATGGGTGCATGGTTATGATGTTGAAATCAAAGCCAAATCATCCCTATGGAAGCAGTTTGAAGAGCCAAGACAAAAAAAAAAAAAACGCAAAATTTGGTCGAATGTAAAAGTTCTGCTCATCGTTTCCTTCAATTGCAATAGCGTAGTGCATCACAAGTTCTTGCCATAAGGTTGTACGGTTAATAAGGAGTATTACCTTAAAGGTATGCACAGTTTGTGTGAAGCAATACGAAAAAAATGGCCAAATTTGTGGAAAGACAATTTGTGACTTTTGCATCACGATAATGTATCTGCTCACACATCGTTGTTTGTTAGTAGATTTTTGGCCAAAACCAACACTGTAATCATGTCTCAACCTGGTGGTTCACTGGACTTGGCTCCCTGCAAATTCTTTCTGTTCTCAAAACTCAAATGACCCATGGAAGGACAAAGGTTTGCCATGATTGAGGAAATAAAGACCACATAGCTGAAAGAACTCAAGGACATACCAAAAAGTGCATTTCAGAAGTGCTTTGAATTGAAGACTTGAAAAAGCGCTGGCACAAATGTATTATATCTGAGGGAGATTACTTTGAAGGGGACAAAGTAAATATTGATAAAGAATAAAGAAATATTTTTTGAGAAAATTACACCTTATTTTTTTAACACATCTCATATATGACGCTGTTTGTTTTTGTAGTTAGCACAGTGGTCTCTGTAACCCGTAGACCTAACCAGTAGTGTGCCATTACTATTGAAAATATGTGTTTAATGCAGATATTGAACTTGTGTATGTATAAGTATATTTTGTTGTTTTTGAAATTAAACATGTAAGTTACTAAAAAACAGAATGTATTCTGGTTATATTTCAGATTACAAGAAAAAAATGTTAAGGAAAGACAAGTGTTACACTGGAAGGCAGTGATTGCTCTGCAAGATCGTCTCAAGGCTAATCAGAATAGAGTAAGTACACTGTAGTATTATGTGTTAACATTATAGAAGTTTTTGTTTCATAGGAAAATATGCAAGGCAGTATAATAATAGTTAGTGAGTAAATCATAAAAGTATTTTTTTTTTTTAATACGAGGACTTGTGTATTTCCTCACTATAAATAAAGAAAGTTTGTGTTGATTAAAAATTCAGTATTTGTATCTTAGTGGCTACTGTGTATTGGTATTTTAAGAAGCAGTCAGGCTGAAAAATAACTTCAGGCTGATTTAATAATTTTTGGTGTTATCTGTCATCCAACTGAATTTATTGATTTCAAAGAAGTATGATATACGGAAATGATTTCTATGCGTTGATATCGTTTTAATTGTTTTATAGCTGATTATTTTTGGTAAACAAAATGTAGATTGTAATTTGCAAAGGTCATTTAAATTGGACAGTTTTTTATGTTTGTACTAAGAAAGATCAATGAACGTGGTAGGATCATGATAATGCAGGTAGTTAATTGGAAATGCGCAGAGGGTAGCACAAATGAACCATGCTTGGAAGTGATTTTTATGGTAGGATAAGTATCGTCATTTATATGAGGGTTGTTTGGAAAGTAAAGCATATTTTGATCTGACAAACTGCTCAATTTCCCTACCACTGCCACTGTTGTATCCTCCCTATACCTTCACACCATTGTGATGCTAACTGCAAGCCACTATGGCTGTTTTGTTTATTTGAGCGACTTTAAAATTGTTACAAAATTAACGATCCCACCAAATGTGAGGTTCGTAGTATAATACACTTTTTGAGAGCAAATAAGTCTGCCCTGTTCAAATTTACAGACAGGTAACAGGTTTATGTAATGTGATAAATGAAGTTCAGTTCAAGAATGTTGTAAAATGAGCAGCATTGTGCTTCTTCATGATAATGCAAGTTCGCATACTGCTGCATTGATGACAAACTTGCTTAAGCAATTGATTAATTAATGTTCAAAAGTTAGAAGTTCTTGAACATCTTGTAGTCCGGACTTGGCCCTCAGTGATTACCATCTTTTTCTCAAATTAAAGGACTTTTTAATGGAAACTACTGTGGAAATTACAGCCAACTGGAAGAGAGTGTTAGAGGTAAGTGTTAATGTTGTGAGTATGCAATACTGTTTTGTGAAGTAATCTTTGAAACACCAAAGTGAGTCCATGTCTCTTCTTACCCAAATAAAGAGATATTCTGGAAATATATTTGTCAGCGACTTCTGAATATCTTTGAATAAGGAGCAGTTTTCTTTGTTGGTTGGGCTTTTAGGTGGTGGATTTTGAAATTTATCCAGTGCAGGAATGTATTTCTTTTCTTGAAAACTGTAGAAAAATATAGTAATGTATTTGTATTTACATATCTCCAATAAAACTACGTAAACAAAATGTGGCGCTCACATAAGTTGTTTTAATTATACCTTTTTAATTATTTTTAATTAGAATATTTTAGAATAATTAATTAAATAGAATATTTTTAATTAGAGCTTGTCAGCCGCAGTTGTGGTAATCTCAAACTGTAAAAAGTAAATCATCAACTGTGCTGTTTTGCTTTTGTTCAAGAAACAAAAGCTCATCATTCATTCATTAATTATGTTTGCAACACTAAAGCAACTTCTGAGTGGTGATTTATGTAAATTATTAAATTATTCCTTTCAGTAAGTAAAACTTCGTAAAGCCACTGTTATTTAGTATTAAAACTTTTTGTACAAGTCTTAGTTACATAATCTAAAGGTTGAATAAAGTAAACAGTAAAATTTATTAATTAGCAAAGTTTGTAAAGCATAGGGTTGTATACTTCATACAATTTTAAAACTTTCAGTATTGAAATTTACTTGTTTGGTGTCACTAGCTGTAAATTATTGGCTTTAATATATTATACAGATCTGTAAGGAATCATGTACTTTTTAAATATGAAAAAAATTGCAGAAAAACTAGTAAGTTTTTATATGGTCAAATAAGAGAGAAAGTAGTCAACATGAAAAAAGCGTATTATTCGTGTAATTAAATATATATTACAAACTGATTTTTTTTTTTTGGGGGTATACCCATTCCTTTGTTTGTGTGTTTATGGACTATATTTGAGGATATTTGTTACAGCTGATTTTGCAGAAAACTGATTTTTATACCAAAAAAGAGCTTCAAGAACTTTTTCAGAAATAAAAAAAAATCAGACCTGTATGCCAAATTCAATCAAAATCAGTCTCCAGAATTTCGGTCTCCATCGATGTGCTCAGACAGACAGACAAACATTTAATTAAAAACCATTTTTCCAGACTTAAAGGAACTGAAAAAATGGATAGATCCACAAAAATCTCAAATTAATTTTTTCACTATCACGAAAGTAAACCTTTCAATAAAGTAAACTGAAGAGAAGTAAAGAGTTGTAAACAACATAAACTAAATTTAACTAAATTTTCAGTCAATATTTGCTTGCAAAAATTTGTAGACATGGGAAATGCTTTTAATTGCGCTACAAACATTTTAACTTTTAAGAGTTTAATCATGTCCAATTGTAGTCAGATCATAATAATTGATCTTCAAATGGTATTCCTATATTGCTAAGTAAAAATTAATAAAATATCATGCTCATTAAAAACCATCATTGTTTTAATTACTATTAAAAAAAATGAATGCATGTTCCCTATTTTTCAGGAGCAAATATAATAATTTTTTTTTTTTTTATGCAGAAAGCTCTGTTTGTGTCACAGCTAAGTAGAATATTTTAGAACAGTAAATGCTGCAATTATATCTAAATTGCTAGATTCAAATTCTAGTTATTACTAAAAATATAATTAGTAATTTTATTGTATTTTTGTACAAACAGATGATTTCAATGAGAGAGTATATAGAAGATCTGAATAAACAGTACAAAGAATTACAAGAGAATAAACCTCGTGATATTACTCAAGAATTTGTGATGCGCTCTAAGATGCGTGATCTCAATATTGCTTGCAAAGTAAGTTCTTAAATAAATTCTTTTATTTATGAAATTCTTCCATTTATTCGTTATAGTTCTAATATTAAGTTAAGTGATTATATTCTCCATTGCTGCAGGAATGGGATCAACTATTAGAGCAGCAAAAAGAAATCGAAGAGAAACTATACGAACTGGAAGCATCACCTCCGAGGTGAGTGGATCGTAGACTTAATCATTTTACATTTTTTATTGCAACTAGCGCAAAACCAGATCAGCTGGAAAGTTAAAGTATTTTTAAGGGTGTAAAATTTATTTTTACTGAAGCTTTTGTCTGTAAGTAGCACTCCTCTAGTCTAAGTCACTTTTTTCATATTTTTTAATTTCATTGCCATATCACCATTGCCTATCACCACTATATCTGTTAGTTGTATTGAATTAGTTCTAGTCACAGTATTGGGAAATATTATTTGCAATTTTCTGTGCATGAATGTTTTTTTTTAATATGTTATCAGGTTTTAGGGCTGGTTGTGATGTTGAATTTTGTGTATCATGTGATGCGAATGTACAAATTTATATTGGTTTGGTAGTTATAATAAAAAATCAGTTGTTTTATATTAATCCATAATGATCAGCTGATTTCATTGAACAGCTGATAGGCTATAATAAGTTTTAGGATATGTTGTTAAAACCTAGCTAAGTTAATTTGTCATGTCTTCAAACAAATTATTGTAATTAAAATAAAAAGGAAGAGAAAACATGATATATGATTTTTATTTTTGGTTCAATAAAAGAAATTATATTTTTCTATACAATAAGCCCCCAATTATCTGCTGGGTTGGGTTCTTAGAATATCCTGCAGATAATGAAAATATTGATTGATTGATTGGTTGTTTAGAGGTTATGGGGTTTGTTGCCCCTAACACCATGATCAAAGGATATGTATTGTATGCAACTAGGCCTCTTGGTTTCTAGCTCAGTAGACTGGTATAAACCTGATAAATCTCATTGAGTTTTAGCTGTCCACTAACTAGTTCATTCCGCTAGAGATCCTCAGCATTCTGGAAGCCAAACACCCTTATCTGCTCTGCTCTAGCCATGGTTTCTCTGTGATAGCCCCGGTTGACAGCTTTCCAGTTTTTGAGTACATTTCCCTTCAGCTCTATAAGGGTTGTTTTTCATACCCTTATTATGCAGGCCTTTTGATTCTAGGTTCAATTGCTACTTCCTCCTCCTTTGTCAGTTTGTGATTTTGTATTCATGATAGGTGTTTGTAGATGATTTTACAGATTTGAGATATTCGACCCCATCTCTCACTTCTGCCATTGAAGGATAGACCTATTTAGCTTTCCCATAGTCTCCTGCAGTTCATTGCTTGTGGGTTCCATAGTGTCAGATACAGTCCCAGTTTCCTCCAGTTCCGTGCTATAATTCAACTTTTTCCAGCTTTGTGGGTTTTTACGGTTTGTTTCTAAACATCAAAATCTCACAACTAGCTAGGGAAATAAAATGTACTTCATACAGAGCTCTGCATGCATAGGTAAGACTGAATTAAAACTATAAGTAATCTGGTATCTAGAGCCTGCATTCTTAAGCTAAGCTCTCTGTTAGCCACAAAGCCTTCAGTGTATGCTGTTCCACATTGGCTTAGGATTAAGGGATCTAACCCAAAGCAGATAAATGCAGAAAGGTTAGATTTAGCTATGGCATGATTGCCAAACCCGCACTCACCATGTATGAGCCCCTTAGGGAACAATGAAACTTTTAGGTAATATAAAAACTAAGGTTCAGTGAAGTATTACTCGTTTCTATGAAATATTAACAATAGAAAAACACCAGTATTGCACACACATGAAATAAATATCTCCTTACAAAAACTCACTCTACAGTAAACTACACTAAGCAGGAGAAAAAATTTTGTTACTGATCTTTATCAGAGCTTCTGGTTAATGTCTTCAGTAGGGCTCCAAAAAACTTAATGTTCTTCTAAATTTCAATCCTATTTTCATGGACGGATCCAATTCTAACACTGTCATTCAGTTGTTCAGCTTAAGAAAAAATATTTAACATTTTTTTAAAGAAATCTCACTTTATAGCTCCGCTTCTACTCCATCTTCAGACACCAGATCTTTATTAATGATTATGACAATCTCTTCCAGTGTCAACTAGTGACAATCATGTGATAAGATCATTTCTCCTAATTCGGTTTTATGTATTGTATCAAAACCTTTCCTTTCTACATTTAGTACTGTGTTTACAGTATTGACCATCGAGGTTATCATTTCTATAGTTATACCATCAGCTACAACAACTTTCTGCCATAATTTGTGCAAACAAATGTTTATCGCACGTTGTTTTAGTGTTAAGTTACATTAGGCTGCGTGGTATTTGTGTTGTAATGATTTTGTGTTATATAGTATGGTAGTTAATAAATTATAAGCTTTTTAATTTAATGCACAGTGTAGAGCAATAATTATGTAATAAGTTTTTCATCTAGAAAAAAAAGTATGAGCTTTTACGGATAAATGAAACTGTGAATGAAAATTGCGGAAGTCCTGGATACAAGAAAAAGAATATAATAATGTTTTATTTATGGAAATCATTTTCAATCAGCTGTGTTTTCTACATTGTTGTGCTTAATTTGTAAAATTTACCTTCTTTTGTTAAGTTTTAAAACTGTAACAATGAATGAACTGTTGTAGAATATTTTTTTTTTTTTTAGTAAATGCTGGTTATATTAATTTGATTAAAAAAAAATTTTTAATACAAAATTACTAAAACCTTCTCGCTTCACAAGCAAAAGGTCAAGGGTTTCACCTTGGGTGGAGTTCTGGTGTTGACTTAGCACTATGAAATAAAATTAAGAATCAGTGGTTGTGGTTGTAAAGGTTAGAACTACGGCTGAGGATTCACAATGTGGTAACCACTTATTCCCCAATAAACTGCTGCTTTCAGTTCCAAGTACTCATCAAGCCTTAGCACCAAGAATTTGTTAATTTTTTTTTAAAAGACAGCACAAGCCTTTTTAGCCATTTAAAGTAACAACAATACCACTAGATAGATATTAAGTTCAGTCAACTAAAGTTTATTAAATAAGTTCCCTTCAGTGGCATTTTCAACTAGACAAATGTATATAAAATCATAAAGCTCCTTATCAGGCAGATTCGTCGTAGCTACAGAATGTTCTGTTTGGTTCAGAAAGTCTCAGATAGCTGAGTAAAAAATTGGTACACAAAAATGGATGCTGTCCACAGGTTTGACTTGTTCCACACATTTTGATGGAGGTGGTATATGGTTAAATAGTATTTTTTGATAATATTTTAATGCATATTTAAATGTTCTTCTGACCATAAATTAAAAAACAAAATTAATGTTAATTTTAACTTTATAACTTTTTGTAGCTGAAAGAAGGATTAGTGTTTCTGTTGCAAAGACTAGTTTCTGAGTTGTACCCATACATCCATAACTTAACAAAGGTTTGGAAACGTAGTAATTTTTTTACAGATTTCTGAGAAACATCCGAAAAAAATTTCTTTTTATATGTTATTAACAGTGATATTTTGTCTAAATAATTAATATAGTCAATTATAATTTATTGCGTTTTTTCCAGTGACGTGTACTTATCATCGCGAGATAGGCAAATCTTGGACTGGCATTTTGCTAATTTGGAATTCGCCAATGCAACACCTTTAAGCACGCTGTCGCTGAAGCACTGGGATCAAGACGA
This sequence comes from Callitettix versicolor, assembly GCA_022606455.1. Lineage (NCBI taxonomy): Eukaryota > Metazoa > Arthropoda > Insecta > Hemiptera > Cercopidae > Callitettix > Callitettix versicolor. Next base: position 43,300,350 of record CM040189.1, read on the forward strand.
CGATTTTGAGTTTACTGGAAGTCACTTAACAGGTAGGAAGCTCATTATACTGTAGCTAAACTTTCTAATTTAGAACATATTTACGATCATCTCAAAAATTTAATGAAAATGATGTTTTGTAGAGCTAAAAACTGCTAATCCGATTTGGTTCAAACCTATGAACTAAGTGTTTTTACACCCTTCTCCAACAGGATTTTTGGAATTCCTGTAACTCCAAAACTAATGTTTTATATATATATATTAAAAATGGTGCTACAGTTTTAAAGAAAATTGTTTCAGTGAAAATGGTATGTATTCATCACTATGCTAAAAAAAATTATGGTTCAGAAGCTATCAGGAAAACTAGGAAGTTAACAATGGATACAATCTAAGAAACTTCATTGTGCTGTTCTGTATACTTCTGTATTTCACGTTAAACTTCCAGTATTCTCAAATCCTTCAATTTATCACTTAGATATTGAAGAACGTTATCAACATCAACAAACACTCATGCAAAAACAAAACATAAGTTATACGTAAAATAACAATTTTTTTAAGCACTGGTAAGGTTTGTTTGTAGAGAACATTTTTGAATTACGTACACTCGCGGCAAAAAGTGCACAGGCTCCTGGCGGGTCAGCAGTTATGGTTTAGTCAATTTGTCTGTAAGCTATGTAGTACTATACAAGTTTATAATGTTTAAAATTATTTATCGGTCTGTTGACTGTGAGATACGGTCAATGATATGTTCTTTGACATCAAGAAATATCTTAGATGGTAGACATTTATCGCCACATATGTGAAGTGAAGCCCTCATGCAGTGAGTAATATTACAATATGAAAGTGTAGCAGTACAAGCTGGAAACGTTCTTGGAAAAAACAAATGTTTTAGATCATTTATATGTCTGTAAACACAGGCTAATAGAAATATCATACAAAATTTGGCATTTCAAAATTGTAATAATTCAGCAGTAGATTTATTTATCAGTCAATATAGTTTAATCAGTGATTAATAAGGCACTGCAATTAATGGTAGTGTGCATAAAGAACGACTGTATATTGACTGTTTAGTCAAAGGCATAAATGGACTATTGATAAAAAATTTGAAAGACTTGACTAACTGCCTTAGTTCCACTGAAAGTCAGGACAGTGCATACAATCGATTAAACTGCCGATCCTCGATTGTTTAGTTGATCAACATTCTCAAGCAGACTAAACAGTTTCCAGGAAACATTATTTCTGTAGAACAATTTTTTTAGGAATTTTAGCCACTTTCTGTGGAAACTTTGATACACCTTGATTCACTAATTAAAAATAAAGTGAATTTCTTTTTCCATTTCTCTTTTCCATTTCTTATGGAGCAATAAATCAAGTGGAACAACTTTACGATTGATTACTTTCTTCAAGCGCATTCAAAAATATGTACTGTATACTGGAATAACAAAATAGCCTGAAAACGTGATTGATTAGCAGTTGAATCAATTACATTGTACACGATTTCTGATTGATAAAACTGTTTAGCTGATGTGACATGGTGATAAGTCTGCAATCTCAACTCATGACTTATAAAAAAATCAATAATCAATAAAAAAATCTACTGTTTGCACATTTACTCTAAACCAGTTCCTTGGTAAAAAGCATTACAATGAAGGCAAAGAAACAGCTTTATATGTATGGCTATCTCCACTTTACAAATATGGCTGACCTCTGCTAGGAAGATTTACTAGAACTTGTTGAAAGACGTAAGAAATGTTTGAACAAACAGGAAAATTAAAGAAGTATCCTGAAAAGTTCACATATAAATGGAACTTATTTAAAAACCTACTCTTTCATGTGTGCTAATTAATATAAGTTAATGTTCTATGTAAATATGGTTTTCATGATAATTTCATACCTACTTTGTTATTGTTCTACAACTCATCGAGTGGAAAAAAGTATACTCAAGTTCTATGGTTAGTTACCAACACAACCCTAGTTAGTTATATGAATTAGATTTAACTTTCCCTTCCAATAGGTATGTTTGATTCGTAATTGTATATGAGGCTTCCGTTGTAAAATTATATTCGTATATCTGTTTATCGTGCAAGCTGATATTATTCGATACTTTACAACAAGACTAGGCTACAGTTTTTGTCTGGGCAAAGTTCCAATTATAATGCAACTTTTCAACGCTGCATATTTATACCGTATGATTGAATGTAATTGCTGGGAGTGGTTAGACCGGTACTACAATATATAACTCAAACGTAACAAGTAGGAGAAAATAATTCAAATAAACTTTTCAAATTATTTTATTTATTGATTTTTCTTTTAGCCAATCAGGTTTGGCAAGTTCCGGTTTATTATTTTGCTCGGTGATAATTTAAATTTATCATGTTAATTTGAATAAGTTTGACGATGACTCATCTTCTAATACTAGTTGTTGATTTGTGTTTGCTATTATAGGAAATATTGTTGCTATAATGTGGCCATGCTATGTTATAAGTGGATTTATTTTTTATGATGTTTCATAGAGAATTATAAATCTCAATATGAGTGTATTAAATATTTATGACATGTATTCTGCATTACAATTTTTAATGTGTTTTATGTAAATGGATAAAGAATCCAAATCACAACCAAAAAAAATAACTACATATAAAACACTTATAAAAATAATTCTACAATATTCACCCAAAAAAATATAAGCAAATCCACTTTATAAACAATTATAAACTGTATTCATACTTCGCAGGAATAAAAAAAACGATCTTATGTTTTTGTGTATTTCTATGTTGGGAAGTTTGAGTTTACTTGCAAAGCTTCACTATCTAAAATCGGATTTCTAAAAATTTTTGTTTTTTTTTTTTTTTGGTCCAAACAAGTTGAAAAAGACAAAATTCTACATGTTATGAAAGTACATAATTATACATCTATAACAATGTCAATATAGTATTTGAAAAGTAGGGCAACATTTGTCCCAAATAATTTTTAAGTAAAAAAGAAAATATTTGGATGAATAATACGAATAACTGTATAATACAAATATTATTCCGCATACAAAATTTGCAAACTGAAAAAAATCAAATGATTAGTTTTAGTAATTTAAAACTGGAAATAGTTTATCACCTAGGACCCAATAGAACTGTTCACAAACATTTTTTTTAATGTTCATAATTAAAAATTAGAAAATTACCCCATTTTTGAGATGGAATTTGGGAAAACTCTTTCTTTATTCACCTGTAAAGCTTAAGATAAACCTGTGTAGTAAGTTTCAGCTCTCTACATTTTTTAGATCTGGAGATACTGAAAATGTATAAAGTTTACTTTTATTCCATTTTAACCATATAACGGTTTCGGCAGAGGCAGCTGAGGGCTTAACGACCCCACCGTTACCTTTAGCTCATACTACTCTCACTCATCTATGCAAGACGCACACATTCATTACTCTACATAGCTTGGCTAACTCTGAAACTACCCGTACTGAGGAGTGACTGACACTGGTGTAATGGTGTATCAAATGAAGCCCTGGGAGATTTGGCGACCCCCCAGTGTACCTTAGCTTTACCCATGCATGCAGGGCTCTGTATGGGCGGATCTCATTTCCTTAGCTACTTGTGGATCTTTCCATAAGTAAGAATATAAACTAGAATGAGTGAATTCTCACTTCATAGTAAAAAAGGTTAGCCAAATAGTATAGTATCTTTGTAATGAGGGTCAAGAGAAAGAAAAATTGAAATGGAATTAGCAGAGTATGCATCTGCAAGCACCTCAATAAGCAACTGGGAAGTCACCAATTAGAAGTGTGGGAACTATTCACCTTGAATCCTCTCCAAATCCTAGACTTTATGAGGTGACTAGGACAAGAGAAGATGCTGTAACTTAGCAACTCAGGAGTATAGAAGGGGGCACAATAGATCTTCTCAGTAAACTACAAATTTATTCGTTCAACCCTTTAAACGATAAGTCTCTTAAAAACCATTTCTTAGGGATACCTAGAAAGCAAGAACGTATGTATCAAAATTCAACTGTAGGTTTTTGTAATTACAGAGATTTTGTGATGAATGAGTGAGTGAGTGGTATTTGGTTTTATATTTGTAGATTATTTATTTTACCAGTTAGGGCGTGTCCATCGTAACATGTTACATTTTCACTCTAATTGGTTGAGTTATTTTATTATAACTCTATGCAGAAACCCATAATAATTTTACTCAAGCTAACTGCTAAGGGGTGTTCAGTTCAGAAAGAATTTGAATTTTTAACGACATAATGTCCAATTTTTTTTTAATTTAGTAACTTAACGTTACAGGTTGTGACATTATAAAGATTAGCAGTATTTTACCATTAAATTTCTGTTCTGTCGTTAAAAATATAAACACAATAAATTTTTGTATTACATCTGGCAGGAATACAAAACTTGTTATTTTCAAATTTAATGAAAAAATATTTTGATAAAAAAAATATTACTTCAAGATTGTTAACTCACATTGCATTATGTGTGTACCATAAAATTAACTTAAAATCGGTTAAGTACAAGATCCAATTTTTTTTTATATTTATAAAACAATGTTAACATTCATCTCTAAGAATGGAGTAAAGCTTTCTTGAGTTTTTTTAAAAGTAGGTTTAAGTGTTTATAGTTGTATAATATGGTATAAAAAATTTAATTTTATTGAAAATTATATTAAACATTATTTGCATTAAAACATTTTTGTCAACAATTTTCCGATTAATTAAGAACAATATAGTTCAGTTGTTCAGAATATAGTTCAGTTGTTACTTTATTATATGAACTAATTTTTATGTTTGTTGTATTTTTTCATAAGCATGTTTGTTATTACTTTTTCTGATTTGTTGAGAGAGGTTGAAGCAATTTAAAAGGATCAGAAGTGATTTGTAAACGCTATCACTTTCTCTGAGTTTAAATTAATTCAAGCTGAAACACTTTTTCATTAATGTTGCTGGCCTCGCTCTGTCAGTGTGTACATGCACACATATGTATGTTCTTGTTCGTACGTTGGGTATAGCTTACGTACATGTAACGCTTATCTTATACATGACATATTGTTGCGTAGTCATGTAACTCCACTTTTTATATTTAGAAACCGTTCTAATGATATTTACTTTTTACTCGTAATAATATTTCAGTGTCAAGTTTTTCTGAATAATTTCAACGAGACTGCGCGATTAAATTTATCGTACTTTTTGATTTTTAAATTATGATAGAATATTGTAACAGGGTTGAAAAAATTTATAATTTATGTAACGCTGGTTTTATATGCTCCGGATGTTTTCACAGCATGATGCAAATAATACTGGCCATCAGTTGAACGCACGGTTAACAAATTTGCAAAAGCGATTGGAAGTCTGGTCACAGGTAAATGAGACTTTAAGTCTTTTTCATATATAAACCCAAAATTTAGGAGAAATGTGTCTGATACAAAAATTATTTTATGCATAGTGAAAAATAAATTTTCAAAGTATAATAGAAAATTTCTATTCCTATCTATTCCTACATGTTGAATAGATAAGATGTGTATACAGAAAGGCATAACTGCTATCGTATGGACTTGTGCTTCTTCTAAAGAGCCCCCTGTCCTCTCTCTCTCCCTCTCTCTCTCTCTCTCTCTCTCTCTCTCTCTCTCTCTCTCTCTCTCTCTCTCTCTCTCTCTCCATCCCTCCCTCCCCCCTTCATAAGAGTGTATCATAAGGAAAAACTTTCAGGACTGTGTTACTAGTCTGGCCCACGAAAGAAAACACCTGAGTTCAGGACGTTATAATGTTCCAATTGGTTATTGTACAGAAATTTCAGATACACCAAATTAAATCGTGTTGTTTTGTCTATAAATCTATGTTAATTCCGTTAATATATTTTCAAACGTCAGTTTTATATTTCAAGATATTTACCGAAAAATTCGATTTTCACGCAGTTTTTCTACTACTAGCTACTCTGAAGGTTAATTACTTTGCCAGTTTTGACTCCACAACAGTGCTGTTCACGTATGTTATGGTATAGACATTGTGTGCTAACTTTTGACAAACATTGAAATTATGGTAATATTTAAAGACCTATATAGCTCTGACCACGTCTTGGAGAAAGAGGATGTTGGTTCAGTAACATGTTTTATAAATATTACGGTGGGAGAAGTTACGAGACGTCAGAGCGCTGTCGTGGAGCGGTGGCCGGGCAATTAATTAAGAATTTACTGCGCGGTCTGCTGTTCTATGAACTAATAGTTTTTATTACAATATCGTAACGAGTTTTTTGTGTACGATGTCTAGATGAAATCAATTTTTATTGAAAGAATTGAAGACTGTTTTAAACATTAATATAAAAAAATTACACAATCACTATATTTCCTATAGAATATAAACTACTTATAGTAACGTATAAAGAACAAAACTTTAGCACGTGTTTTATTAAAAACAAGCTACAAACAGATATTGTGGTATAAGGCCGGGCCGCCATTAAATACGGAGTGGAGCGGAACCGGAAGCGAAGTTCAGTCATTTTAAAGAACGTGGTGGGGGAAGCGGAGTCAAAACCGCACCTAGTCAGAGTCAACTCCATTAAGCTTTCATTTGGGGCTTGGTGGTCGAAGTGGCTGAAGCATCGGTCATTCTACTGCGCCACTCAACTGTGCACCTAAAGGTTCTTATTTCGAGCTGCAGTTGCTCTATTTGCTTTTCCCTTACCGTTAGCATTGATCCCTCTTCCTCATTACTCTAACTGGCATAAGTATGGACGTTAAGAAAAAAAAGTACCCGCATTTATATTAAAAACAATAGGTTAGGTTTTGAGTGCCTAGTCCGCTCCCCGTAGTTCAGCATCGCGTTAACAAATCAGGGCGCAGGTTAAGCAATATGGATACACCCCTGTAGTTAGATCACATGTACTGGTCACATATAATCTTGGTAAATATTTTATTTTCCATACTTTGTTATATACACTGTAAATTAAACACTTTAAAGTATAAATAATCGTGGCTTTCAGCTATCTCGCTGACGTGATAGAAGCGAATTTGCAAGAGTATTTCCAATAAAGTAACAATTTAAATAAATTGGCGGAAAAATTTGCGAGAGCGTTTTAGCACTGCAGTACATAGGTGGCCAGGCAATTAATTATATGTATTCTGCGAGGTTCTACTGTTCTTTGAACTACTAGTGTAAAATATTAAGTGAATACGTAGTTTTTGTTACGTTTGATTCTTGTAATTGAGTGTTTTTTATTTGAAGACTGCAAAAATACAATCACTGCACGGGTGGCTGTTTTTAAATTTATAAAAAGTTTGCCTTTTTGCTAAACGTACTTAATTAATTAATTTTTAGCAACTCGTGCTTGACCCAACCAGTAGGCTGTATTGTATTGTAAAAAAACAATAGCTGGTCGACGAGTAGACTAATAATTTGATCCTGTTCACACTTGTCCGTGTAATTAGATGTTTCAAGTTATAAATATGACAGGCTAGTCTACACCCACCTGAGCCTATGCCGCGGGTGTGATCGGATGCCACTGTGCTACTCCGCTCCACTCCTGTGTAGTCCGGTGGAGTTATTGCCTTGCACCGGCCGTTGAGTTATGCGATGCACTAAGTTTCTCTTTTTCATCAAAAACCAAAACGAACCACGACAGCCGACAGGTATGATTTTCGTTTTACTTGCGAAACGTGCATTTTTCATTTAAAATTTGAAACGTACAGAACCGAAAATGTTTTGCTGGTTTTTATCGATAATTTCGGAACTATAATTTTTAGTGGATAGCGAAGTTTTTTTCCCTAATCAAGAATTAAATTTGAGGCAGATTTCATAAAATTCGTAAAAATTTTGGAAAAAATCAGTATTCGATCTTATGTGCCTTTGTACTCAAAAGTTCGAAAATGATAACCTTTTATAAATGATGTGAAAATATTACGCAAAAAAAAGGAGTGCGGGAAGAACTTCTTACTGCCTTAGATTTTCTGTGTGTACGTCTTCATTAGTCTAACACGCGTGAAGTACAGAAGTTACGGGCACTTATGTCAAACAAAAGTGTTTCGAAGCTATCAAGAAAAAACATAAATCGGCCTAATTTCTAATTTTTCACCCTTTCTTGTTCCAAGTTTTTAATCCTCCAAGTGCTAGATATCTTGATCACTATCCATTTACGTGCGTTTTCAGTGCTACAATCGCGATCGCGATATATTTACGTGTGCCCTCAGTGCTAACGTTACGATTGCGATCCATTTACGTGCTTATTCAGTGCTAAAGTTATGATCGATCCATTTACGCGCTTATTCAGTACTGAAGTTACGATCACGATCCATTTACGTGCCTATTCAGTGCTAAAGTTACGATCGCGATCTTTTTACGTGCGTCCTCAGTGTTAAAATTACTATCGCGATAAATTTACGTGCATCCTTAGTGCTAAAGTTACGATTGTGATAAATTTACGTGCGTCATCAATGCTAAAGTTACGATCGCGATAAATTTACGTGCGTCCTCAGTGATAAAGTTACGATCGCGGTAATTAACGTGCGTCCTCAGTGTTAAAGTTACGATCGCAATAAATTTACGTGCGTCTTCATTGCTAAAGTTACCATCACGGTAAATTTACGTGCGTGCTCAGTGCTAAAGTTACGATTGCGATACATTTACGTGCGTCCCAGTGCTAAAGTTACGATCGCGATAAATTTACGTGCGTCATCAATGCTAAAGTTACGATAGCGATAAATTTACGTGCGTCCTCAGTGATAAAGTTACGATCGCGGTAATTAACGTGCGTCCTCAGTGTTAAAGTTACGATCGCAATAAATTTACGTGCGTCTTCATTGCTAAAGTTACCATCACGGTAAATTTACGTGCGTGCTCAGTGCTAAAGTTACCATCACGGTAAATTTACGTACGTGCTCAGTGCTAAAGTTACGATCGCGATAAATTTACGTTCTTACTCAGTGCTAAAGTTACCATCACGGTAAATTTACGTGCGTGCTCAGTGCTAAAGTTACGATCGCGATAAATTTACGTTCTTACTCAGTGCTAAAGTTACCATCACGGTAAATTTACGTGCGTGCTCAGTGCTAAAGTTACGATCGCGATAAATTTACGTTCTTACTCAGTGCTAAAGTTACCATCACGGTAAATTTACGTGCGTGCTCAGTGCTAAAGTTACGATTGCGATACATTTACGTTCTTACTCAGTGCTAAAGTTACCATCACGGTAAATTTACGTGCGTGCTCAGTGCTAAAGTTACGATCGCGATAAATTTACGTTCTTACTCAGTGCTAAAGTTACCATCACGGTAAATTTACGTGCGTGCTCAGTGCTAAAGTTACGATCGCGATAAATTTACGTTCTTACTCAGTGCTAAAGTTACCATCACGGTAAATTTACGTGCGTGCTCAGTGCTAAAGTTACGATCGCGATAAATTTACGTTCTTACTCAGTGCTAAAGTTACCATCACGGTAAATTTACGTGCGTGCTCAGTGCTAAAGTTACGATCGCGATAAATTTACGTTCTTACTCAGTGCTAAAGTTACCATCACGGTAAATTTACGTGCGTGCTCAGTGCTAAAGTTACGATCGCGATAAATTTACGTTCTTACTCAGTGCTAAAGTTACCATCACGGTAAATTTACGTGCGTGCTCAGTGCTAAAGTTACGATCGCGATAAATTTACGTTCTTACTCAGTGCTAAAGTTACCATCACGGTAAATTTACGTGCGTGCTCAGTGCTAAAGTTACGATCGCGATAAATTTACGTTCTTACTCAGTGCTAAAGTTACCATCACGGTAAATTTACGTGCGTGCTCAGTGCTAAAGTTACGATTGCGATACATTTACGTTCTTACTCAGTGCTAAAGTTACCATCACGGTAAATTTACGTGCGTGCTCAGTGCTAAAGTTACGATCGCGATAAATTTACGTTCTTACTCAGTGCTAAAGTTACCATCACGGTAAATTTACGTGCGTGCTCAGTGCTAAAGTTACGATCGCGATAAATTTACGTTCTTACTCAGTGCTAAAGTTACCATCACGGTAAATTTACGTGCGTGCTCAGTGCTAAAGTTACGATCGCGATAAATTTACGTTCTTACTCAGTGCTAAAGTTACCATCACGGTAAATTTACGTGCGTGCTCAGTGCTAAAGTTACGATCGCGATAAATTTACGTTCTTACTCAGTGCTAAAGTTACCATCACGGTAAATTTACGTGCGTGCTCAGTGCTAAAGTTACGATCGCGATAAATTTACGTTCTTACTCAGTGCTAAAGTTACCATCACGGTAAATTTACGTGCGTGCTCAGTGCTAAAGTTACGATCGCGATAAATTTACGTTCTTACTCAGTGCTAAAGTTACCATCACGGTAAATTTACGTGCGTGCTCAGTGCTAAAGTTACGATCGCGATAAATTTACGTTCTTACTCAGTGCTAAAGTTACCATCACGGTAAATTTACGTGCGTGCTCAGTGCTAAAGTTACGATCGCGATAAATTTACGTTCTTACTCAGTGCTAAAGTTACCATCACGGTAAATTTACGTGCGTGCTCAGTGCTAAAGTTACGATTGCGATACATTTACGTTCTTACTCAGTGCTAAAGTTACCATCACGGTAAATTTACGTGCGTGCTCAGTGCTAAAGTTACGATCGCGATAAATTTACGTTCTTACTCAGTGCTAAAGTTACCATCACGGTAAATTTACGTGCGTGCTCAGTGCTAAAGTTACGATCGCGATAAATTTACGTTCTTACTCAGTGCTAAAGTTACCATCACGGTAAATTTACGTGCGTGCTCAGTGCTAAAGTTACGATCGCGATAAATTTACGTTCTTACTCAGTGCTAAAGTTACCATCACGGTAAATTTACGTGCGTGCTCAGTGCTAAAGTTACGATCGCGATAAATTTACGTTCTTACTCAGTGCTAAAGTTACCATCACGGTAAATTTACGTGCGTGCTCAGTGCTAAAGTTACGATCGCGATAAATTTACGTTCTTACTCAGTGCTAAAGTTACCATCACGGTAAATTTACGTGCGTGCTCAGTGCTAAAGTTACGATCGCGATAAATTTACGTTCTTACTCAGTGCTAAAGTTACCATCACGGTAAATTTACGTGCGTGCTCAGTGCTAAAGTTACGATCGCGATAAATTTACGTTCTTACTCAGTGCTAAAGTTACCATCACGGTAAATTTACGTGCGTGCTCAGTGCTAAAGTTACGATTGCGATACATTTACGTTCTTACTCAGTGCTAAAGTTACCATCACGGTAAATTTACGTGCGTGCTCAGTGCTAAAGTTACGATCGCGATAAATTTACGTTCTTACTCAGTGCTAAAGTTACCATCACGGTAAATTTACGTGCGTGCTCAGTGCTAAAGTTACGATCGCGATAAATTTACGTTCTTACTCAGTGCTAAAGTTACCATCACGGTAAATTTACGTGCGTGCTCAGTGCTAAAGTTACGATCGCGATAAATTTACGTTCTTACTCAGTGCTAAAGTTACCATCACGGTAAATTTACGTGCGTGCTCAGTGCTAAAGTTACGATTGCGATACATTTACGTTCTTACTCAGTGCTAAAGTTACCATCACGGTAAATTTACGTGCGTGCTCAGTGCTAAAGTTACGATCGCGATAAATTTACGTTCTTACTCAGTGCTAAAGTTACGATCGCGGTCTATTTACATGCGTCCTCATATATCGGTTTAAAGTGTCGTATGATATCGAATAACTTAGTTTTGTTTTAATAAAATATTTGTGCTAATAACAAACGTGTTATTTTATAATATCAGTTGATAACCGCGATGTTTTAATAAGGAAAAATTGTTTAAGTAATGAGTTATATGATTTGTAACGTAAAGTTCGTGAAAATTACATTTTATCATTGTGAAAAACTCACTACACACGAAATTAAAAATATAATGTACAAATTACAATAAAGTAGCCTATATTAAAAAGTAATAATGTACTCATGACTCAAAAGTCAGCGTGAAATGGTTACCTATATTAAAGATAATACAATAAGGCGATGAAAACACGTACACAGATAGGCGGCACTGCTTGTTGAAATAACCTTCTCTTCCTTTATGAAAGAAATACTATTTTTTTATTTATAAAGAAATAAATAAAACATAATTTTGACCGATATCACCATACGATATTTAGGTGCTGGTACTGATACTGCCAATATCGAAAGGAAAATATTGATACCAGTCGTTAACGAAAGTATCGGAACTTCGTTAACCAAAATTACTTAATTTAAATTAAAAAAAAGTTAAATGAAAGAAGGTCAATAAAATTGCAAACTTAGATGTTACGGATGTCCATTAGCTACTGTGTTATGTTTTTTAATTGCATTTTACAGTGTTTGTGTTTTGAAGACGCTTCCGTTGATCCTTCACATCCTTTCTTTAAAAGTTTTAACTAGGTTTGTTATTAAAAAAAAACCATTGAATCTGATTTATGATAAGCAAACGATCGTCGTGCGAAACTAGCTGTAACACATTCTCCCGCTTCTTCTTCTTCTTCTATTTGCGGCGCTCAAAGGACGTTTAATAGAGAACCGAACCATCTGCTGTGGGAATTCTTTTCGTTTCCTTTTCTTATGAAAATATTTCTAGTTAATTTTATTACATCGTAGAAAAACATGCATTACTATTACGAACTGTACGGTATAATACAATTGTACGCGTCTGCGCAATACGAATTGCTCGGCGCACTTTACGATGCTCGCGAAATTTAAAATCTACAATATCCTTGCTGTTGAATCGTTTCGTCGGTACCTCGCGTCTGTAAAAATATACTACTGCACTAAATTGTGGCGCATTCGCTTCGCTCGAATATAAATTAATTATATAGATAATCGCGGCACGCAACTGTCTCGCCGACGTAACGGAATCAAATTACCAACAGTATTTCTTTTTATCGTATTTTTTCGTAAATCCGATTTCACTATCATAAACGGTATTTAAAATTACGAATTAAACCTGACCGCGTCAAGATTGTATTTTCAAATGTTAATAATTTACGCTCATTTTAAACGCTGACATTGGATTTAAACGTACTGGAATGATAACCATTATGAGAAATATGTGAGAGCTCACTGCTGGTGGCATCTTGCAGCACAGTGGTCAACTACACTTAAATAGTACTGTTTATTTCCTCAAGTCTCCTTTCTCTTCTCTTCTATACTGATTGCAGCATTCGTAGCGGCAGATATTCCAAATACTTGGATTTTAGCATCTGATATCGAGCACGCTTTTTATAATGAAAGCGGAAGAACCGCCTCGGTGGCCTAGTTGATAGCGTACTAGGCTTTCACCCCGAGGACCCGGGTTCGATTCCCGGCCAGGGCTTGGCATTTTCATACTCTAGAAATCATCCCATCGTCTGCATTAGCCCAAGTGTGCACAACAGTCGGACGTTACAAAAAAAAGTTATGATTTTTGTAAAGTATTATAATGGCCGCTCTTTTTGAAACTGGTAAAACAAAGTAATTTCATTATTGCAACATAGCCACCGGACCACATATTTAAATAATTAGGATTTTCTTCCGTTTTTTTTACTCACCTCGTAAAAGCTACCGCGGTTTCGAAACCGTACTGTTTCATCTTCAGGCCGTAATACAAAATTTCAAATCCATCTGTCGAGGTCGTCACAAAGTTAAACAAAACGTTAAAACACACGTCACAAACACTAGACATAATTATACGATTAAAATACACACGATAAAATTTGGTTTGGCCAAACGATACGTTCAACTCGTATATCGTTACATTCCTGACTACGACATACAAAATGTAACGAGTTGCACGTGTCGTTTGGCCAAACCGAAATTTATCGTGTGTATTTCAATGGTGTAATTGTGTTTAGTGTTTGTGACGTGTGTTTTCAATGTTTCATTTAACCTTGTGACGACCTCGACAGAGGGATTTAACATTTGGTATTACGGCCTGAAGATGAAACAGTAAGGTTTCGAAACCGCGGTAGTCTTTACGAGGTGAGTAAAAAAGACCTCTAGACGGAAGAAAATAGGTTGTAATCCTAATTAATAAAGTGATCTAAGAGGTCTCAAGATCGGCGCTCATTTCAAGGTCCCGGCTCTGGTGTATAATGGACGATATACTAGCTCATTTTCTAGTGGAAATTAGATAAAAAACGATACTAAAAACTGCAGTCGTTTTTATATAGTTTCAATAGCTTACGGTTTTTGAAAAATATTGGTGTGTAAGTTAGATTTCGTTTAAGAAAGTTTGTTCTGCGTTGAAACCGTCATAAAGTATTTTTGGAAGTGATTAAAACGTTTGTAGATGTTCTGGTGTGTTGATATTTAAGCAAAATTTAGACCGCATGATAGATGCAAGTCCTTCGCCGCAGGGGTTCAATTCACGCCTGCTGTTTCTCGCAATTTACATCTCCCTAACACGATATCACGAGAATCGATATTTATTGCCAGTAATTGGTTAGTTACCTCAAACCACTATTATTTATAACATTTCTTAGTCTTAGCTAACTAACAGTAACACTAACTTACAACAACTGCACTTTAATAGGAACCCCGCTCGTACTGTATGATTCTATAGCATTATACTTTGGACAGAAACGCCAATTTATAATATCCTAACCTAACCATACCTAACTAGATACGGTACGTTATTTCTTGGTTGTTGGACACGAAATGTTCTCCACTTTGCAGAATGTTCATTTTTAGTGAATTTCCATTTTTTTTCTTTTAATATTATCTAGCAATCTGGTTGGATAATAAAATATTCGTTTCTAACCTAAATTAATGCAGTAATTAATAAGTTTCATCCACGGTCTAAAATAATTATTGTCTTTAGTAATGTGACTTAATAACTGCACCAGTTCAAATTGTTTTACTCTTTTCAATTTTCTGACTAATCGTTGTTGTTAAGTAGCTGCAGAGCTTCGACACTGATGTGTTGATGTAGTCTTTGTTTGTGAGCGAATTTTCTGACTTCATTATCGATAGTTAGAACTTCAAGAGCTTTACGTAAGTTGTTATTTCGGATGTACCAAGGAGCGTATCACGAAGTGCTTTATTTTGAAAAAGTTGAATAATATTTCTAACACTTTGACTGGCACAACCCCACAATTTATTTATTTATTTTTATTTTAAGGCGAAAATCACATTGAGGCTATTATCGCCTCCCTAATTGTAAGTGTGAGTGTAAAGTGTTAAAGTCGTAAGTGTAATGTTGTAAGTGTAAGTGTTTGTTAGACTCGGGTACCGCGAGGGACACATAAATCCTCTCAATAGGTGCAGCTAGTTTGCACCCCCTGCGGGGAACACAAAATTTAATACAGCAACTCCGTACTGGTTTCAGGAGCTGCTGATAAAGCAATAGCTTGTTGTATACTGACCCGACGGCCCATAAACCAATACATTTTCTGTATTTTAGTTTCAGCTCTTATTTTTTCTTTACACGCGGCTTCCACCTAAGTTTGGAATCTAACTTCATGCCTAGATATGTGACTGTATTCTCTTACGGAACCACTTGATGATTATTGGAAAATGAGCTGTTAAAATGGCCATCGTGGTAAAATCCAGACCCGGAACCTTGAAATGAGCGCCGATCCTAACCTCTAGATCACTTTTTAAAGGATCGTCGTTAAAATTTGTATATATACTTGTGTGTGTGTGTTTGCGCGCGTGTACGTGCGTCTCTTGTGCGTGCGTGCTCGTGTGTGTGTGTGTGTGTGTGTGTGTGTGTGTGTGTGTGTGTGTGTGTGTGTGTGTGTGTGTGTGTGTGTGTGTGTGTGTGTGTGTGTGTGTGTGTGTGTGTGTGTGTGTGTGTGTGTGTGCGCGCGCCTAACCTAACCTAACCTAGCTTAATTTAAAAACCTCATCTCACCTAACCTAACATAACAGACTGATATGCACACGAATTCGTAAAGGTTTTGTGTACGAATTCTAAAAACTATCTAGAAATTTTAATGGATATCGGTTTTCAGGCACACTGAGTCCAAAAAATTAGTTTTATGTGGATATAAATCTGCTTCTGTGTACAGAGCTGTAAGCTAAACTAATTGACAAAATTCGCTGAAGTTTTGACTAGCAGGGTGTATTCCCTCATTCCGGGACGTTTCTTGATCTCAGAATAATATTTTTTCATTTAAAGCATTTCCAATTTTGAAAGTGAATCGGAAAAAACAAACCAACTAAAGGAGGTATGATTAATTTATTTCCGCTATATTTAAACGGGTAAGCTATTACAAAAATAAATTTGTACGCCAACTTCGTGGTGTTATTTAATATTCCTAGTCAAACGTTAAATTAAGCATACATTGTTTACGGCATTTTACAGTAAGTTATAAATATGGGCGCAGTCCTACGCTGCGTCCTGGCTAATTGAATGGCCGTGCGAGTGCACCTAATTTCGTTCGGACATCGGCCGTTCCGTTTAGATTTCCTTTGCCGATAGCGTTTCCAACTGAAAACATCGAGGCCGCGTTCACAACGTCGACGCAGCCGCAATAAATACTGGATACTAGAGGGTTATCTTCATTAGGGTTAGTAAAATGCAATTACCTTAGCTTAGCTCGGTCGTGTGTTGGCGGTGGTTGAATTAATTATCGGCATTGTAATAAAAGTACCTACTGTATATATACGATGCGTCTTCATTAACTTGGGCGTCACGCGGTCACCCTCGTTATCCACTAAAAGTTAACACACCACACAATTTGCAACTTGATCAGCAGTCCTGAAGGACTGTCCTTGTTGCTTTTATCTTACAGTTTTATCGTGCAAAATTTTGTTCGAGGAGCAATATTTGTGCGTTTCATCGAGGAATGTGAGATGTGAAATGCTTTATTAGATATAGTTGAAAAAGTGGTGAGCGAGCCTGGCGAGTGATGAAGAAGGCCAACGAGTTATGATTGCTCTCAGAGTGAGTTTTTGAAAACACAAATCTCCCATAACTTCCCCTTCATCGGTAATCTTCACACCCATCAGAGGGGTGCAGACTAGCTGCACCTATTGAGAGGATTTAGACGTCCCTCGCGGTGCCCGAGTCTAACACACACTTACACTTACAACACTACACTTACGACTTTAACACTTTACACTTAAACTTACTTTAAAAAAAGGTAATCTTCACATCAAATTTCGCTTATGAAAGTGAATAAGGAAAAAAGTAACTTGAATGTTGTAACAGTTGCCTTACATAGGCCTACAGCCGACTTCTTATCTGTTCCGACTGCCCGTCTGCAATAACTGAAAGATTTCCAAGTTTTTTCCTTAATTAGATTGAGCAGTCCCGAAAACTGACCTTTATTGTTCTGAAGTAAATTTTAAATAAGTCTTCCTCAAGTTCTGGAATGAAGGTGTGGAATCACAGTACTTATCTCTTTAATATAAAAACGATTTCTCTCTTGACTTTAATAAAATTCAAGGTGTTTTGAACTTCTTCATCATTATCCGAAATAGGTAATATTTCAAAACTTCTTTGCAAAATAGCCAACTTAAACATAATTTTACGGAAATGTTTTGTCAAATACACCAAGTAATGGTAGCGTTCAACTCTACTTCCATATACCTGAAAGTAAAAGGACCGACTAGGTCAGCGAAACTTTTTAACAAGTATCGTGTTTTAGGACTGGTTGTGATGTTGAATTTTGCGCGATGCGTGCCAATGTCATATTGTATATAATAGTATATTTAGCACGTTCCGTGATATTGTATATATAAAAATATAATTTGACTACTTCTAAACAGCTGACCCCTCAGGGGGGTGCAGATTAGCTGCACCTATTGAGAGGATTTAGACGTCCCTCGTGGTACCCGAGTCTAATACACTTACAACACTACACTTACGACTTTAATACTTTACACTCACACTTATATTTAGGGAGGCGATAATAGCCTCAATGTGCTTTTCGCCTTAAAATAATAATTAAAAAAATCTTTACAGCTGATTTCGCACAACAACTGTTGCTTCAATATCATTTCAATTGAGGTTACGTTAAAAATTCAATTTCTACATAAAATTGACAATAAAATTATTACAAAAAATATTTTTTTAAATGAAGAACAAAGATTAAGAAAAAATAAACTAGAAAGCCTACGACGATCAGAAAATATAAACTAAAAAATGAAATTAATTATCAAAATGTTACAATTAATAAAGGAGTTATGACTGAAGAGCAACATCAGCTGATTAATAACAAAAACGAGGAATCGAGAAAAATATGATTCATGAGATATTTTTGGTTCGGTAACAGAATTTAAAAGGGTAGTTCGAACATTTCTCCCTCATCGGACGCTTTTTACATCTCGCGTTCCTCGGTGAAGTAGACAATTACTTCGGCCTTCTTGTTAAACAAAAAAGCTATATCCCTCCCCTAAGATTGACAGGGATGATTCAGTCTTGTGATGTTGGTCCCTCTAGATAGTCATTAGATACTCTTTCTAGAGGGCAATTCAGGAAAACCATGGAACTCATTGTATTCTTGAGGTTCAAAGAACAGGATAGGAATGTATCACAGAGAAACCGTGTGTAGGTTAAGCTGATAAATGAAAAAACAACAGGTCCATATATGAGCCTCTTGACAGCAAGAGCATACTGAAGCGCTGAAGCTCATTGAAGGAACCAATCTGCTGAACTACAAAATCAAGATGCTTAGCTGCACTACAGAGCCTTTCGCCGCTGTGCCAGGAGCTATCCAGCCCCAAGGTAAATAGAATCCTCCCCACCACTTGCGCGTCATCGGGTCAAACTCAGACGTAGTGTTTAAAAGTAACTGTCAAGTAGTTATTTTTTTATTTGAATTCGCTTTGTCAAAACGGCATTAATAATATTAAAGTACACTTCATTATTTTTATTTGAAAGTTAAAAGCATCTGAGGATGTTCCTTGACAATTATTTGGTTGACTGTGAAAACATACATCTGGAATAAAAAATTAGCAATAAATTAAATTACAAAGGGCCAACCTATGTACTTAGGACCAACCTATGTACAGGCTTTTATGCCCCTTTAGGTCCTTTTTTATATATTTTTTTATACATAATAGGAATTTGGTAGGAAATAAATAAATAGCACATTGACAAAGTTGACAGCCAATCTCTTTGATTATTATGGCACTCGTTTGTTGGATGACCGTATACAAAAGTTGAGACGATTTTTTTTTCTTGACTACGCTATATAGCCAGCCATCATCTTCAGTAGATCAGAGTTCTCCTGTAAATCGCACTTCACATCATCTTCACTAGCTTGCAAATCATTTAAGGCTCCTCCTCTCTGTCGGATTATCAGAAAAAAATATTCTTAAACTTAGTAACATTGCTTTGTAAAACCACATTTTTATTTTTAACTGAGGCCAGTTCTTGTAATGCAAGTTGAATTTGTTCCTTCAAAAGTAAATTTTTATTTCGTAAACATTTCATTTCTTCTACAGAGGCATTATTCACAACGATATTTGTATTAAAATTACTGACTACGTAAAGTGGATTTCATTTACAGAATTACACGTTACAATTGCATCAAGGTCATTTCAGTTTACAGGTGATTTTTCTGGTAGATTTCCATCGGACTCGTCAATAAGTTTTTTTAATGTTTCTTGGTTTTCACGTTTTTTAATCCTTGTCGCTCGTTAAGAATCAACACATTTATTTTCAACGGTGGCAATGTTAAAACGTGGAATGGCACCGGATTTCCCAGGTGTTGTATTTAATAATTAGGATTTAAAATCCCCTTCGATATCATCGTCATTAAAATGAAGTGAACAGACTTTAACATTATCAAAATTAAAATTATCTACTCGTTTACACGCATGAACCCACACTTTTCTCAGGCCTTCATCTTTATGAATTCTATGAAATGTAATTCCTTTCCCTTTACAATTCTTATCATTATTATAGCAATTGGCAATAGCGCAACCAGGCATTGTTATGCAATGCTATAGCAATTGGCAATAGCGCAACCAGGCATTGTTATGCATGCACAATTATACAATACTAAACAAAATACATTGTGTATTTTTTAGGATTCAAAACATACTTAAATCTTTTCTTATATTTATTAAACCTCGAACACAAAACAAAATTATCGTGCGGTATTGTTGTTGACACCTTTTATTTAAAACACAACATCTACAGAATAAATAAACATACCGAATCTCTAACTACATTTACAGATCATCGAATTGTTTAGCGGGAAACTAGATACAGTAGCAGTGAGGAGTTTGATCCAACGACGTCACGCACGCGGTAGTCTATTGCGCATACCCACCGTGGCCCATACCGTGTATTCTATTTACCGTGTCAAAACCTATAACTTGTAAAATATAGAGTGCTCATTTAGTTTTTCTGCTTCTACCTGCTTTACTGAGGTTGGTTAATGCTGTCAGAACCGGCGCGATACTAGTTAGTGATGATCGCGCGAGGAGCATTTTGTTCGCAAACGGTAGTTTTATTTTGAAATTAAACAAAAATAACGAATGAAAATCAATATGTCTCATTTTGAAGAAGGTGGAACCGTTCATTGCCTGCAAAGCTTAACACTGATCCCGAGAAGTTTTTCAGGTATTTTCGAATGGATTATGTTTTCAATGAAATAGAACTTCGCGAAGAAAAGGAATGGCGCAATCTCCATCAAAGTGAAATTTTTCCTGAAGAAGATTCTGGTAACTGTAAAGTTGGTTGTCTTGGTCGGACTTCAGATATGGCCGGAGAAACAAGCATAGCATGGCGGGGGAGGGGGTAACATTTCAGTAAAAGCTGGTGGAATAAAACAGCGAATTGCAAAACATAACAGCTTTGAATAACATCACTTAGCACACACATATATAGGAAAATTTCTAAAATATTGATCAACGCAAAATTAGTTCACATTTTTTTGTACTTTCGATAAAAGTTGAGGAACATTTAAATTTTTACACATTAAAAATCTTGTTTTAACCGTTTTAAGCGCTGATCTGTGATAAATGAATTTTGTTGGGTAACGAACTAGTACGGTCCCGTTTGTAACATAAAGCTCTGTGTCAAATTTGAATGAAGCAGTTATCATGTTTAGATAAATTATTTTTTGGAGGTCTGATTTTAAAATTCAGTTTTAACACGTATCATGTTTTAGGACTGGTTTTGATGTTTGATTTTGCGGAACGGGTGATGCGAGGTACATGTTTATATTGATATAAAACAGTATACTTGCGTGTCGCAAGTCTCAAATTAATTATAATTAAAAATTTCTGTGGTTCCGCCAGGATCGAACTAGGGACCTTGAGCGTATAAGGTACACGCGATAACGTACACTACGAGGAAATTTTACCGATTTAAGTTTATGAAATGAACCGTTTATTTAATTTTGGTAGTTATATTAAAAGATCAGTTGTTTTATATTAATTTGTAAAAAACAGCTGATTCATTGAATAGCTGATAGGCTATAGTAAGTTTCAGGTTATATTGTTAAAAACTACCTATGCTAATTTTTCGTGTTTTCGAACAAATTATCGTAATTAAAATAAAAAAGAAGTTTTATTTTTAGTTCAACAAGTTTTTTTTTAATTTTTAGGTTTCCCTAAACATATTTTATTAAAACGAAAATTTTCAGCGCGCCTTAACGTACGAAATAATACGTGTCGGTGAGTGACCACGCCTAGATTATTCTCCAAATATTAGGAGAAACTCTTAGTAGGCAAGCATCCTCCGCGAGCCTTTACAAGCAATAAAACAAACACGGCTTATCAATTACTCCTTGCCCGCTTAACACTTACCACCTGCGTTTTGATTTATTTTGTTCCCCCCTCGGCGCCCCTCCGGGGCTTCCAATCGCTCCACAACACCTAGGCAATAACGTTTTACAACCCGGCCGTAACGAGACAAGAACCATTTCAAAAAGCCATATACGTTGCAGTTATTTATACACTTTACAATTCCAACTTTAAACTTGAACCCTGAAACTGTCTATAATTATAAAATATTGTTCGTTACGTGCGAACGTTAATTTATTTCGACTGCGCCAGGTACGGTAGGTGACCCCTAAAAGTAAGCACTTACTGGTGCATTCCTGGCCGCGATTGATTCTTCGCGTCCCACGTGGTCGTAACATTCGCAGACTATTCCGATGGAAATGATACGCAAACATTCTAGGCGCTGTGCAATTTGCATTCGTTTTGTGTGTTTGTTGCACTTTGTGTTCCATGCAACAGACTGGAGATCAGTTTATTGTTTTTGTTTAGCGATAAGCCTGTTCGTCAACTCCTCCCTTTTTTGTTTAATTAGAGAATTCCGATTGGAAAATGAGCTACTGGAGCGGCGTCATGGTAAGACCCTGTCCTGGTACCTTCAGATGAGCGCAATCCTGAATTCTAGATCGATTTTTGAGGGGGCGTTACAGTTTTTTTATGTGTGTGCGCGCGCGCGCGCGTGTGTGCTCGCTCGCAAAACGGTAGTCTTTTCAAATCTAACAAATTTGTGACTTTTTGTCTTAATTTTCTTTTTTTTAATTTGATTTCATCATCCTAATCAGCGTTATAGACTGCATAAATTAACATTTCAAATTTTCAGAATCTATAGATATTAGGAAATTTAAATTGCACTGCTCAGGGTTCATTTTCGTATTTTCAGTGTTGTTTAAAAGTGTGGTATGCTAATATATAAAAGCTTATTGTAATGGTAAAATCAGAAAAAAAGGTTAAGATAAAAAAAATTCTATGGAAATTCGCTTTCGTCACGGCAGCGAAACAGCTGCGTGCCACATTTGTTTCACTTTTAGTAGTATACTCGTTTGTACTTTGGTTAGTAGGATCTTAAGGCGTGTGAAATTTTTGACAAATTTTTTATAAGAGCTTCGAATCATTTGCAGTCAATGATGAGTCCTTTGCAAAAATAAATTATTTACACATCCTGGTGATAACATAGCGCTTGGTTCGCAAGTTTCAATAACGATAGAAATTTAAAATGGCACAGATTCTCAGTTGGCACGCAGGCCTTCGAAATTTATAGCCTAACAAACGACGAAATATATAGTTTAGAAATATATATTAATTCTAGCTCGACGTTAGAATTAATTATAATTTATTCAGGAGAATTTTTAACAGCAGGTACGGACCGTCAAGTTGGCAATAAAATCTTTTCATATGTTGTTATGCTAAACAATCCGATCGGTTTTGTACCAAAAATAAGGACCTGTTTTATTGAAACTACTTGTATGGGATAGAGACCTCTCACGCCTCATACTTTTCCATTTTAAAGCTCTACAGTAAAACGAAACCGACTTAAAACCGATAAAAGCTCTGTAAACAAAATTCCAGGAGCAGTATAAAGTGTCCCCGAGGGAGTGTTGCACAATGCAGGCAATTGTGTGTGTACCAAAACAGCTGATTGCTAAAAAACATTGCCGGGATCGAACCGAAGACCTTGCTCGTGATAACCACTACACTACGGAAACTTAGAAGAAGTCTGACCAATTTAAGTATATGAAATTAATTGTTAATTTAATTTTGTTAGTTATATTAAAAGATCAGTTATTTTATATTAATACGTAAAGATCAGCTGATTTCGTTGAACAGCTGATTGGGTGTAATAAGTTTCAGGTTATGTTGTTAAAAATGTTAATTTAATTTTGTTAGTTATATTAAAAGATCAGTTATTTTATATTAATACGTAAAGATCAGCTGATTTCGTTGAACAGCTGATTGGGTGTAATAAGTTTCAGGTTATGTTGTTAAAAACTAGGTATGTCAATTTATCGTTTATATTAATTCGTAACGATCAGCCGATTTCATTGAACAGCTGATTGGCTATAATAATAGTTTCAAGTTATTTTTTTAAAAAATAGCTATGTTAAGTTGTTGTTTTTTCGAGGAAATTATCATAATTAAAAAAGGTAGAGAAAACATGATACATGATTTTTATTTTTGGTTCAGTAACAGAAATGTTTTTTTTCTTTTTCCCATTAATTGCGAAATGTCGCACGGGCTCATTAGTTAAAAAATTAAAAACCGTTTTTAAGTTCGGTACTGTCGGTATGGGCGTAGTTGTGTTCCTTTGTTCGCCGCTTCCAGGAACACTTACCTTGAACCCGCGTTATCAGTTCGCTAAATAAATAATACAGAAACGTGATTCGGGTTTGGACAAGTTTTTTCCGTTATCCGGGCAACGCATTGTCTTTTATAATTAAGACGTACCTTTTATGGAAGGATCGTAATCGGTGATAAAATTTGTTGTCTGCGTCTGACCGATAAATCCGCGCTTAATGAGTGTATACCCCCCACTCGATAATAAATATTCAACAGATTTCCAAGATTGCACCGAGGGGGGAAAATCGGCATTTTTTTCGGTCTCACGATTTCTCCGTTAATAAATCGAAGCCGGGCTGGAAGTGAGAACAATAGGTTGGCGTGTTCACTTTAATTGCTAGGGTTGACGTGGTACAAGGCTCGTGTGACACTGTTACATGCGCGATCCCCACCCCAATATTACTGTATTATAGGTCTACGGTCTGGTCTAGTCAATTACCTACCGGGCTTTATTGTAATAAATCTAGACCCAAGTGACACGCCGTCCGCCGCCGTTCCGGTTTAATTACTGTTCCCAGTCACTTCTGGCAATACTCGCTCATTTCGCTCATCATTTTTAATGAGCTATCGGATCTGTTGTAGTATTGGTAAATGACGAATACATCCGTCATTTGTGAATATTTTTATATTTTCGGGCCAAAACTAGATGTTTTGTAGAACATGCAGAAACTTATAATGCAATATCCTCGTAAGATTAATATTATTTTTTTATATTATTATTTTAGGTGTTACATTTCCAAAAGTACCAAACTTAGATGAAAAATGCGTAATAAATACAATGTATAAATTACAAACACTGTCGACATTCTCACAATATATTTGACAAACAATTAGTTAATACTATCTCTGTTCCACTTACGTAATATCGATTAATTGTAATCAGGTGTGTGTTTACTTTTACTAGCATAACGCATATAGTGGTATCGCCGTGGACACTATATAATATACTCGGTGACGGAAGAATAACGGATTGAACACATACGGAGAGAAGAGTAAAGGAACGTATCGCGGGCGCATTGTCAAATGGTCAAATTGACGCGGACAATCGTGGCTCGTTGAGTCATATCCCACCGACAGTTTCAGCTCCACCCACGTACTGTTGATTAATAGAATAATCAAACATTCTTGTATTTATTGTGATTATTTTAACTTACATGACACAAGAATAACGGACTGAATTACACAGAGAGGAGAGGAACGTGTCGAGGAGTATTGACTGACATTTGTTTAGCTGACTCGGACAATCGTGACTCGTTGACTCATATCCTACCTACCACGTCACCTCCACACACGTACTGTTGATTAACACTAATCAAACATTCTTGTGTTTATTGTGATTACTTAACTTACATGACACGATAATAACAGATTGAATATACACGGATAGAGAAGAGTAGAGCCATATCGTGGACGCATTGTCAAATTGTTTAATTGACGCGGACAGTCGTGGCTCGTTAAATTAAATCCCACCGACAGATTAAGCTCAAACTACGTTCTGTTGATTAACAATAATCAAACATTCTCGTGTTTATTGTGATTATTTTGATTTACATGACGCGAGAATAACGGACTGAATTACACGGAGAGGTGAGTAGAGGAACGTGTCGCGGAACATTGACTGACAATGGTCTAGCTGACATGGACCAATCAATCACGTCAGATCCACCCACGTACTTTTGATTAATTGTAATAAAACATTCTTGTATTTTTGTGTGCTTAGTTTGACTAGCATCACGCATATAGAAGTGTCACTGTGGATGATCGTGGCTCGTTAAATCATATCCCACAGACAGATTCAGCTCCACCAGCGTTCTCTTGATTAAGAGTAATCAGACATTCTTGTGTTTATTGTGATTACTTTGATTTCATATAACGTGCGCTCTATTGCCTGACGGCAGTAATTAAGGAAGTCAAATCATTTATTTAATCTCGGTATGTAATGTTTAGGGGATATATCAGTTCTGAAGACAACAAAACACGAAATGTACTAACAAAATGTGAAAAGAGATCAC
Source organism: Callitettix versicolor (assembly GCA_022606455.1). NCBI lineage: Eukaryota > Metazoa > Arthropoda > Insecta > Hemiptera > Cercopidae > Callitettix > Callitettix versicolor. The sequence goes on from CM040189.1 coordinate 43,326,341, forward strand.
AGTATGCGTCTGTGCGTGAAAACAAACGTGTAGGGTTGATAGATATCTATGCACTTGTTATTTGTATATTGTAATTATCATATTAAACACTAACTTCTAATTCTCACTGTAAGTATTCAGCCTTTTTACCTCTAGATAATCTGTGAAGGTATCTATGCCGGTTTATTCGTGTTGTTATCGATTCTATGTCATCTTATCTGTCTTCTTTATTAATTTTTGGGGATATTTTAAAATCCATTGTTTATATATAAAAAAATAGATCTAACTATATCAGTAAAACAGACAGACGCTACACGAACCCGACCTGCCCTAACCGGCTCACCAGCCAGAATATGCGCAGCGTGCAGCCAAACATTAGGACCCACCGACTAGAAAACAAGTAGACGAAGTTCGCAGCCAAAATGCGCTTGCCAGCTGACCGGCTATAACCATAGGTAATCCAATAGCAGACATAGGATAGCTTTCGTTGACCACGACCCTTCTGATCCGCACCTGGACGCAGTGCTGTAAAGTACCAGGTGATCTCTCGCTTCAGTGCCTTAAATTTATTAAACTGTAAATAACACTACGTAGGGCCTATCAGTATTTCAAAAAGGCAACACAAATTTACAGTTCTAGTATAATTGTTACTTGATTTATTTGCCCAACATTGTTTTTGCCTTCCACTTACTTTCTATTGGATCCTTATATCGATATAGGTTTTATTAAGTAATAAATGTAGGCCTATTAATATCGTAAAGGAAATATTTACTAAACAAATACCGTATATATTAACATATATCGTGTTTTAGGGCTGGGTTGTGATGCTGGATTATGCGCGATGCGTACCAATGTCATATTGCATATAACAGTAGTCTACATTTAGCGTGTTGCGTGCTGTTGTATGTATAAATTAATATAATTGTAAATACTTCTAAACAGCTGTTGATTCGATATAGTTTCAATTGAGGTTATGTTAAAAATTCAGTTTTTAAATAAAATGGACAATAAAATTATTTTAAAAAAATATGTTTTAAATGAAGTACGAGGATTAAGAAAAAATGAACGAGAAAGACTACGACGATTGGAAAATAAATTTGCATATTTGTGTTTCCGTTAACTTCCTACAGTGTTTATAGAATTTTCTCATTATCATGTTGTAAGCAATGTTTTAAGACATCATACGTCATTATTTGGCTATTAGTTCTCGTGATATATAGAAATATGTGAACGGTGATTTTCATTTCAGAATGTAGGAGAGATGTTTGAAGCGAAGCTTTTAATCTTATCTTTGGAGAGAGGAGTGAGTAGGAAAAAACGTGTCCCGAACGAAAGAATGTAACGGAAATATGTAACAAACGAGAAAACGAGTTTAGTCTCTATTTCTTTTTCTTTCTCTATATTTTTTTCTTTGTATCAATTTTCTTCCTCCTTTTATATAACAGTACACACGTGTTATATGAAAACGTTGTGTTGCTTTTGTTTCGGTATTTTTCCTTAGTTGAAAAACACGTGCACGTTGTAACTTTTTATAATACTTTCGAAATTAATATAAACGTTTATAATAGCTGTTACTAATATTGCTAGTTTTTATTACTAAGAATTATGCTATTTTCTAAATACGAGATTTTAACAGAACACAACAGATATGAAAAAGTCAATGTTTTATTGAAAATCATATAGAATCTATTGAAATTATGTTCTTCATGGCACAAAGGTGCCTGGGATATTTTATTTTATTTATGTTATGGCGTAGGCCTTTTGTACTTACATTCAATAAGCTATTAGAAGCGCAATAAATATAATTCAAAACATTCGTCAGGCATAGAAATAAAAGCTATCAGAAAGAATTGCCGGTCGAAACAATAGCTAATTAATAATTAGAAAGTCAATTTAGACAAAACGCAAGTGTGGGCTGTAATGTTGGAATAGTTGGCAGCAAAACTCCCAAAGACCGAACACTGGGGAGCTGTGTATGAAAGCTTGTTCGTTTGTTCTCCGTTTGTTTGGCCAAATCGAAATTGCCTCAATTTATACCAGCCTGTAAAGAAATGTAGAACAAATTCCTATAGGGGTAATTAATTAATCACGGCATGCGGGTAGCCTATCGTGCTGACGTTAATTGCAAAAATAGTAATAATCGCGGCACGCAGCTGTCTCGCTGATGTGATAGAAACGAATTTCAAAAAATATTTTTTATCTTTATCTTTTTGAAATTCCACATCATATTCCACCATGATTCGTTTCAAATCCACCATCATAATCTGCATTAAAGATTGTATATATTAGGCTCTTAAACTTTCAGATTACGTTGAAAATACTAAAATGATCCCTGACCATCGTCAGATTAACTTTCTTAATTTCAACAGATTTTGAAAATTCAAAATGCTAATTTATGCAGTTTTTAATGCTGATTACGTTGGTAAAATCGTATTTCAAAAAAAGTGTTAAAGACGAAAAAAATTACAATTTTTTAAAGATTTAAAATGCCCACCATTTTGAAACTGTTCAAAGAATTTCGCTGGTTGACGAGCTTATCAATCTCTCTCTCTCTCTCTCTCTCTCTCTCTCACACACACACACACACACACACACACACACACACACACACACACACACACACACCTTTCAAAGTCCTGGGCGTGAGCCCTACCATGATGGTTTTTCTCCATAGCTCATTTTTCCAATATAAATTCGCTATTGACTATGTTCAATTACTGTACGACACTCAAGTGCTCTGCACAATTGTTTTGTATTTAATCATTTCTCTTGCTCCGGGTGGCCAGCTGAGCGAAGCGGACGAAGCTTAAGTGCGGCCACTGAATGAGTAACGGAGCTGAGCGGAGTCTAGCGGTTTCGCATGGTTCCACTTCGCTTTCAGTGGCCGCACTTATATTAAAAACAACTGGTTAGGTTTTGAATGCTTAGTCCGCTCCGTTCTACGCAAATCCGCTCCGCATTTGGTGGCCAATCGGTTTTACGAAGAGTTAAATGGAGAACATTTTTATAAGATATATTTGTACAATTTAAGTGATGTTTTTGTTCAAATTTTTAGCCCTACCATATAAAACTGTATTAGGCTATTTTTAGACGAATCTTACCGAAATTGTGGACAATAGAATTGTATATATGATACAATTCCATACAAGATTGTATGGATGTTGTCTTCCCAGTGTCTAGTGGGGAGCATTTCTTTTTTTTGTAAAATGTTGGCTATTTAGAACAGTTTAACAAAGACCGATATAATAGAATTAAGGCTTTCATTGCGCGGGACTTTGAAGAAGAGTGCTTGATCAAATTTCACGGCACGTTGTCATTCGGCACAAAGTATGGCCGACAATGGCGGTACAGGATGCGGCGTCTTAGACAAGTCTTCAACCCCTTCCGCGGCTTTGTCGGAAAACTTATGAAAATTTGTTTTCACACAGTTGCAGTGAGATCTAGATATTTTCATTTTCTCACAATACGAAGTATTATCTGGCTAACCTTGAGATTTTAAAGCATTTATACGTTTTCAGATTTACTATATCTCACAACAGTGTTTTAATTTGATTAAACTATCACAAACAATTATTGTGATCAAATTTAGCTGAATTTTAACCCTCTATTGCCAAAAAAAAAAAAAAATATTGGTTGCATGTTTCCAAGAAAATCTAGTTCTGGAAGTATCGTTAAAAAAATCTGAAAAAATACCTTATTTTTTAAATCGGTTGGTCAGATTTATTTCAAACTTTGATGAGATTAAATTAAAGCTAACATGATGGAAGCGAATTTTCAATAGTAATTTTTTTTATCCTAACCTCTTTTTGAAACTCTGTAGGCCTATTCACCATCATAAACAGCATTTTTAGCAAAATCTGCAAATATTAGCATTTTCAAATTGCTTTCGAAATACGAGAATTAATCTCCGTCAAATTAAATTTTTAATTTTAAAGATTTTTAGAAATTCAAAACCCTAATTTATAAAATTTTTAACGTTGATTACTTGCATTGAAATCGGAATTTCAAAAATATGCTTTACAATAAAGTTGTGAATAGCCGCCGTTTTGAAACGAACGAATTTTGCTGTTTAACGAACTTGTCTAAATCGATGTTTGCGTCGTTTGAATCATAAGATTGAAATTGCGAACCTGAGCGTGCTGACATGGATTTATTGTATGTGTGTGCAAATTTAACAACCCCGTCAAAAGTTTTCTGGAAGTCAGAATCGGCGCTCATTCCAAGGTTCTGGATCTAGGTCTTACTCTGATGGTGTCCCAATAGGTTATTTTTCTATGGAAATTCATTAAAAAATCGACAAGAGAAGTAAACTCGACTGTAGTCAGGTTTTGTCGTTAACTATCGAGTTAGATTTTTTTTTTAATAGATAGCGGCCAAAATTTATCATTTCAGACACTTCGAAATAATTTAGCTAATGCGCTAAAGTTTTTAAAATGTTTTCGTGTAATTTATTATATCGTGTTCTGAAATAATAAAATTTTGGCATCTGTGATTTGTTCCGTCAAATATGTTTGAGACGAAGATGAAGCAAGCAGCTTTAAGCCTTGTCACAGTGTATTTGTAATCTGTGACAGAGTTTCATCTTCATTTCAATCGATTCACTCGCGCATAATAAATCTTAGTACGGTATTACCACTTTGCTTTTAGAATACAATCGCGTGTTTACTGTTCGTGCGACAGCAATGGATTCCACTTCAACTGTTTCACTTCGCTTTATTTACACCTGCTTGGTTTTAGAAATAAACTTCTACTCGATGGAAAATAGAATAAGCCGTGAGATGGCAAGTTTTCTCGTGAGTATTTTCTTGTATCAACTGGTATTCAAATCGTCTTTCATTGTACTGCTAATTTCGTCGTTTTTTTAAACCCTTCCATATAAGTAGCTCTTATATACACACTTTACTTGTTCTTAGTAATGAATTCCTTTAGAGTGAATTCCTTCTAGGGTCCTTACGGAGAACAAACCGAGGAGCATTGATTTCGTGCAAAGTCCGCCTGTTTATAATACAATTCTGGCGGTTGATATCAATTCTGACGATGTAAAGAACTGCCTAGTGACAAGTTGTTCCTGCTAATAACAAGTTGTTTTCAAACTCGCAGGCTAGGAAGGGATATAGGACAAAACAGGGGGGAAATGATAAATTACATCTTATCATGAAGCATTGAATATTAACTATCTGCTGCTACGAACGCTGCAAGATGCAAGGACGGGGAGGAAGACGAGATTGAAACAATAGACTATTATCTATTTCTCTGTAGTTGAACACTTTGCCGCAAGATGCCAGCAGCAGCGAGAGCTCGCAGAGCTCTCATAAGGTCATCATTCTAGGACAATGTCTGAAGCTAAAGAAGAAACTTTCAGATAGAGCCAAGAAATGCAGATACGGTAGACAATCTCAGGAGGATTTTAACTAGTTTGCAAAAATTTTATGGAACCTATCCTAACGAATCTCCAGTCCTGCTGACATTTCTCTACCCAGAATTTCACACTTAAAGATCTTCTCCATCAGCACAAACTTGGTGTACTCGCGCGCGCACACACACACACACACACACACAGACATCGTCTGAGCAACAAGATTGGAATGTCCAAAACAGCATTTAATTGTGTTGTTTTTTAAAAATTTTGACTACTGAAAGCCTAACGCCTTGATCTGTGACTTGTTATTTTGGAAATAGAAGGTTCTGGCTGAAATTGCACTGTAGATGAGTGTTTTTAGTCAACTTACCTCCAGTGTATAAAGTTTAAATTTTTTATATCATGCCTGAAAGTACACATGTTCAAGTAAGATTGTAATAAATTTCGGTAAAATATCAAAGTGTTTGAATAAAACGATCGGTCGTATTTCGTCTCATTTGTCAAAGCCACCGCTACGGCGCTGAAATCGTTGCTTAGCAGTGGCAGGAAGTGCATTCTGCCTTTTGTTGTGCAAATCCACTACTCCAGGCAGTACACCTGTGCGCGGTACCTTTATACAGGCGGTGCTTGTGTTCCAGTAACCCTTCCAGGACCTCCACGGGTATCCACACTTCCCGAGTTAAAAATATCCTTTACTTCTATTCAGCTCGTCTAATTTTAACCTTACCTCCAATGGGGAGGTTTTGTATTACACAGTTTTCTTTTTTACCGACGTTTTGATCTAGAAAGAAAAATTGGTGATAGAGGAATTTAATTATGGTCGTAGGCCAATTGATTAGTTTTATTATTTTGTTTAATAGTAGTGTGACTGAGGAAAATAATTTTCTTATCGATTTGTAGATTTTGGTTATTATTCTATGGAATAATATATACATACATATATATACACTTGGTATTTAACATATGTTTTACAGTGCTAAGAATTTTTTTCTAGAACTTTGCAGTGAGTTAATACCATATTTTAGTCATCTCGATATAGATGCTTAGCGTGTTGTTTTCATAATTGTGTTAGGCGAAATAATTGTTACCAGCTCCATACATAAACATTTCCTTTTACCAGATATCATCGTGCAAGAAACCAAACCCATTTTTCAAAACTGACCAATCCTCTGAGAAAATCTTTGAAAGAAAAATCATGAAATTGAAATGAAAGTTTGAACAATGTTATATGGTCGCGGATACAAATAAGAACGTTTGTTATAACATTAAAATTTATTAGTGTTTTTGATGCAGTATTGGCGTACAAATGTTTTACGTGACAAACATAACATTAAAGCAGTGAAACACCTCGATATAAACCTTATTTAGAAATGAAATTAAAAAAAGTCAAATAAGCAAGAACTGTTACAAAAAGAGAGGTAAGGGGTCTGTAGCAGGAGGATGAAGACTCAGACAACCCTACCTATAGTGCTGGGCACTATTAAAACATTGTCTAATTTAACAACGATTATTTTAGTTTTTTTTTAGTTTTAGGATTAGAAGTCAGATTTCTCAAAAACCGTTAAAGATATCTTTATCAAATTTTTATTTTAACTCAGTTGCATAGATAATTAGTTCCCTCACAGGGATTTCAAGATATTTTTACTGTAGACAAAATTAAATATGTTTTTGTAACAGTATTTTAAAAAAATACATGAAAATTTTAAAAAATCAATCGCATACATTTTTTAATCAATCAAAATAATCCTTTGTGCGGAACTGGATAAAGAGCTCACCTTACAAAAAAAGGGGTCTGTAATAAAATATCTGTCATTTATATCATATTGATATTAAATGGCGGCATATTAATATAAAATCTAGGGATATTTACCTATTAGATAAATCAAAGAACAATACGATTTTTATAATGCAAACATCTTATACTTAGCTCATATATAGTCCCTAAAAACGCAAACGAAACATGTATAATTCATCACTTCTTTGATAGTTCATTTAAAAAGTTATGTTCTTTTAATAGATTTTGCAATAATTAATCGCTCAAGTTTACTTAGGTGGTTATTTTCACTTTTGTACCATAGTTTTTAATTTAAGTTCCAGGGAAGTTAGCGGCCGTAGGGCATATTTACTTCATTAATGGCCGAGTTGTTTTGTCAAGGAAATCGTAAAAAGGTTGAAGTGGTTCGGCGCGGCTCGTTATTCAAACCACTAATCCGCGTTCTGATTTGACATTCGTATATATCGTTAATAATTTGGGTCCCCATTCGGCACTGCCAAAACAGAGTTAGTCTTTTTTTGTGCGGTAAAAGACCAGTTAGGTGCGCGACCGTCGGTGTTAATGAACCGACGAGTCCAGAACCCACGCGCGCCTTTAATATCGCACACAAGTTATCGGAAACGGACCGAAAATGGTAAATGCCGGTGTTTAAGGGCGGTTACAATGCAATCAAGATGGTGAGTCCACTATTGTATCAACTATCTGCAGTGTGAAATCGAGAGACGGGGCGAATAATATATTGCCCACCAATATGGCGGTCGCTGCTTTATCACGACGGAAAGCGGGAAGGGTTTGCATTTAAATATACATTGTAGGAAATCCTTAAATCGCTAATATGATACGTGTTGTGTTGAAAGCAGAAATAGTTTTCGATGCCTATAAAACACGCTGTGATTACCATAAAAATCAAGAACTCAATTCTTTATAAGTCAGAATCAACGATCAGTAACAAATGTTAACATCCGGTTGTACAAACGTTTTTGGAAGTTTAGGGAAGAACAGTGTAGAGTAGGAAAGATCAATCGGTCGTCGGACCAGTCTAGATCACTTGGCCATTTATGGGCATATCTCTCTCCGTGTACGTTCACCTCGCTGTTCGGGAAGATTGTGTAAATCAAACGGGAGTTGTATTGCTATTATGAAAAAATAGCTCGCAAACTTTAGCATCGTATGTCGCCTGGCACCGTTAATTGGCGACGGGATTCTGAACATAGAATCGTGATACTGAGTGTGAAAGGTGAATGTGTGGCTCTTGTCCTGAAAGGCACACCGGTAACCCGTGAAAGAACAGGATGCAAGTTTTTCATCCACCAGCAGCGTTTACACTCACAAGCTTCGAGACTGGCCTAACTCACGATACTATTATTGCAGGCCTGTATCTGGCCTTGAAGGCTTTCACCTATCCTAAGTACCAATTCGTGTACTGCTGAGGACGTACCAGCCAATACGCCAATCCTACTTCGTAGTTTCCTTACCAGCATCTATTCTAGGTTTGGTTGAGACCTAATCCCTGCACGTTAATCCGACCCATACGTTCACGAGCCCTTCAACAATAATATTTACCTACTTCGCCTTAAGCCCTTCTTATGCGAATTTACTTTCCGAGATATTTTTACTCGAACCCACATTCATCTCCTCACTCAGCTCCAAAAATACCTCATTACAATTTCCTTATAGGTAAAATCTCTTTATCGCGAATCTCTTTATAAAGGAAATCTCTCTATAACGGCCAAATGTATTGATTCCTTCCCATTCCTACAGTAAGTACATGTATTGTAACTTTCTCTAATGAGGCCAATAAAATTTCTGGAATCTCTATAATAGCTAAATACGTGCACACTCTTCTACCCTATTTCTCAGTATCCCAACAAGTAATTCGAGCTTTAAAAGCAGTGCGTAGTGCGTCAACTGGATCCAGTGTTTTGTAACGAGTACATTTTAAAAGTAGTGCATTGTTTTTGTATACTTTTACAATAAAGTGTACTGGCGTCTAAACGGGAGAGTTTGTTGTTAGGTGTAAAGATTGGTTTTGTATGAGTCAGAGAAAGGTGTGAAACAAGTAGATGTTTGCCGAGATTTTAATTTAGCTAGTTCTTCTGGTATTGGAAAATAATGTAAAATAATGAAGATGTATAACCAAGGGAAGAAAATTTGAAGTTCAGAATTTGAAGGAATTGGTGAAGCGGTTTTGCAGTAGTTTAGGCAAAATATTGCTTTTTTCCTCACAATTACTGTGTTTTATTCATACCGTATTATTTAACAAATAGTGTTTTTTAAATACCGTACGTCATATAGTTTTATTTCAGTAAACTTTACACTCAATACTCCATATTAAAAATAGTGTATAACACGTTTTACAAATAAAAACACATTTTATATAGATGTTTGATTGTGCTGTCTCTATAGTGGAAATCTCTTTATAGCGGCGAAAACTAACGTTCTCTTCAGTGCCGCTATACATAGATTTTACTGTATTTTAGAACAGGTTTGAAGCTTGTTATGATATACTTTATACGAACCTGTGGCGACTTGAGGATTTTCCGGATGAACCGTTCAACGTACCGTATCTTGTTACTTACGTTACCCTCTGCTTCTAGAGGAATCAAAGTACATCAAAACGGCTGTCCTTCCTCTTCTGTCTCTAGTTTCGAAAAATTAGAAAGATCAAAACTGTTAGGAATTTGAAATCTCTCCTAACCGTGGTTCTTTAAAGAATCGACTATTGATGGTTCAACAATGTCTTCTAATAATATAACTATATTACAGTCTTGTTTGGGTTACTTCTCTATTTGGTAACAAACCAAGAATTAACACTGCCGATCAAAATGTTTGCCCGAAATAATGTTCCCCGGAAACTCGTGCCCCAATTTGTTTAACCCAAAACAGAGAAAGGAAGAAGTGTATGCAAAAACTGTCTACTTTTCCCGTAGACTGCCGATCCGTTGCTCCCCAACATCGCCTGGCTGGAATGTTCTCTTGGAGTACCAGTCACTTCCCGACGCACAGTTGGCCCACAAAGAGCCTCCGGTCCTCCCAGAACTGTCTGACCACAATTTGCTTCTTCCCCAAGCTTTTATCTAAACTGCTGTTTTGCATACCTTATTGTTTATAACAACAGGCAGTATATCAACAGTTACATAATTTTTCTGAGTCTTTCTCAATAGTGTTTACCCTTTGGCTGTACCCTCCTTTCATTTAAAAAAAAAAAATATTAATTAAAATTACAGTTTTAATTCCTAACAAAACATGTAATTTTGCCGGTTCTTTAAAAATTGTTTTCTGTACGTGAAGTGAGAGTATAAGAAATGAGTATACACTCAACACGCAACAGGCAAGGGAAGCGATGTGCAGCAGGTTAGGCCTAAATGAGTGCACGAACGTGCGTCGCATAACTCTGACGGTGAACAGTTGCAAGTTAGGTTATAAACAGAGTCTATCTGAGGTGGATCTGTGTACATTGTATAGGTGACACTGACCACTGCCCACGTGATCATTGTAACCGCTGAAACAATCAATAAGATACAAGACAGCCTGCCTTGTCCCGAGTTATCCGTCAGATCAAGGCGGCATCGGCGTCTGTGGCCTGCAGCTCCCGCGGCAACCTGCCTATAGCGCGTATACGGTAAATCGGAAAATTATGAAATGTGGCAGTTTTCTTCAGTGTTTGAACCTGAAGCTAGGGCAAATATTGTACAGCGGAGATTACTTTATATCGTGTTTGTTGTCGAACAAAAGAAGATGTCGGCCTATTTCGTAATACGATTATGCATTTTAAATTACAAATAAATCGCTATCAAAACTACACAGCGCATAACTTCACAAATTATACTCATCCTAATTTGAAAGCAGTATAGCCTGAGTAAGTTATTCTTTGTGAAATATGCATTAAAAATTGAGCACCAGTTATTAATATCTCATTGTTTTTTGGACAAATGCATTTCGCTAACTAATAAAACTAATTTTAAAGGCGCTTTTCGTACGATAAAATAACAGCTGCCCGAAAAATGCCCTTCTGACGCAATGGAAAAAAATTCCAACAATAATTTTTGTATCGTACTTTTTTTAGAAATGTGTGGGTACCTAGTGTTCTGACGAACCTGTAGGTACCCCATGTATGCAGTTTTAATAACGCCGGTTCTTAATTTTCGTACAAAAGCGAACGGAATGCTTAGCTTTATAATATATCAAAGATGTATAGTAGTAAAGTAGCCTAAAGAGAGTAATCGATCAGAATGGACGTGGGAGAGTTGGGACATAAAAATGACAACCTGTTATTTTAATATCTGCTATTTTAATTTATTCATTTATTAATGTTAATGGTACCTTATAAATTTAATATTAATCGTCAAAACAATGGAGGGTTGTAGATTAAAGAGGCAAAAAAATATTTTTGCCTAAGCGCATATTTTTTGTTTTAAAATTGTTTTAGCCTATTTTTGAAAGTTATAGATGTTGTGGAAGTGTATTTTCAAGAGGAATTTAAATTTTAATAATTAAGGGCTCATTTTGTGATTAAAATGATTTCGCTTAGAAATAAATGTGCTCATGAACTGCTGAAATTTTGTATAATGACTATTTATCAATCACCGACTTTGGTGACTTTTATCTGCTTATTCAAAACGAAAACAAAATGTAGTTCGGTCTGCTTACTTGTAGTTTTTTATACGGACATTTCAAGGTGTTCCCTAATTAATAGTGGTAGGGTAATTATTAATTAATTTGTGTTTACCCCGGACTATTTTACTGCTACGTAAGGATCGATTTAAAACTAATATTGATAATCATGCAACTATGATTTAAGCATTTCGTTAAACTATAATTAATTTTTCAACTGCTTTAGCGTTCGTGATTGGCACAAAAACTTTTCAAAATGGCGACCGTTAAATATCTTCAACTTGTTTGCTTTAGAATTTAAAAAAAATCTGATTTCACCATCGTAATCAGCGTTTAAATTAATTAATTTTTATTTTAAATGACTGAATTTTTTGTTACATATATTTTTATTAATTGTTATTTAGTTCTTAAGCGTTTGTAATTTTACTTTGAAAATTCTGTTTTATTTTATTTTGTTATAATTTTTTCTTATTCTATTTCGTTCGATAATAATCATGCACCTTTTTTGCAAAAAAATGTGTAATTTAGGTTATAAAAAAATTTCAATTGAAATAATATTTTTGGTAGATTTTAACAATGATCATAAATGTGAACTTTCAAAACCTGTAAGATAAAAAAGTGTTTGTGTATTAAATTGTTGTAATGTTATTAAAGTTTGTTTCTTTTTTAGTCATTTTCATCGCGTCAGCAATTTTCGACGCGTATTGAAATTTTAACATGTATCTTGATTTAGGGCTGGTTGTGATGTTGGATTTTGCGCGTCGCGTGCCAAATTTATATCGGTAGTTATAGTAAAATATCAGTTCTTTTATATTAATTCGTTACGATTAGCTGATTTCATTGAACGGCTGATATGCTATAATAAGTTGTAGGTTATGTTGTTAAAAACTAGCTATGTCATAGTAGAAGGTCAGTTGTTTTATAATAATTCGTAACGATCAGCTGATTTCATCGAACAGCTGATTGGCTATAAGTTTTAGGTTATGTTGTTAAAAACTAGGTTTGTTATTTTGTCGTGTTTTCGAACAAATTATCGTGATTAAAATAAGAAGGAAGAGAAAACGTGATACATGATTTTTATTTTTGGTTCAGGAACAGATTTTTTATAGTTTTAATTGGTTTATTTATTTATTTTTAATTGGGTTTGTATTCCTTCGAGCAATAAAATAATTATTATTACTTTACGGTAAAATATTTTGTTTTAAATGTTTTTTAATGATACCTGAGCCGCATTTTGAGTGAGTACTTTACAGAGAGAGAGACTTGCTGTACGAGATTACACTCGCAGTGCATAACCCTAAAGATGGCTGTTTTGCATACGTATCCGTGGACTTTATGATGACAGGGTACTTGACCTTCGCACGACCTTTGCAGCCACATAATTAACCACCTTAACGACTGGGTAAATTGATTAATAGTGTCAACAGCTCGTTCGCTCGTCTCGATAAAAGTATAGACTACAATTAATTACAACGAACCCTATTATGTAAATGCACTTAGACAATGGTATTGGGAATATGATCCGGCTTCATTTATCCAAAGCGGCGCGCAGCTGTGTCGCTGACGTAGTGTGGCGCGCCACGTCAAGGGTGTAGTAAGCTACTGTTTTGTAAAGGCTGTTACTGTATTTATTTTTCTTTTTGAGTGCAACAATAAGTTTTAAAAATGAAGTATTCCGAAACGCGTCAACAAATATAATGTGTCTGAAGCTAGGAAAGGCAGAGACATGTACTCTATAAAATTACAATATTCCTAATGGAAAAAATGTGATTGCATTAACAATTTTACTGTTTACATCTACTAAATCTGTTCATCTACAACCAATATTTCTGTAATAAGTGATATTTATTTATTTCATCTTAATCTCCAGTTGCATTCAGACCCTACACACAACACTATAGGAGCTATATTGAATCTATTCAATATAACGCGAAGTTAATTAACGGTATAGATTGCTCCGCTATTTCTCAAGATGAAATCATGTTTGTTATCTCATTTTAGAAGTTTTGCATGCAGGAATGTGCTCCCATTTTGACATTTTTGCTCCTGTATCTTTTTTTTGAAAAAAAATATGTACAAAATGTAAAAGGTGGTCACATTCCCACATACAACAGATATCTAACATAATTTTATCTTGACAAATAGTAGTAGTTAACGGTATCGGTTAATTAAAGATACAGGGAATAGATTCAATATGGCCGTCAGGTAGGGTTCATATATTCTTAAGAAAAAAAAACTTATTAAATTTGTAATAATTGTAGGAAAGAAAAATTATGCTCAACAAAACACTTTTATAGTATAACTGTATTTTTATTGAAAAATACTTTCTGTAAAACAATTTCTGTTAATGAACTAAACATAAAAATCATGTATTAAGTTTTATTTTCCTTTTTTAAATTTTAATTAAGATAATTTGTTTGAAAATACGACAAATTAATATGGCTAGTTTTTAACAGCATAACCTGAAACTTATTATGACCTGAAACTTATTATTAGCTGTTCAGTGAAATCAGCTGATCTTTACGAACAACTGTTGTTTTAAATGAAATCTAGTGTAAACAACTGTTGTTTTATTACAGCTACGAAAATTAAATTAACGATTCATTTCATGTAGTTAAATCTGTGAAACTTCTTCGTTATTTCCGTAGTGTAATGGTGGTTATCGTATGTGCCTTTCACGAGCAAAAGTACCAGGTTCGATCCTGGCGGAAGCAGACATTTTTAATTATAATTAATTTAATATGATACTTGCACGTGCAAAAAATAGTTATGTATCTATATAAACATGTTCCTCGCATTACGCTTCCCGCAAAATTCAACATCACAACCAGCCCTAAAACGTAATACGTGTTAAAATATTGTAGTCTATAATTACTAATTAGCGAATTTCCATTGGGGAAATGAGCAATTGGAGCGGCCATGATTGTCAGAACCAGGACCTGGTGCTGAGTTGTGTGGTCTAAAACATGAGTGAAACGTATTGTTACCCTGGGAAAGTATTCCAGATAGAGGTACTGACTATAAGGACTGTATTAAGGGAAGTTTGACGCGGGAGTTAAAGAAAATCAAATTTTTATCCAACAATCTTTCAAAATCCAACCAATTTATACTCGCGGGTTGAACTGTAACGTCTACACTGGTCTGGGAATGACGGGAGAACCTCGATACTCTCTCTGTTCCTGGAAAAACCACTTGGTTTTTAACTAACCTAACTTTACACTAGTTAGCTGGGCACAAGGGGTTAGGATACTGAGGAGGGGACAGACTGGATTGACTAGGATCCGCATTTGTGTTTACGGGACTGGAACGGGCAGTAAGTGTTTCTCTGTCTGGCCGGGTTCAGCTATCAATAGGCGAATAACGACAATAACGATGGGATAACCCATAGAGCAGCGGTTCCCTGATTTTTTTTATCATGGAACCCACTTTAAGAGTGTTATATGTATAGTATTGCAAAAAAACCGCACCCGCAAAAAATTAAAAAAACTTTATGTTGTGTTTATGTAATAATTACACTCCATCATAAGAAAAGAGAAGGGGATGCATAAGTGAGTTAACATTTTTGGATCAGGGTTCTCCACGATCAAACAGCCAGTCAAAGAGCAACAGACGCGCGACACGGCGTGGCCACTTTAATAATTACACAAATAAAATCTACGGCTGCATTGTCCTTTTGTCCTGCTCACTTTTAATTCGAAATTTTTGTTTTGTGTGTGTAACTTTACTGTTGGCAGTGAAGCAGTTTTTGTGGAATAATAGAACATATTTCATATTCCTTCAGATATGTTCAATTTTCTACTTTCTGCAGTCGAGAGAATATTTAAAACGTTTTAGGTCGTTCGTCTTCCCGCGAATCAGTAGTTGGTCGCGACCCATAGTTTGGCAACCTAAACTTCTTTTGAAAAAAAATCCTCTATGGTGGATTTAAGAAACCAGTATGGATCCTGGTTAGAGGGCAACTCAGAAAAACCTTAGGACTCATTACGGAACAAAGGCGCATCTGAACAGAATAGGAATTTATCATGGAGAAGCCATATGTGGCATACGTGGGGCGGATGAAGAACTGCAGGACATATAATCTACAATTATGAGGGTCTTGCCTGCAGGTGGCAAAGGATGTTTGGCTACCGGAACCCCGAGGACCTGCTCATAACATGTATCGGTGAGTTAGATAGTCGGTGATCGAGATAGTCAGTGTGAAATGCTCAAACTCATTGAGGTTGCTTGTTTGATGAACTAGTATCCGAAAGCGTAACGGAACTGATCGAGATAGTCAGTGTGAAATGCTCAAACTCATTGAGGTTGCTTGTTTGATGAACTAGTATCCGAAAGCGTAACGGAACTGATCGAGATAGTCAGTGTGAAATGCTCAAACTCATTGAGGTTGCTTGTTTGATGAACTAGTATCCGAAAGCGTAACGGAACTGATCGAGATAGTCAGTGTGAAATGCTCAAACTCATTGAGGTTGCTTGTTTGATGAACTAGTATCCGAACGTAACGGAACTGATCTTGTTTGATAGTCAGTGAAATGCTCAAACTCATTGAGGTTGCTTGTTTGATGAACTAGTATCCGAAAGCGTAACGGAACTGATCGAGATAGTCAGTGTGAAATGCTCAAACTCATTGAGGTTGCTTGTTTGATGAACTAGTATCCGAAAGCGTAACGAAGCTAAGCGGTGTCGCTTCATCTCTGTCTAGCTCGGTTTTGAAGTTGTATCTGCTTCCCTACTACGCTGACCACGTCTACGAACTTATTATTTCTCGTTGCATAGGTGACCGTTGTCTAGGTTACGGTTTTTGAACGTAGTTTCCTAGAATCAGTTGCAGTATGCCTAAATATTAAGATGTAAAATGTACAAACACGATCTTTAAATGGACTGAACTTCGCTTCCGGTTGCCGTTCGTCTTCACTTCGCTCCGCTCGGCTCAGATCAACGCAGATCCGCTTAGTTTGTGCAGTACTAAAGATAAATCCGTGCGCTCCATGTAAGCAGATCATATGCGTGCCGGTAATGGAAACGTTAAAACAGAACAAAGACACTATTGCTGCCTGATTAGGATGTACTGTAATATTTGTACAAGTGTTAGTACGTCACGATTGCATTGTAGCCGTGTGACGTCACAATGCAGCGCGCTCATACATATGTAGTTTTGCTTGCCATTGCCTGCTTGCACTGCTCCTCGGTCTTTTTTAATATTACTAGACCTATGTATTTATCGTGTTTTTAACAGCGCATACGATAGTGAAATCAGATTTTTGTGGTAGAAAAAGTTTTTTATTGATATGAAAGACCGTTACTTTTAAAAGGTTAATTGGATTTTGCTGTGTAGCGAACTCGTTAAATCTCTCTCTCTCTCTCTCTCTCTCTCTCTCTCTCTCTCTCTCTCTATATATATATATATATATATATATATATATATATATATATATATATATATATGTGTGTGTGTGTGTGTGTGTGTGTGTGTGTGTGTGAATTTATATTTGTTACACACACCAGTCACGGGTCAGCCTTTACTACGATTGCTGCTGCAATTGTCCCATAATGAGTTTAAATCTGCGAATGAAAATGTTTGTATGAATGCTAACTCTCCTATTTAAAAATAATTGTATGCTTATTTGGCGCTCATTTTAAATAATTGATGCAAAAAATTGGTTTGCAAAGTGTATTTAAAAACCTACAAAGAGAACTGTCAAAAGCATATTATAGAATTTAATTAACATTGTAAAACTAACCAAACATACGCACCATTACCTTCCTTACAATTCGAGTTAGATCGACGGAAAAGAAGTCTTAAAAGAGTCAAGCTACCTCAGTGCAATCTGCAAAATAATCTCTGGCTTCTGGTTTGTTTTGGGGACTGCCTGTGTCGAAACGAATTGTCCGGAAGGATGTAGTAACTGAAACAAACCCCCCGGTGTACCCCCTACCTGTGTCCGCCGATATAGCGGCATCGGAACTAACTGCCAGGGGTTAACCATTCGTCATAAATTTTGCAGCGGTTTTTATTGACGCCGTAATTCTTGGCGATAATAATGTTGTCGGCGCACGAATTAAAATGTTTCGGCAGGCGCTTGACAAACTTTACGCCGTAAAGTGAAGTATAATTTTATTTACGAAGGAGTTGTTTGCATCGCCGGCTAATACTCGTATATCTCTTGCATATGAGCTGACGGCTTCGTTACATGAAGGCAGATTATGATTGGGGTTTTCTTAATAAATTATTTTTAGTCACGCGGGCTTTGTGAAGGCTCATTTCTGAAGTTGTATATCTAAAGTTAAAAGTTCTACACCAAAAACTAGAACACTTCATTCTGCCGTTATGCTTTTCTGAAACTTCGCCTTAAAGTTTAAAGTAATAATGGCGAAATCCACCAACCGTTTAGATGTGAAAACACGCTTGTATTTTTATAACTTATTAGATGTTATACTATATGTGATGTTACACCAAACCTATGTACAAATTTGTTCAATTTTAGTAAGCCGGGTTAACACTGTAAGAGTGTGCTCGGACCGAATTTGCTCAGATGTTGCACGCGCATTATTTGTAGCACGTCTTCTGACTAAACCCAAATCAAGTTGGACAGAGATCTACTTTCTGGGATACAAGTAGTTAATTAATGTGGCGACAAAATATAAAAGCTCCGTTGTCCGATAAAGAAATTGCACATTTTGTAGAGTTGTACTAAGCAGAGAAAATTGAACACTTACAATTCCTTCAGGTTGTTGAAGTTGTATGAAGCAAAGGAGGTTTTGTGGAGTTGTATGAAGAAGAGGAGGTTTTATATAATAGTATGAAGCAGAGAATGTTTTGTATAGTTTTATGAAGCAAGGGAGGTTTTGTAGAATTGTATGAAGCAGAAGAGGTTTTGTACAATTTTATGAAGGAGAGGAAGTTTTCTAGAATTGTATGAAGCAGAGGATGTTTTGTAAAGTTGTATGAAGCAGAGCAGGTTTTGTAGAATTTTATGAAGCAGAGAAGGTTTTGTGGAGTTGTATGAAGTAAAGGAGGTTTTGTTTAGTTGAATGAAGAAGAAGAGGTTTTGTAGGATTGTAAGAAACAGAGGAAGTTTTGTATTGTATAAAGCAAATGAGATTTTGTAGAATTGTATGAAACAGAGGTTTTGTAGAATTGTATGAAGCAAATGAGGTTTTGTAGGATTTTATGAAGCAAAGAAGGTTTGTAGAATTGTACGAAGCGGATGATGTTTTGTAGAATTTGTATAAAGTACAGGAAGTTTTGTGGAGTTTATAAAGCATATGCCTACCATACTTTTTCCTTACAGTATCTGCAACAGCAGCTATAAATAAATGTACAATATCCACCATATTTATTAGTATTACAAATACATCAAAGTAAATCAACGTATCCGCTCTATTCGGCCTAAATCTATCCTGACGCGAGTACAGTAACTCGAGCTATATCCGCATCGGATATAGCTATTCTTCTGTGCTATTCATTTGAGTGTGCCTGACTGCGGTAGAATGAAGAGGTGAGGCTCGCTATAAACAAACTGTCGATGGTTCTGGTGGAAGCCGACAGGGACGGGATAATTCTTTGTTAGTTAGTGCACACGTGACCAAGAGTTTTGGTTTTGCTCGGTGTATCCGGCAGGCTCAGTACCAACGTCCCATTTTACAGATGTGCGTTTCATACATCAATTTTGTAACAGTATTTTTTAAAAACGTGTCACATTGATTTTTTTTGCTTTGCAAATTTTTGAAAGTTAATATTAAAATATTTAAAAAAATACCGACAGTTTTTAAACGAAGACATTAGTTCATGAACTCGTATTTTTAAATCTGCCAGAAAGTGTGTGCGCGCGCACATTTCGTGGCCAAGTGTGTCAAACTACAAACATGGCTGGTAATAACCTGACCGGCGAGATACCGTGGACTGCGGAGGATACGCCGGACAATTCAATCAAGATCCGCTGAATATTTCCCAACATGAATTTGACCCTTAAAACAATGGCGGCAGCAAGATCGGCACGACCACCCTAAATCTGAGATAATTGAGAAAGAAAACAACATGATGACGGGATACTGTTTACATCGTGACCACGTATCGGCTCGACATAATTAATTAAATTAACATCCGGTATCAGTGATAAAGTATCATCACTTCCCAGTGTTAAAACATTGTTTGGCTGTAAAAATGAAATGGTAAGCCTCAGCCCATTAGCCCTTAGAATTTTGAGTTTTTCTGATACTCAAAATAAATCTGTCAGTGTTAAAAAACAATCACTAAAAAAAAGTATTTTACGTCTCGTAAAAACTCATATTGAATAATGTATTCTTTTTAAAATTTATAAACAAAAGTATAAGGTAAATTAATAACTGTTTTTAAATGTACCACTTAAAGGATATGGTAAGACACCGCACTTTTATTTATCACTAAAGTAAGTAAATTAAATTTAATATTATCTATAACAATAAATCCCTACAGTAATTATAATTATTTAGAAAGTGCTTTGTTGATGATTTGATCATTTATTGATAAACTTATTTAAACATGTAGACGTCAAATAATGTTAAACTATACAACAACATGAAGAAAGAATTTGACAAATAGTCACTCAGTCCTATCGGTATTACTGTCCTATTTGGATTACTGAGTCGCGTGCTTGTCTCTTTAAAGTCTTGCTACCACTATCTGTGGCTTGACGAGCGTAAGCACAGATTTGTGATCTGTCGTGGCCTGTCGAATTCCGATTGCGTGGCGCCGTCCGTTCTGTTTAAACAGGAAAAAAATGTGTGTTATTGAACCAAAAGTAAAAATCATGTATCATGTTTTTTCTTGCTTTTTTATTTTAATTTCGATTATTTGTTCGAAAACACGACAAATTAGCATAGCTGGTTTTGAACAACATAACCTGAAACTTATTAGGCCTATAGTCTATCAGCTGTTCAATTAAATCAGCTGATCTTTACGAATTAATATAAAACAACTGATCTTTTAATACGACTACCAAAATTAAGTAAACGATTCAATTGATAATACTTTAATGTCAATACATCATACACGTCTTCGAAGTTTCCGTAGTGTAGTGGTTATCAAGTGCTTCACACGCGCGTATTCGAAACAGTCTTGTTGTTTAATTTTTGTATTCTAATAGATTTTACAAGAACAGTTAAATTAATTTAATTCGTTAATTGTCTCTCACTTTCTGTTTTTAACGTGAACGCTTCGCAGGGGGGTGCTCACTAGCTGCACCTATTGAGAGGATTTAGACGTCCCTCGCGGTACCCGAGTCTAATACACACACACTTGCAATACTACACTTACGACTTTAACACTTTACACTCACTTACATTTAGGGTGGCGATAATAGACTCAATGTGCTTTTCGCCTTAAAATAAAAAAAAATAACGCGAACGTTTAATTCATTATAGTATAAAAAATATTTTGTTTTCCTAAATTCATTTTTAAGCCAATTGTTTTACGTTTCGGATAACCGAGTTAGCACTTAGAAGTGCGTTTTAACAATAACTTGCACGAATTAAGAGTTTCGGAAAAACTTAGCAGTATTGTTAACAAATAACATAGCCTAACTAACATTTCAGGCGAGGGAAATTGATTTGCAAATACAAAATGTTTTTTTAATGATTTGCATCAGAGCGGTAGAACCGACGTCGCGCCCTCCGATGCAAGTCATTCTTGTGTTGATATTACAAAAAAAACCATGACAAAAATTATAAAGGAATTCCAAATGATGTGAAAGCATCGAGCCCGGCCTCGACTCGAGACGCTAAGAACGGGTTATGAAATATATTTGTGTAAACTGTCGGTACGTCATTGCCGGGCAAATTGAGAAATTGGCCGCCCTAACAACAGTTATTTGCCGCGCAGACCGGTCATGATTATGCCGTAACAAGGTGCATATTGGTGTGATCCTCGGCATGGGATGGACGCTCTTATCGGGTTTCAAGCATCACACGACCGGCCACACTCCCTCTCTCTCCTATCCTTCATTGTTTGTTGTATTGTAAAATAATAGAAGCAATTACCGTAATTGCAATCTACATTGTATTGCAACAGTGTAGATTTGTGAAGTACTTAACTTTCGTCGTTTTTGGGTTCCTTATGCTGTCGACGGTGTCCGTTATTGTTCATTTTGGGAGTTAAGAGTTCACTGCGTTATTATCTCTCCTGGCTAGCCAGAATTAACGTCTTAATTTTTTAGCAAATTTCTATTGGAAAATAAAGTTTTAGTTCACTATCCTTAAAATCTGTTTGTGTGTGTGTGTGTGTGTGTGTGTGTGTGTGTGTGTGTGTGTGTGTGTGTGTGTGTGTGTGTGTGTGTGAAAGAGAGAGAGAGAACACTCTCACGTTCGCAATTTTGGTAAGATTTAATTCAATTTTGGTAGTAGCTTAAAGAAGCAAAATTCGTTCAACAGTTTCAAAATGGCGGCCATTCAAATTCTTAAAAAATCATTTAGGAAACGTATTTTTCGTTTAGAAAACTTCGTAATCAGCGTTAAAAACATCGTTTAACGTCGGTCAGGGTTGATTTTTGTATTATGATTTAAATTGCTGATGTATGCAGATTTTAATTCTGATTTATATAGTGAAAACAGAATTTTTAAAAAAGGATAAGATTAAGAAAAATATTTTCGCAGAGACGTTCCCATCACGTCAGCGAGACAGCTGCGTGCTTTGCGTACTCACAACCAGTCCTGTACGATACAGAACTGCATCGGCCAGCAAAGCATATTACACATCAGCTTACAAGAGACGCGGACCTAACTACAGAGAACATAAATCCGATAGTTGGCATTTGTTATTGCACTACATACTTAGATTATACAGGATCAGGCGCATTGTCGACTTTACAGTTTGTTGTCGATAGTCCGCTCCCTCCCACGGTCGATATTTGCTGCGTTACCTTAAACGGAAAATTAATATTTATGTAAGTACAAGTTAATGGTCGGTGCCCGGCGTATGACCGATGAGGATAAGCAGGCTAAATAGGTACGGACCTGGTAATGAAGGTATTGATGTTGATTGTACCTACGTCTTGTCTGATAGACGTTATAGGTTAGGTCGTTTAGGGTTTGCTGCTATTGGCTACTAACTGCAGAACAAAGAGTTTGTTTGGTTGCCTCAACATATGTTACCTGTATAATCTGTAATTTGGCCGCTAAGCAGTCTTCGTGCAAAAAATTATTTATTAGAGTATTACCGTTGGAAAATGAGCTATGAAGCGGTCATCACGGTAAGACCGAGACCCGGGATTTGGAAATGAGCAGCGCTAATCCTGACTTGTAAGATCACCTTTTTAAGGGGTCGTTAAAGTGTGTGCATGTGTGTGTGTGTGTGTGTGTGTGTGTGTGAGAGAGAGAGAGAGAGAGCGAGAGAGAGCGTGCTCTAGTGCATGCGCGTGCGCCTTTGTCTGTGTGTGGAAGGGTGCGCGCGTGCACCTTTGTGTGTGTATGGGGGGGATAATTCTAGTCTTATTTGATTCAAACTTGGCACAAAAATCGATTTTGGTGAATAATAGCTCGGAATTAACTTTTTTGTTTTAAATTGCTTTGAAAATTTGATTTCACCATTGTAACTAGCTTTAAAAACTGTATTAGCGTTTTGATTTTTCAAAATCCTTTGTGATTTAAAAATTTAATTTAACGACGGTTCATGAAGATTTTAATGTTGATTATGATGGTGAAATCGGAATTTCAAAGAAAAAGAATTAGATAAAGAATTAATTGTTTTTCATCACCAGACATATTATTTGGCAATACTTCAGTCGCTTGGTCTCAATCCGTCGCCTTACCTTGAGTATTATACATTTCGAAATGCGTTCGTGGGGTTATGTTGAAAACAACGCGGGCCTGACTGCACCTGGTTAATTTACTGAAATAAAAACGAAAGCTATTTATTTTGATCCACTCGTTCAATAAATACACGTTTAAGGACACCCGATGTAATTATTCTTTACTTAAAGAATCGTTTCGCCATGCAAGCTGGCGGACCTTGGCCGTGGTTTCAGTTATTTATAGAAGCCAAAGACACCTATATTTACAGCGACATCCAATTTATTGAATCTCGAATCGGTTCTGAAGCTGGAACTGAAAGTGAGTTACAATTCCAACTTGTTAACCGGCGCCGGGGATTTCAAAATTTAATTAGAGTTCTCTTCCATCACGGCACGACTTATCGGCCGTCTGATTGGAAAATAGTTTCGTAATTGTCGTGGGCTCGACCGTTTATATTAAATAGTGGCCGTCATTTTTCAGCATATCTGTCTGATATATATATATATATATATATCGACGGGAAAGATTCGTAATTTTACCATAAGACTGAATAACTGTTCGGAGATTGGCGGCTTTTAGATTTATGAAGTGACGGAAATCGGTGCTGTTTACTGCTTATTAAGGGTGATAATTACTGCTTATCAAAGATAATGGGTTTAATTGTTTCCATAACATCAGTGGGAAAATGAAAATGGCTTTGTGGTTTATACTTCTTTATTTTTTATGGATTTCTGATACTTACACCAACTTTCGTCATCTTTTGGGCATAGCCCGTGAACTGGCTTATAAACATCATCATGGCTTCACTGCTACTCTCGAAAATGTCTTTAAAAATCTATGTGCGACGCTTTACAAAAAAAATATTTAAAAAAACTACTTGATGGATTTTTGTAAGACCTGTCTGAAATTAAGGGCCACTAAATGAGGATTAGCCTAATTTTCAATAAAAAACAAAAAAAGTGTTTTACGAAATTCACTCCTGACCCCTCTTACATAAGAGACTCTCCTTTCGTAGTAAACAGTAAATACTGTAGCCTAATTTAGTTATGTAAGGTAAAATCCGTTTTTATTATTAAATATTTCAGTAAGGTACAATTTTACATACAATCTAATCATTAATTTTATAGGTTATAGTTTTAAATACGAAAGTAGAACAAAGTAAGACATATTGTATTAAAAAACGTAAATATAATGAATGGCATTGCTTTATTAACAGGTCATACAAGTATTAAACATAACTATAACATCTGTTTTAACAGAAGTTCATATTGACAAGACACAGTAGGCCTACATGTTTTTGCTAAGCTTTTACTTAGGAAGACATGTACAGTAATCTTGAAATACTATTACTGAATTAAAGATTAGTGTATTATAATAATTAAATACCAGACAGTGGTGTAATTTGTAGTTTTTATTTACAGAATTCATCCTTTTTTACGTTCACTTACTGTTATCGTTTTCATAAACAAACGTCCTAACCTCTTTTTCTTTTCGTTCATGTAGGCTACTAACAAGGAAAGTTATGACATATTTCATAGGTCGTGTATATTTCAACCATATTTCATAGTTTATAAAGAGGTGTTATAACACTGTTCAACTTCTTGCTGTAAAGTGTTATATATAATTCGTTCCCTTTCCCCATTATCGTAATAACCTTGAAACCCTTCAATAAAAGACACACTTTTGTAATATATGTTTGTTCTTTTGGTATCCTTTAACAATTTTCGAGGCAAAATACGCCCGTATATCCCAGGATAACGTCAGTTAAGCAGCTGCATTTTCTGGTTTCCTTGACTGGCGAGGGATTGACACCCCGGCTACCGGGTGTCGGCAGGGCTTCACCTGTTCCGCCCGTACCATAAATAATGTATAGTGGGCGGTCGTGCAGGGTGCGAAGCCGAGTAGAGTGGCGGGAAGGGACGGTGCGGTGCGGGTACGCCCTCCCGTGCCTGATTTGAAATTTAAATTATTAGCGTAAATTGAGTCTTCATAAAATTATCTGTGCAAGAGCTGAAACTGTTTAATTGTATTGGGAAACAATCGGCTGATTGTGAGTTCGAATTTCGGTTGGTTCCGTTTATTTGTTGCAAAATTGTATGGTCTTCGATCACGTGAAAACAAAAAGTTACATGTGTTTTACATTTCATATTGCACTTTTCGTAGAAATACTTTCTTCAAGCAGAAATCCACAAAACTTAGTTAGGAAATATTAGAACACGTAAATTGTAAATTTTCAAAATTACTTATAACAAAGAAGAAACCGAACGGAACGGAACCGGAAACAAAAATTTCTAAAGAGTTTTAGTTCTTTAAAATCCCTATTTTTTAAATTTACAATTGAAGTAACAATCGGATTTGGGATAAAATGTCTGATTTTTTTAGTACAATAAATGTCGTCCTATTCAGATTAATATCAAAAAATCCAAAATTTACTTTTTTTTGCCTTACGTTCTTCATTTTTATTGGTATATTTTCGGATTCAGCGCAAGAAATTTTTAAAATTTGATACCCCACTCGAAATAACTAGTAATTAACACCCCTTTGAAATGTTCAACTCGTATAATTTTCCTTTAGGCTCCGCAATTTTTGAACAGTGTTGAAAAACAACAGGGTCTTTTTTCCAAAAACTATTTCTAACAGTTTTGGTTTAGTGTTATTCATTTTCAATCAGTATTCATCTCGCGTTAGATTTATTACAAATTTCGTAGGAGACAGACAAACGGAATTTCAAAGTTGTCTGGAAATTTATTCTGTCCTTACGTATACATCCATTTTTGGGTCTTTTTAGCAAAAAAAATATACCATTCGTTTTTAACTACGAAGAGTTGATTATAGTGGTAAAAATTTAACTGAAAAAAGTGGTTATTAAACAAGCCTCTCATTGTTAACGTAATGTTGAGAGAACAATTCATTATAGTAGGCTAAGGCCGGTCGGCAACCGAAGAGCGGAAGCGGAGTTCAGTCAGTTTAAAAAACACGTTCGTATCATTTAAATATAAATATTTAGGCCTACTGTGACGGATTCTAGGAACTATTTTGCTTAAAAACCCGTAACCTCGGTAACTATAACCTAGGTAACGAGAAATAATAAGTTTGGAGGCGTGGTCAACGTGATGGGGGAAGCGAACTTTTGAAAACCGAACCAAGACAGAGCCAAAGCTGCGCATAAAGAAGCACGATAACGCCGCTTGACTCCACTCAGCTCCGTTACGCTTTTAGTGGTCGTATTTACATTAAAAACATAGGTTAGGTTTTGAATAAGTAGTCCGCTCCGCTCAGCGCAACTCCGCTGGTCTCCCGGCCTGAAACGTCGACCTTGCTTTCGGATTATCAGTATCGGAAAACATCGTCTATTAGTAATTAGTTAACGTTTTGAAACTCATTCATAAAGTAACTCTTCATTCTCTTTCAAAATTTGTTAATTTAAAAGAAACGATTTGTCATCAAAATAAAAGTGGCGGTCGTGTTACTATTGCCAAAAAACTAGTAAACAGAAGTGAAAACTTATCGTAAATTTTACAAAAGTTATATTAAAGAAAATGAACGCTTACCTATCATATGTAAATATAAAATATCAGTGTTGTACAATATATCTAGTTGTTAATGCCCTGTAATAATTGAGAAGGCTGGTCTGGGGCATGTAGTATAACGGCGTGTATTAATAATTGTAATATTTACGAGTATTATTTATATGTAATATTCAAGATATATTTAACTGTAAACGCTCTAAACAATTTAGCGCTAGACGTGATGGTCATGTAGCATAATGGCATTGATTGTAATTTAAATGTTAATTATTATACTTGTTTATGTGTTCAATTTAAAAACAAATTAATATTAAATGTAAAAATATTACGGTCAGTTCTGGGATTTGAATTCAAGTCCCTCAGTTTCATAAACAGTAATCGTACCACTGAGCCACAAGAGCATTAGAAAGAAGAGCTCACTTATAGTTTAAATTCACTTCATGTACTTCCTAATGGGTTAAGTGACGGTTTTCACGAGCTGACGCTAACGTCTGTGATCGTTCATTGAAACTTGGACCAGCCATTACTTGAGAAAGAACTGGAACATTAGTTTGTGGTGAACGTAATTGTTTGTAGGGCACTGTTATCGTGAAGGAGTCAGTAATATTATTGGTCGGTGGGAAGACACAGTGTGTCAAATTTTAAAGTGTTATAATGTTTTCAGCGTAGACTAAACTAATTAAAAATTTGTCTTAGCAGTATTAATTTAAACTGCAGGTAAATTTAAGTACTTAAAAAAAATCGAAGTTCAGAAAATTAATATTAATTTACTATACTTGGTCCTGTTATTTAAAGAGAAAGAAGGGGAGAGGAGTATGTGACTATTTTTTCAACCCGGATCAGGTTTGTTTGTAATTTGTAAAGCTTATAATGTATGTATTTAACGTTTAATCCTAACCACAGTTTACATAACACGTTGTTAAATTAATTTTTGATTTCCTCCGTCTCGAACCCCCCCGATATACCTAATTTTGTATTGTCGTACGAGGTATACTTAAATTGATGATGTACCACGAAATATTTTGGAAAGCGTGTGGCCCCGTCGGAACAAGCGCTCGTGTAATTCATATGACGAGAGGGTATAATTTGTGTGAAGAAGACAAACAAGAATGTGGAATGCTCGAGGAAACTGGTTCATAGCCGAAGACGGGGACGATGAGACGATTACTGCCGATGATTTCCGATGAGTTATGGCCGTTATTATCTAACCTAACCTAACCAGCTTTTCAATCGATCGGCAACGTTTTAATTGTTCTGTAACCAATTTGTAGACGTCTACACAAAAAACAACTGATTTTGGTCGTTTTCGACGAAATACGTTACCGTTAATTAAAATCGTTGATGTTTTTGACAAAACGGTAACAGTTGCTTTTTCTTCTGGTAGACGTCTCAACGTTTATAGTGGAACCATTTAACAGCACACAGCTGTTTTTCTGTTGAAAAGGGAGCTAATTTCTTTAACTGATTTTAACGCTAATTAAATTGCAAATCCAAAGCTTATTTTTCCGATGGAAATTTTGCTAAAAGCCAATCGGGCAAAGCAAAATTAATTTAATCTATTGTTTAGTATATACAACGTGTGCGCTTTTATTATTCGCTTTTCAGCAAATACTTGTGACAAGATCTTCTGGAGACCTGCATTCTAAGTAAACGGATACGGGTTCGCTTTTCTAATCGGGGAGGGGCAGACAGTATTGAACTTTGCTAGTTTTCGGCTTAAAAATACTATAAATAATTTACAGAACTAAAATTATTCTATGAATAATACGTTTTGACTGAGTTACGTCCTTCTAAAGTTATGTTCCCACTACTGGGTCGCGGGATACAAGACGGTTTAAAACTTGTTGAGTGTTCTCTCGTCTGTGAAAAACATAGAAAATTGAACATATCTCAAGGAATATGTCCTATAATTTCATAAAAACTTCTTCACCGCCAACTGTAAAGTTACACACAAAACAGATGTTTTCGAAATAAAGTGAGCAGGACGATAGGACAATGTAGCCGTAGAGTTTATTTGTGTGCTAGCAAAGTGGCCACGCCGTGTCGCCTTTTGTCTGGCCGTCTGGTCGTGGAGAACCTAGTGAAGGTGACTGCAGAACTGCTGAAGCAAAATCCTTGGGAAAATGACCATCATTCCATAGGAGGATTCCATCAACAAGATCCTAGGGTTTGCGGGACTCTTGCATCTTGAGAGGGACTTGTAGGGCTGGAACATCATCATCAGGAGCTCAATAAGCCCATGCGGCTGACGTGCGAAGGGACTCGGACCGCCGGATATGAAGAAGACGACGACGAAGAAGAAGAAGAAAAGAAAAGGGTAGATGGGAAGTTTACTCGTTGCTGGGCTCGAGTAAACTGGAACTACGACATGCATCTAGCTAGGACAAATGTGTCTGAAAAAATAAAAGAACTTGTTCATATTTGATATGTAAATAATTACAGTTCATTAGAAGAAAAGATTAAAGGGTGTTTGAATTAAAATTTAATACATATATATATATATATATATATATATATATATATATATATATATATGTGTGTGTGTGTGTGTGTGGGGGGGCAAAACAAATTTCAGGCTGAAGGTGGGTTCCGCGACAAAAACATGTAGGAACCGCTGTCGTAAAGCATTCTGCGAAGTCTAGACACAACCACACGTCTCCTAATAATTTTGTTTGGGTAATTAATTTCTATTGTTGCGAGCAACCCGATAAGCGTGAACGTTTAAGTTTTATCCGAAATGGTTTCCGAAAACCGCGACACTAATTTAGAGTGAAGAGGTTTTACTAGGTGCGAGGAATCGTTGAAAGTCACGTAGTCGACACGAGCACTGTTGACAAAGTTAACAGAACCGATGTTACGGCTTTGTCTCCACGCCACGGCCGGCCGTATTAAGTCGTTGTTGCCGTGATTTATGCGTCTCACGAGGAAGCTGTGAAATACTCGGACGCAATTGTTTTTAACGCCAAAGTATTTTGCACATAATAGAACAATGGTAAATTATGTTTTACTCGCGGAGACGGTGATCTTTCATCGCCGATCTTAATTATACCTTAGGCGCTGGATCTTTCCGAACAATTACCGAGGAGGGCCTCCGGTGCGGCCGCGTACTGCAGCTTTCCGGCGCGCAACCATTGCCAGGAAAATTCATTAGCTTGTAAATTTATACCGAAACTGGACCAAGAGAATTATAAATAATACATGTAATTAGCAGCCGTAACGTTTGTTTTGTTTTGTTTTTGTGCAGCCAGCTCTGGCAGTGCTAATCGAGCCTTTCCTTTGTTTGTTTAACCTATCGGCGGCAGTTGACCGTTTCCCAGTTCCCGTAGCGAGATAGATGCTCGCAATAGTTCTAATTAACAACGCTTCTAATTGTACGGAAAACGAAACGACGTGCTTCTGCACAAATATGTGTTTTATTTTTTTTCAAATTATATACAGTAACTGTAGATTAGGACTTTTTTGTATTTGCTGATGCAGTAATTGCGACCCGCAGCTCGTCCGAGGTAATGAAAGCGAATTTAAAGAACATTAACACCTTAGTTCTTCAACAGGATGCTCTGAACGGTCTTACCGTGTTCAGTAATTATTGTTTCTCGTTTACGTATCAGCGTATCAAGTTAAAAAAAGTGGTGCGTAGAGTCTAAGTGCGTTAGAAGTGAATACCTTAATGAGATTCCGTTGTATCGTTATTTTCTTCTTCTAAATCATATATTATCATATGATTGAACTATTTCTTGAGTCAACATCTCTTTTTCTCAGTACATAATATTCGAACAGGCGTAAATGAAGTATCTTTAGAAAGATTTTTTAATCGGTTTCTGACTTTGCAAAACGATTTTGCGCTGCAACTTACTGTTTGTGGAAAATTTTAACATAAAAGACACTTTTAACTATCAGGCAAAACGTCATCAAGGATGCGCAGCTCGCATGTGCATAAGCATCATATATTATTATTATTTACACCTAGCTCAGCTATTATTTACTGTAGGTATAGTGAATGATCAGTTGTTTTATATTAATTCGTAACGATTATCTGATTCCATTGAACAGCTGATAGGCTATAATACGTTTCAGGTTATGTTGTTAAAAACTAGCGATATTAACAACTAATCACTATAAAAGTTTATATTAATTTCGAATGTATTATAAACTGTTACAACGTGCACGTGTTCTTCAACTAAGAAAAAATACCGGAGCCAATGCAACACAACGTTTTCATGTAATACGCGTGTACTGTTATCGAAAAGGAAGAAGAAAAAGAAAGATACAGAAATAGATAGACGAAATTCGTTTGCTCGTTCGTTTCATATTTCCGTTACATTCTTTCGTTAGAAGGACTTTCTATTCACTTCTCGCATCAAAGCTAATACTGTATTAAAAGCCTGACACATACACACCCCGACCAGTTTTATAATTGTGCAAGATTACTCTCATATGGAGGTTATTGTACGGCTGCACGATGTGGCTTTGCAGAAATGTTTATGTAAACATTTGGCTAGGTGAACAACGCAGAGCTACTCATTACGGGGACCATCTGAACAGAGTAGAAGCGGGTACCACGGAGAAGCCGTGTAGGCTTACAAAAAGGAATAGGAACTTGCCAGCAGGATTCGAAGGGTGTTGGGCTTCCAGGACCCTGGGGACCTTCAGTAGACTGCTCTTATTCATTGATTGAGCCAATTAACTATACAATACCTAAACACTTCGCTACACCGTGATGGTATTGACAAGTGCATACGAACGTATACCAGACGGAATTAATACTGTTTTATATTATTCTTTATTTATAGCATCTTGGCGGAGCAACTGAAGCTTTTAATTTTAAAATTGCTTGTGTTGTTGAAATTTGTTTTCTTTCCGGTCTATATTTTACACCAGGATAGCTAATTGATTGTATACTTGCAAGCTAATTGCAAGTCGTAAGGAAAAGGTTGTGGTTACCCTCCTTCGTATTGGTTACTCCTTTTCGACACGTGGATTTCTACTGGGAGCAACTTCTTTATGAATTCTGTGAATCGCACATCACAGTTGAACATATTCTGTAATGGCTTAAGGAACCTGCGCCGGGTATGTGAATTAGGTTGTTAAGTTTTCTTTTCAGGGACTCTTATAATCCTGTCGTACTTTGTTGTTAAAATATTATATTAATTGATAACGTTTTATTCGAAATAACTTTATCTTTGTTAACTTTTATATAGTTTTATTAACTATGATTTATTTCGTAAGCATTAGCTGTTTTAAATATTGTGTTTATCTTTCGCAAAATTCTGTTTATTTTATATGGCAGTAATTTTGTCATTAATAATCTTTTTTCCGACCCTGTTTTGGACAATCTTGTGGACGATAACCTTATAGGTTTATAATCCAAAAAAAAAACGAAAAAAAGAATGAAAACGTACTTTAACTAACTTTTTTCTTTTTCTCTGTCTGCCTTCTCTTTCTCTCTGCGTGCGTGCGTGCGTGCGTGTGTGTGCGCGCGCGCGAGCGCGTGTGTTCTGTTCAAAAGCTACTTTAGTTCACAGCTAGCGCTATCGGCCGGTCGGATTTTGATGGTATTTGTTAAAGGCTGCATACCTGATGACTAGAGTAGTACTAAGGATCTGGATCTTATTGACATTATTTGTCCTCGGCAGCCGCCTGAAGTGGGAGGTAAAATAATGATCCTGTTAAAGTAAACAGTAAATCAATTAAATAGGACGGATTGGACGCTGCGGTAAACCCGTTTCAGTCATCGAGCTGAGCTGCGCGCCCCCGTTATCTGGAATCTGTGTTGTGTTGCCGGTAAATACCCCAATATACTACACTGCTTTGGGTCATCGACTTTTACTTTCGTCCGGTCGGCAGGCGTTTCGTTAAGTTCATAAAATAAACACGATGATGGATATAAACGTCTTCCTTTCACCGGCCCTGCGCGCAGGCTCCCACAACCTTTCATGACTTATGCCCAGTTTTTAATCAGATTGAAGAGTCTTATATAGGTTACAATTATTAAAAGGTCTCCCGGCTATTCGTGAGCGCTTTTTGTTTGAAATACTTTCAACGCTGTCAACTCTTGGAGAGATTCCGGTTTGATTGCGTGCCGGGTATAGCCTAAAAATTTTGGACAAATATTTGCGGTGAAATGCTATAATTCACCGGCTGACGCGGATTTAACTGTTCCGTCGCTGAGGCTGATTGTTAGCCGTGATTTTCCTAACCGTATTACAGCTGTTCACATTGTTGTGCCTTGTAACTTATTTTGTACTTAATTTTTATTTTAAACAGAACACTCACATTCTAAATGATATACTGGTTGCTGTTGTTATATTATAGAAATCTGATTCAGCGTTAAATTAGCGTTTTGAATTTTCAAAATCCGTTGAAATTAACCCTAGATGTATCAAGGTTCAGGGTCCGCCAGTGAAACGGAATGTGATTGTTGAAAAAAACGTGTTCAGTATTTTTTTAGTTAATAATTGAAAGTACAAGAATAGCCATTATGAGTACAAAACGAAAAAAATATTATTTTCTGAACAGTTAATATTTTTAACTGTAAAATATTGACTGTAAAATGTTGCAGTAAGGCATTACTGGATCCTGGTTTGGAAGTTTTGCATGACCTCTCGCAGCATGTTGACATGTATTGCCGCAATCTCGTCTACAATTCGTTGTTTTAGGGCTTGAATGGTTGTGGTGGATCTGCGCCACTTTTGTTTTTAGGTATCACCATAAACCAAAAACAGGTATCCCCTCCCAGATGTGTCACTTATTCCAATGCGAAGGGCATGTTTGGCTGATCGGCGAGGACTTCTGACCATAGCCTGTTGAACAGCTGCGATGTTTTCAAGTTTTAGAACAGTTTTTACTCTACACTACTGCCTCTTTTTTAAGACGTTGATCCCTTTTGCTCGAGGTTGTTTATCCATGTTCAAATTGCATTATCTGACGGAACAGGCTGGTTACGCAGTATGTTAAAATGACGTCGGAAAACACGTAGAATTTGCAAAGAAGTTTCGCCATTTTGATAATACGCTTTCACCGCGTAGCCGCGTTGTTCATCCGTTCAACGATCCATTGCAAGTAAATGGTAGATTGTTCAGGTGATGACGCGCCAGTAACCATCCCCCCACTACCTGCCAACTTTGTCTCAAGGCCACCTACAATTATCCCGTTTCATTGGTGGATCCTGTATTTTCAGTAACGCGCAGAATCAAGGAAGTGTTAAATGATGTCCGCTCGGTAAACCAGGGTTTTGAGGGTTTTATTTGTAAAACTAATATTAGTTATAGAGAACAAGTTATCTACTGAAGAAATACTTTCAATTAAGGTTTTCTAAGAATATGATTTATATTTTACAAACAACTTATAGCAAGAAGAGTTTATCAGTTTTAAATTTCTCTGCGTGCTAAACTAATCTGGTGATTCTGGACCTGTTTTTACAGTTGTAACAAATATTTGACTTTTCACTGACCCGCAAACATACTTGTCACGTGAACAACAAACAGTAGTTGTTTCACACAGTTCATCTTTCATTTCCTTCACAGATAAGGCAGTAGCATAACACATGTGGCACGGGAGTGAAATGCAGGCGTACCAACTGTGACAATGATAAAGGGGTAATGTGTATATCTTTGGAAAAACTACTATTGTTATATAGAAAATTTATAAAATATTACTAGTAATAGAAATTTATTAAAAATAGTTGTTTTCAAAACTGTACTTATTGGGTTTTGCAAGTTGGACCAAGGGAAGTCAAAAAATTCCACGTCTTACTTCTTGCCGCATAAAAAAGTCAAAAAAATGCGAGACATTTGAAATGGATAGAGTATGTACGAGGGTGGTCTGAAAAGTTTCCGACCTAACAAAGATACAAGACATTTTTTCAGAATTTTTTTTTTATTTTTCAACATAGTCGCCTTGTACCTCTACACACTTCTCCCAGCGATGCTCCCATCTCTGTAACCCGTCCAAATAGTACTCGGCGTTTTTCTGTGCAAAATAATTGTTCACAAAGGTGATTGCCTCTTCATTTGACGAAAGTCTCTGTCCTCCGAGCGCAATTTTTAGATGAGGGAACAAAAAGAAGTCGCTTGGGGCTAGATCTGGTGAGTAAGGCGGATGGTCAAGCAGTTCAAACCGTAATTAGTGGATTTTCGCCATGGCAACCGCTGAGGTGTGAGACGGTGCGTTGTCTTGGTGAAACAGGATTTTCTTTTTGTGCAAATGTGGCCGTTTTCCCGCAAGTTCTGACTTCAGCTTGTCAAGTAATGATGCGTAGTATGCTCCTGTAATGGTTTTTCCTTTTTGAAGATAGTCGATTAAAATATCCGTGACTATCTCAAAAAAACAGTCGCCATCACTTTCCCAGCCGAAAAAACAGTTTTTTCTTTTTTTGGAGCCAGTTCCCCCTTTGCAGTCCACTGTTTGGACTGTATTTTTGTTTCAGGCGTATAATGGTGTATCCAAGTTTCATCTACAGTAATTAATCGGCGCCAAAACTGGAATTTATTGCGCCTAAACTGAGCAAACAGAGCATTGGAAATGTTCATTCGAACACGTTTTTGGTCTAACGTGAGCAAACGCGGCACCCAACGCGCGGACAGCTTTCTCATGTCTAAATATTGATTTAATTTGTGACAAACACGTTCTTTTGACATGTTCATAACGTCTGCTATCTCTCTCACTTTAATTCGGCGGTCATCTAGCACTATTTGGTCAACTTTGGCGATGTTTTCGTCGGTAGTTGCAGTTTTTGGACGTCCCGAACGTTCATCGTCTCCCAAGCTCTTACGGTCACGTTTAAATTCAGCTGCCCAAAATTTCACTGTGGTAAATGATGGTGCAGAGTCCCCATACACAGAATCCAACTCATCTTTGATTTGCGTAGGCGTATTGCCTTTCAAAAACAAATATTTAATGACAGTTCGATACTCGATTTTGTCCATTTTCATAAAAATACTCACATAAACTCACTCAAACGACTGTTACATAACAACTGCGCGTCCAAAATGGCTGAAACTTTGGTGAGTAACTGTCAATAGATGAACAACGGAATTCGAGTGCTACCACCTACGAGTTCTGCTATCTTCATGTTGAGGTCGGAAACGTATCAGACCACCCTCGTAAAAATAAATATTTTTTCAATTTTTTTTACAACATTGTTTTTATTTTCAGGAAGTTTTTCAAAACTATGGACCCTCCCTTGGTCCCTCTTGGGTTAGGAGACTGAATTTGGCGGCGGTCGAGGTTCATTTTTTTCATTTTCAATACGAATAATATAATGTGCATATTTTAATGTTGTTTGATTGGTACCCTCTAACCTTTAGAACTGATCCTGTCTTCGTGGTCGATATTTTTACGATTTTTTTCTTAACGTCCAGTTGTTATACTTACGCCAGTTAGATTAATGATAATGAGGGATCGACTTAATGGCATAAGTAACTGCAGTCTTGAATCTACGACCTTTGAGTTGTGCAAGCTGATATCAGAGTTTCAAAAAGAGTATAAGATTAAAAAAAATTACTTTCTGAAATTCGCTTCCATCGTATCAGCGAGACAGCTGCGTACCGAGATTATTTCAGTTAGCATTGTAGGTCTACAGCTTACGTGATGACTATAAAACAGTAGATCGCGTTATAGGCTACGTGCAATGAAGGTAATTAAGCTTAATGAACTCATTATTGAGGCCACTGCACAAAAACATAATCACTACACAAAAAACGTAAATCTGTAAGCATTAATGCCTGTTTGCAATTAGCAGTTTCCTATAATTACTGGTGCCAGACCTAGGTTCGTCAATAAAACGCATAAACATGACTATTATTACCGCTTCAAGAAAAAAATGCAATAACTTTCTCACGTTCTATTATTTCTTGCGGTTAGTTCCAAGTGATAAAGTCGTTAATAGTGACTAACAGAACAAATTGCTTGGAATAGGCTTTGTCGTTGTACCAGTAGTTTTCAGGTTCTTCTCCTTTTTCTTCTTATTTTTTTTCCGTAGTATTATATTTCATTTTTCTTCTTCCCTCCTCCTGATCCTCTTTCTCCTCATCCTCCTCTTCTTCCTTTTCTACCTCCTCATCCTCCTTATCCTCTTATTCCTCTTTCTCCTCCTTCTCTTTCTCTTCCTCCTCTTTCTCCTTCTCATCTTCCACCTCTTCCTTTTTCTTCCTCTTCTTCTTCCTGCTCCTCCTCTTCTTCAAATCGAGCAGTCCGAATCTCTTTGCACGTCAGCCACATGGACTTATTGCGCTCCCGATGACGATGTACTGGCCTTAGAAGTCACTCTCAAGGTCCAAGAGTTCCGCAAATTCCAGGATCTTGCTGATGAGATCCTCCTGTGGAGAGATCAGTCCTGTTGTCATTTCCCCAAGAATTCTGTTTCGTTCTTGCTCCAAAGACCTACACTTCAGGAGCAGATATTGCGCAGTCTGCACAGAGGTAGTATGCTCTAAGTACCCATCCTGTGCATATGTTTCCCAAAGTATCCATGTCTTGTCATCATGGCGACATATTTCTTTATATTACATCTACTAAGTGATAGTAGGCTAGATGCGGTGTTTTTAAAGGATCATTTCAGGTCTGATATGCCCTTCAATCTCGCCTCATGAAGGCACTTCGAGCCCAAGTACCGGCAGCCTGCAGAGCCCTTGAGGTGCCACAGAATTGCTTAGGTCCTGTGAATCAGCATCAGAAATAAACAGCCTGTGAATCACGCTCGGAATTCAGGTTACTGAAGTTCAGGCGGTAGGATTCGTTGTAGAACTGAAACCTTAACTCAGGTTCGAAAATAGTTACTACCGTTTGCTTTTCCGTGTATTACGTTATTAACCTTTTTCCCCCCTGTCTTCGTTATTGTAATAGACATGAAGTATAGGTGTTAAACTGTACAAAAAACCTGGTTATCCAAGTCTTAATAAGTGTGTTTTATCTTGTATGGATATTTCTCTTTGTGTCTGTTTTCGTACGTAAATATTCCTTCATAATAAACTATTCGATGAAATTTTACTTTTAACACACACACACACACACACACACACACACACACACTTAAATTTTAAATATATATATTATTATTATCTGCGCATAGACCCTGTTGGATCACGCAAAGCACTCCGACTCATGTCTCGTTCCTTCTAATCCTCCACACCTCCTTCATCCTGTCCCCATGGATCCTCTTCCGCTCCTCCGTCCATTTTACCCCTGCTCTCTTTGAGATTTCATTCTCTGGGACCTTCCAACCGAGCATCTTTCTCCTGTATGCGTGTCTATCTTCAACATCTATTGAGTCTATTCCTGCGTCATGTAGGTCTGTTCTGACTTGTGCGATCTGTAGGTCTGTTCTGACGACGTAA
This sequence comes from Callitettix versicolor, assembly GCA_022606455.1. Lineage (NCBI taxonomy): Eukaryota > Metazoa > Arthropoda > Insecta > Hemiptera > Cercopidae > Callitettix > Callitettix versicolor. Next base: position 43,364,690 of record CM040189.1, read on the forward strand.
ATATATATATATATATATATATATATTTTTTTTTTTTTTTTTTTTTTTTTTTTTTTTTTAACGTCCGACTATTGTGCACACTAGGACTAATGCAAACGATGGGATGATTTATAGCTTATGAAAATGTCAAGCCCTGGCCGGAAATCGAACCCGGGTCCTCGAGTGAAAGCCCAGTACGCTATCAACTAAGCCACTGAGATGGCTTTTTAAATATATATATTTACAACAAGTGATCGATCTAGAGGTCTGGGTCCTACCATGATTGCCGTTTCAATCGAAATTCGCTGAAAATCAAAATTATTGATGCTGAATTTTAAACAGAGGATTTAAAATTTATTCTCTGTAGACAGTCATTTTTTGCATACAAAGAAAACGTACAAAGGTTACTCCCTGACCTTTAAAAATCTAATCCATCCAGAAAAATCTCATGGTCCATATTTCAACGAATTTTTTTAATGTTCATATGTTATCCTTGTGTCATTTAGACTAATGTTGTCGTGCTTTTTGAGGGATCGGCGTTACGGAAAGACAAAAACATACGGCAGTAAATCCAGTGTCGAGCCTACGACCTTTAAGTGCGCATGTTCGGAAACACAGCTGATTTACTGGTGCCTAAATTCCGCTGATTTTCACTATTATCATTTGCTTTCGATGTATAGCCTATTTAGCGTCAAAGTACAAATCAACTAAAACCGTAGCGTGTAGTCAGTGTTAGCGCCTGAATGTTGATAACGGTAATACAGTATTATTAAATCAGAGAAAATATTTCTTCTGAAAGTTTCGGAGTCTCTTTAATCTAGCACCAGAATGCGCTCGGTGTTCTAATGAAATAAATTGGATTTAGTGTGTCAGACAATTGTTAGATTTATTGTTGGCAGATATATGGATTGCTTTACGGTCGCAAAGACAAAAATGTATCTGGAAAACGGCCAAAACTATTGCAGGGAGGTGAAGTTGAATCGCAAGCGCGTAGGAATGCATTAACTTTCTCGTGTTTACTTTTCGAATTAAAAAAAAAACTATTTCGTTGTTATTTATCCTAGTACTGGAAACAAACACGAACTTTAAGTTACTGTGTGGGCGTATCTTGCAGGTTACAATGTGTAATTAAAATAATCGCGGCACCCAACTGCCTCGCTGACTTTCATAAAAACTTTGCCAAGCGAAAATTTTCGTATTTTTCAAAATTTGATTTTCATTCAAAATTTGAAACAATGCAGTATGCAATTTTTTGAGAATCTAATTTGAATGCAGTAATCACCGTTGAAGTTAGTGTAAATTGCTTATATTAATTATTAGTCAAATTTGTAATTTTAAAGTGTACCCGGATCAAAGTTTCGTGGCGGCTGAGAGGTTATAACGCTTGACCAGGCATCACTACCCCTAGGGAATAAACACTCGCTCGGCAAATCCGGGTTTCTTTCTTCTTTTTTTTTTTTTTTTTTGTGTGTTTAACGTCCGACTATTGTGCACACTTGGGCTAATGCAGACGAACTCCGGGTTTCAGTTATGAGTTAACTTTAACACTTAATATTATCGTAATTAAGTAGTTCTTAAAGTTAATTTTTCTTGTAATTTGGTGCACATTACAAAAGTTACATTTTTCTGGCAATACATGTTGAATTGAAAAATGTATACTAGCTGTACATTGAGTCCAGTTGGTGACACATAACTAAAACCCGGAGCGAGCAAGCGAGTGCTAATTAAGGCTAATCAAGCGTTACGAATTTTTGCTTCGAGTATAATAATTTGAAGTTGAAAATAAAAGCAATGATTTTTTAAAAATAAATTTTAATGGCCGTCATTTGAAACGAATGAATTGGATGTTATGGTTATAATCGGGCTTTCTATAGGCTATCTATCCATCCATACATCCATCTATCCATGCATCCATCCCCCATCCCATACCATCCCAATCCATCCATCTATATATATATATATATATATATATATATATATATATATATATATATATATACGTTTTGTGGCCTTATAGCCTACTTTAAAAACTAGAACAAAAGCTTGAAAAAACAATTTAGACAAGCACTTAAATAATCCTGGCACGCTATTAGTTTTCCTGCTGTAGGCTATCTTTCGCTTTTTTGAAATTCTGATTTCACCATTATAACCAGCATTACATTCTGCATACATTAGCATTTTAATTTTAAATTACATTGAGTAAACGAAAACGAACCCTGATCACCGTCTAATTAAATTTCTTAACATCAAAGGATTTTGAAAATTCAAAATGCATTAGTGTAAATTATTACGCATTTTCAAAATTGTTTACGTTGATGGGATCTTATTTTCAAACAATTTATGAATTTTAAAAGATTCGAAATGGTAGCCATTTTGAATGGATTTTGCTGGGTTTTCGAACTTGTCAATGTTATTACCGCAATCGATTTTTGTGTAAAGTTTGAATTAAACCGGAATAAAAGTTCTAACTAGAGCTTGCTAAAACACGCGCGCGCGCACACACACACACACACACACACACACAATTTGACAATTCCTCAAAAAGTGTTTCAGATATCAGGATGGATCGTTGCTCATTTCAAGGTCACGACTCTGGGTTTTACTATGAATACGGCTCATTGGAGTGGCTCATTTTCCATCGGAAATTCCTTAAAGAGAGGGATATACACTCAAGGCTTATACCTGCCTGCTGCACTTGTGTTGTTGTTGAAACGCTTCCTCGACGTAGCCAGGGCAACAATCACCCTGATTGCTACGGTAACACGTCGGGTAACAATGCGAGGTCGAGGATGACAGGTTACGCAGGAGCTAAGGATGACCAGCAAACACTTTGTCCAAAGTATATGGTTTCAGGACATTTGTATTGTGGCATGTCATTTACATGTTTACAAAGAACTTCCTGTGCCGGGGGCTTGATTGGCAAAACTAAAAGGACATTCAACCGTCACGATGAGCTTCTGCCCAGCCGTACCTACTTAGGGCCTGTACTCGTCGTTTCCAACGTATATTTCAGCTCGGAAGTTTTGTAATTTGATTTTTCTGAACGATACGTCAGAAAAATCTTTTCGGATTGGAAAACTCGGATATTACCTAATATCCATTGTAAAATGAACTATAGGAGCGGTCGTCAAGGTACGACCGAGACCCAGGACCTTGAAATGAACTCTGACCCTTACGTTAAGATCATTTTTGAGGACGCATGTCCACGCACTCGCGCGCACGCACACACACACACACACACACACACACACACACACACACACACACACACACACACCTCTAACATCGTTTAACCCCGGCTTCTGTCCAAGTGAAAATTTTCCTTTCGTGTTGATGTCATTTATTGCGTCAACAGTCTGGCATTTCGTCTGAGGGTTGTAAAGAAAACACCATGTTTTTACCACCGAAGGAGTGATTCCATCTGTTATATGAACGGTGAAAGAAGTGTGTACACGCAGGAGGAGAGTATTTTGAAGGGGGAAATAAGGTTAAAATATTATACGTACTTTCAATAAATTTTCATTGACCAGTTTCTGGAACTTTTTGATCTTACCTTGTATGTATAAATTTTAATAGTTTAACTGTCCGTGCATACGGTGTCATACGAAGACAGTACAGTAAAACATGTAAATAATGCCATAATAAAGCAGAAGCGATACAGCTGCGCGAACAGACTATCACGGAAGACAGATGGACAGTTGTCATTAACTAAACCCCAATCATTAAAACACACTAGGCTACAAGTCATTAAACACTCGAACCATTTAGGATTCCATTTGTTTTTTCCAACATGTGTGATTATTAATCTCTGCCGAATGGTTGGGCCATGCAGTCCACAATGGCCTATTGTTTCAGGTAGCCGACAATTTGTAAACTTTTGATTAACTGCCTGATTTCTATGCATTGAGTTTTTACAGACCGGCCGCGGGGTAACTTCTAGGCTTATTAAAGAAATTTGCAAATTTCAATTTGAAACCGAGCTATCATCATGGTAACACCCAGACCTAGTGAACATCCAATTCTAACCTCTTAAAATATATTATATGGGATAAATCTCGTAGGTTCGTTGTATCCAGGTTTTGTGTGCACACAAAGAGAGCGCGCGCGCGTGTGCGTGTGTGAGAGAGAACAGATCGATTCTTTCCCGATTTTATTAACACACTGCGCAAAAACCGATTTTAGTTCGTTAACCAGCAAAATCCGTTTAACCGTTTCAAAATGGCAGCTATTTCAATTCTTATAAAAATCATAACTTTTCATTTTGCGTTTTTTTTTTGAAAATCTGATTTTACGATCGTTAAAATTTGTAAAAAATTGGCAGTTTAAATTTTCAAATTGTATTGTAAGTATGAAAATTAACCTCGCTGCGGTCAAGGTTTTTAGCGTTTTAAATGTATTTTAAGTTGTTGATTTATACGTATTTAAATAATGATTATGATAATGGAATTATTTTCGAAAACGTTTAAGTTTAATTATTAATGGAAATCGGTTTCCATCGTGTCAGCGAAACAGTTGCGTGCGGCGATAATGTTATTTGTATTGTGCTGTGCGTGAGGTAAGCACTGAGAAGAAATTAGCTTGCGGATATAGGCAAAGGTTGTGACCTCAAGGATCCGTTACCGTACATTGGCATTGATCTTGGACATATTGCTTGTTATATAACTGTGCAACTTGTTTAATATGGTGTGCTTGTGTAACTGCCCTCTCAGGTGAGCCGGTCGTTGCCAATGTCTTCACCGAGCCTCATCAATGGGCTTAACCGGATTTGTTGCGTGGGCCACTTGGCAACCTCTTTTTTATGTACACTGTAAATTAAACACAACAGCTCATCACATACAATAACATTCTTAGTAAATGTACTATACAGTTTTCTTCTTTTTTCTGATGTACTAAAATAGTATAGCCATAATAACAGAGATTACAAGCATGCAAAGGTTGAATTGTTGAAGCTGCGATCATAGTAAGGCTTAAATCCTATCCAGTCGTTTCAGGGTGGTTGTGAGAACCGATAACACTCTAACGTCCGTACTTTTAATCTCGTATTCAAAACTTTACACAAAGAAGTAGTTTAGGCAAGTTACTTACCCAGCCAAAATCCGTTTCAGTATGCCAGAAATTCGGAATTTGAAAAATCGTAACTTTTTGTTTTAGTTTGTTTCTAAAGTCAGATTTCATGAAGTTAATCTGCATAAATTAGTGGGTGTCCATTGAAAAATGAACTATTAGTTCGTCCATTCATCATGGTAACACTAAAATTGTTAATTTTAATTTTTAAAATACGTTGAAACTAAAAGAAAAATTAAATTTGACGCGTTCAGGTTTATTTTTTTGTATTTTCAATGTAATTTGTCGGCTTAAAACGCAAATAAATGCAAGATTTTAATGTTAATTATGATGGTGGAATTAGAATTTCAAAAAAATTTAAGAAATTATTTTTGGAAAATTGGCTTCCATAACGTCAACGCGACAATTGCGTGCCTATATTTTATATAAATCGACTCGTACGACTTCAAAACTGATATTATTTACTAAATGTTTAATATTGATTGTGTAATATTCCTTTTAATTTTTAACATTGGTTAATTGCGTGAAGCCAACGAAAATCAGGTTTTAGAATTTGAAGTTAAAAAAGTCCATACTTCACCTGTAGTTCGATGTAAAGTAAAATCGTTTGCTCTTGTACTGCAGTGCTGCTATGATCGGTTGTTTTATCTGTATATATAAAAGGTAGTGTTTGTATGTGTGTCCTCTATAGACGCAAAAAATACTGTACGAGGTGTGTTCATACATTCTGACTTATGACTACGATAATACCATTCTGCGTTTGAGTCGATATAACAGTCACGTGAGTATTCTTACGCGGTGTTTTCGCTTATGTAACGTGAATTCTTGTCAAAAAATTAAGTACAGATAATGTACTGTATTTAACACTTACGTATATAAAATTTGTATAATATATAAATCAAGATGTATTTTAATACTCAAATCTGGCAATAGCTGTATGTACGAGGTGTGTTCAGAAAGTAACGAGAATATTTAAATTTCGCGGGCTTGGAGAGTCCGATTGTCAAACATTTTTTTATATTATGTTATAGTATATACCCTTGAAGTTTGATAAAACTTTTAGCTGTTTTCATTGTTGACTTTGTCTGTGACAGCCACTAAGGTTAGACGTGTTTGTATGAGCTCGGCGATTTTCGTTTGTTAAAAGAATGGATCAAGGAATTTGTATCAAATTTTGCGTAAAAAATGTAATAAAGTGTAACAAAGTGTGTGAAATGTTATCAAAGGCCTATGATGAGTCTGCTATGAGTAAAGCAAGAGTTTACGAGTGGTAAAGTGTTTCCAAGAAGGCCGTGACCAAGAAGGATGTTGAAGATGACGGACGCCCCAGCACATCAACAACCGATGAAAACGTGGAAAAAGTGAAAGAAATGGTTATGAACAATCGTCGAATCACAATTGGAGAGGTCGCTGATGATGTTGGCATATCGATTGGATCATGTCATGACATTGTTTCCAGTGTTTTGTGTATGAAACGCGTGGCAGCTAAATTCGTTCCAAAATTGTTGAATTTTCAACAAAAACAGCGGCGAATGGAAGTTGCTCAGGAATCACTAAATGAAGTCAACGACGATGCAGAATTACTGAAACGTATTATAACAGGTGACAAAACATGGGTTTACGGATATGACGTCGAAACTAAGGCTCAATCATCCTAGTGGAGGCATTCTGGCTCGCCAAGACCGAAAAAAGTTTGACAAGTGTGGTTGAACGTGAAGGTTATGCTCACTGTGTTCTTCGATATTAATGGCATAGTGCATCATGAATTCCTGCCACCAGTGAAACGGTCAGTAAGGAGTACTACCTACAAGTTCATCGCCGTTTGCGTGAAGCAATCCAAAAAAAAAAAAAAAAAAAAAAAAAACGCCCGGATCTGTGGAAAAACAATTCAAAGCTTTTGCACCACGATAATGCACCAGCTCACACTTCATTGCTTGTTCGTGAATTTTTGGCCAGAAACAATACTGTAACGATGCTCCAGCCTCCATATTCGCCAGACATGGCTCCATATGACTTTTTCCTACTTCCAAAAATAAAGAGAACCTTAAAGGGTCGTCGTTTTATAGCCGTAGATGACATTAAAAGCGCATCGCTGAAAGAACTAAACGCTATCTCAAAGATCGAGTTTGAGAAGTGTTTCGAGGATTGGAAGAAGCGCTGGCACAAGTGCATAGTCTCCAATGGGGACTATTTTGAAGGCGACAACATAAATGTAGAAGATTAAATAAATATTTTGTTCAAAAAATTAAAATTCTCGTTACTTTCTGAACACACCTCTTATATACTCAAAATAATGTTTACAATATATGAATTTGTAAAATAAAACTTTATTATCCACCCTTCTTGCAACGCCTTGTAGTACAGCTACTTACATATACAGTAGTCTCGATTAACCGTCACCCGTTTAACCGTTTATTGTTATCTGGCATTTTTAAACAGTCTTCATTAGTAAATAATTTTTAATAAATAATAAATCAAAACACTGTAACTGGACACGACTTATTTATAGCATAGGCGACGGCAGCTGACACCAATTGCTATCCTAAGCAATCACTGATAATCGAAAAGTAAACGATCCAATAGTGTAGTGAAATGAAATAGAAAGGCTTCAAATAGTGTCAAATAATTCCGAAAGATTGCATACATGTTTCTATTGACAGATAAACAACCTTACATTATCTGTGATAATACCATTCAGCGTATAAGTCGGGTTCGATTCCCGGCGAGGGCTTGGCATTTTCATACGCTATAAATCATCCCATCGTCTGCATTAGCCCAAGTGTGCACAATAGTCGGACTTGTGCACCAAAAAATAGTCGGACTTGACTTAAAAAAAAAAAAAAAAAAAAAAAAAAAATCGATCACGTAACTGTCTCGTGAGTATTCTTGAGCGGCGCACGGTTCATATTCACACATATGAACGTGAATATTTGTCAAAAGGTTAAGAACATATAATATACTGTAATATATAATATAACATATAATAATAAACACTTATGTGTATAAAATTTGCATAATATATAATTAGAGTTAAGTAGGAAATTTAAGAGTTTGACTACATTTTCCAAAGTAAAACATTCTGTCCGAAACAGAGTACTGTATGTTCTTTTTATCGGTCGCAGAAAGTATGGAAGGTCTTTTTCTGTTATTCGTCAATTCTGTTATCCGTCACCCCAACGGTCCCGAGAAGGAAGGTCGTCTTTTCTGTCATCCGTCACCTCAGCAGTGCTGTACTCAACGGTGTACAGTAGTTTTAATTCCTTTATTAGGTAACGGACAGTACAGAGGCGTAATACTTCCGCCTCACGGCACCGCACCGCATATATTTCCTTTTCCTGACCACATCCTTGCGGAGACGCATCCTGACTCTGCGTTCAGCTCAGTTCTTTGTCATCGCTATCGGCTTTCACGGCATCGGTCACGCTTCAGTAAACTCTACACTACACTCGAGTAGACCACAGCCGTAATGTTTCACGTGATTGTATTATTTGCGCTTCAGCTTCTGATTGTGGTTGGGTAGCGGACATCTAGCTGATAAACGGTAAAACGTAAATATTCCTGGCGGTTGCTTAACACCTCACGAACGAATTTCTTTGGCGTTCGACATATTTATTACTAGTAGTTCAAAGAACAGTAAACCTCGCAGTTAAATTCTTAAAATACAGAGCGTTCCACGACAGCGCCCGTAACTTTTTCCGTCAATTTAACAGGTAACGGTAATATTTACAAAAACTGTTAATAGACCAACTTTATTGGAAATTGTATGCTCTTTCTCCATGACTCAAAATTTCGCTGTTCAGCCAATATTACAGGCAGTAACCAGCAACTGCACTCTCAACGTTGAAATAGAAGTGAATGTGAAAAATTATTACACATACGTCTTTTCGGCTACCGTCGTACCAAATTTTAAAACAATCGGTCTATACATTTGATTATTGTATACTCTCGTCATTGTTAAATCAGAGCCGTCATCTTGAAACAGAAGTAAGTGGAACACACTCATACACGGACGTCATTTGGGCTTTGTGTTAAGGTTCCTTCGTGTCAAATTTGAAAACAATCGGTCAGTGCGTAACAAAAAACACACAAACCAAATGCCGAACGTTCGAGTTGGAATAGAGACCTCGTTTCGTTCGGTGAATTATTATTGTTATGGATGAAATATTTTTGAATATAAACAAGTTATTAGCACTCAAGTTCGCAATTTTTGGCCATTTCATTCAAAGTTTGTACAAAATCGATTATGGTAATATCGTAAACAAGTTCATTAACTATAGAAAAGTTTCAGTTTCAAAATGACGACACTTCAAATATTTAAAAATTCTGAACTTTTTTCTTAAATACTTTTCAAAATCTAATTTCACCATCGTGACCAGCGTTAAAAACTACATAAACGAGCATTTTGAATTTTCAAAATTCATCGAAATTAAATTAAATTTAATGGCGGTTTGTTATCGTGTTTCCGATGCAATTTAAGTATACAAGGCTTGTATAGGCAAATTTTAATGGATTTATGGTGGTTGAGTTTCAAATAGATTGTAAGATAAAATATTATTTTTTGAAATTCACTCTTACATCAGCGAGGTGTGCCGAGTTTTTTACTTTAATGTAAACTTCGCGTTCGCTGCGCTCCGTGTTGTTCTGTAGTTGCGGTTGTATATACTGTGTACAAATATACGCTCTAATAAGTAACCTGACAAAAACTGGCCATCTGCGGCTTTGTGGTCTTCTTGCACAGGGCTTTGCCGTCGTAATTAAAGTCAAAACTATTCTAGGCAGAGTTCCTCACCAGTAGCATGCTAAACAAAGGATTTCTTTCAGAGTTTCTTCATCATATCTGTACGTTTCTTCTTCCGTCCGTACTTGCATGATGTATACAGTATTTTTTTTTTTAAGCGAAGCTTTTAATATTAGCTTTGGCGAGAAGAGTGAATAGAAAAAAAAGTCTGCCGAACGGGAAAATGTAACGGAAATATGGAACGAACGTGCAAATGAATTTCGTATCTATTTCTGTCTCTTTCTTTTTCTTCTTCCTTTTCGACAACAGTACACGCTTATTACATGAAAACGTTGTGTTACTTTGGTGACACAATTTGGTGTCGGTATTTTCCCTTTTGAAGAACGCGTGCACGTTGTAACCGTTTATAATACATTCGAAATTAATATAAACGTTTATAATAATTGTTGTTAATATTGCTAGTTTTTAACAACATAACCTGAAACTTATTATAACTTATCAGATGTTCAATGAAATCAGCTGATCGTTACTAATTAATATAAAACAACTGACCTTTTACTATAACTACAGTAAATAATATCTAAGCTAGGTTCACGTATTTATTTATTTAAACAAAACAAGATCTTTTAAACATATTTTTAAACTAATTATGCATCAGCAAAGGTATCATTAACAAAAGCTTCGCTTCTGTCTGTAACTCTCCGAGTTCCACACGTGTACTTTTTTGGCGATTTTAAGTCTTTATTTTATGAATATCTATTTTATAATCTGTTAGACTACTAGTTATAAGTAGATCAAACCGTTCATTAAAAAAAAACTAAATAAATTTTGCATGTTAAAATCTGTTTCAAAAGTTACCGACAAAAAAAAAAAGAAAATCGTTTCCTTGAGTAGTTCCTGTAACATTACAATAGACGCAATGAATTAGTGTAGTCTATAGTGTTCCTTACCGAAAAACATTAACTTACTACTTACGAGTACTAACTTTCAAAGCACTTTCTTATTTAATAATTTTAATTTAAGTTGTAGATAAATACCACAGTCTCACATAAACACAGGCCATTAAAAGCAGGGCTACCAGGGCCTAAAACAACAAAGTTTATGAAAGAAAAACAGTATTGTTAAGTTAAACATAAGGTGATAAATTACAAGCTCGTTTGTTGTATTTCCGTGTTTATTTTAGTTTAAAACTTTAAAAAATAAGATTTGTTTTGTTCGGTTCCGTTTTTCTTGGTATTTTAAAAGGCCACATCCTGTAATAAAATAAGATGCTATGGTAAGAGTAGTTACCATATTACGCATTTATCAGTTACAAAGATGGTACGTTTACATTATTAAATCTTCAAGAATTAACAGTAGAGTGAGTAAATTCAGGTTAAAGTTTTGTATACCAATTTTTTTATACGGTGTTGTTATAGTATTTGTTTTTTTGTTTTTCATATTTTTATTCTATTCCTGTTAATCCTTGTTTGATTAAGTTTATATATTTTAATAATGTTATCTAGTTTTACTGTTTATATTGTTTAGTAAAAACAGTGTAATTTTAATTTTAGTACACCCCGCAGGGGGTGCAGACTAGCTGATCTGCTAAATTGAGAGGATTTAGACGTCCTTCGCGGTACCCGAGCCTAACAAACACTTACACTTACAACACAACACTTACGACTTTAACACTTTACACTCATACTTACATTTAGGGAGGCGATAATAGCCTCAATGTGCTTTTCGCCTTAAAAAAAATAGTACAGTCTTTAGATTTAGTTTCCCCTCCGTCTAAGAGATTTTGTTGGACGGCAATGACAGCCTTCATTCATATGTTTTTCACCAGAAGCTTTAAATTTTTAAAAATTGATTCTAAGCTTGGTTTACTACAATTTTTACAACTAATAAATGGTTAGTGGAACTTTTTTTGTTAATATGTTTATAATTAACAGTGTTAGATACATTTTGTCGACCTAAATGCCAAAATAAACTTAAATTCCGGGAATTTATTGGTTCGGGGAATGTTCCTGGCAATGTTTCCAGGAATTTTCCCCGAGTTTAAATTTTCGTAAATTTTACATTAAATAGGCTAAATTTATTGTGAAACGAGGTACAGTATTAACGAGATCCATCTACCACGTCAATTTAGTGATTTCTTAGAACAGTGATTTTAGAAAGTAGTTGTGCTTTGTTTACTTCAATAAGTAAAGTATCGAGTTTGTATGTAGCGCATCTGAAATTATGTTGTCTGTGAACATTTCTCTGTAGCTTTAATATCAACTTTAACTTGTAACAAGAAGTTAATTGGTAACACTTAAGTGGAATAATACGTAAAGATTGGATCGTGCCGGACATAAAGTATTTTAAGTGGGAAGTTTGGGGGTCATGTAATTTCGTAGGGGGCGGACAGAACGTCAATATGTCCGGGCGATCAAATTCTGTTAATGCATCTATGACTTAACCTTACCTAACGAAGCATCTCGCTTAATGAACTTAGCGGGACTCTTTTGTGTCCGCTACAACTAGCAGGCCCACTGTAGTAACCGATCATTTATCTAGGAAAGGAAACATTCCTATACAGTGTGTGTGAGTAGCAAATCTGAAATAAACTTTATTAAACCTATTAAAAGTCAGTCCGACTGTATTGCTTATTTAGTTATTACTACCCGTTGCGGCTTTGCCCTTAATTTATAATATTTCAGTAATAAAATTTATATTCGATTTTCAAAATCACAATAGGTTACACTTGTCACAAAACTAAATATTAAATAATTAAGTTGGACTTAATAAATAATATGATGGCGTTTAAAATAATTTAAGCATTTATTAATCACACCTACCAATATACAATAAATGTATAAAACGTCATTGTTGTACAATTAACACTTGAATACTAAATAATTTATTTGGACTGGGTAAGTAGTATGATGGCGTTTAAAATAATGTAAACATTAATTGCACCTATCAATATATAATAAACGTATAAAATGTTACTGTTATACAATTAACACTTGTCACAAAACTAAATACTAAATAATTAAGTTGGACTGGGTAAGTAGTACGATGGTTAAAAATAATTTAAATATTATTCACACCTACCAATACCAATTATACATAATAAATGTATAAATCTACACTGTTTTACAGTTAACACATGCCACAAAACTTAATAGTAATAAAACTTGAAATAATTAAGTTGGGCTGGGTAAGTAGTATAATGGATTTTTAAAATAATGAAAATAATATGAGACATGTGACGCGCAAAATACATACGCTATTTAGTATCAATATAAATTTGTGCACTCGCATCACGCGATGCGCAAAATGCATCAAACCTGCCCTAAAACATGATACATGTTAATTTTGATAGAGAAAATACTTTGAAATCGTATGAGGTAAAAATTATCACTTGGTGTTCTGCTTATGTAACTAAAGGATTTCAGTTCAAAACGCGCTGCTTTTTTCAGTTAAACTTTTTTGATTGATCCATGTTTATTTGTATAAAATTATGTATATGAATAACAATTATTGCAATTATAAATTACGCCATTATACCATATACCGGCCCGTTTACCACACAAAAGTTTTTATAGCGTGTACAGTTATATATATATTGCATAATAAATTTAATATATATATATATATATATATATATATATATATATATATATATATATATATATATATATATATATATATCTTAGTATTTAAAAGAAGAAGTCCTGACTGACTGATTCATAATCAACGCAGAGCCAAAACTATTAGCTACTTGAAATTTTCAGGGTACATTTATGTTACCATATAGGCATGCATTAAGACAGAATTTTTCAAAAATTTGATTTTAACGCCATTAAACTACTTACCCAGTCCAACTTTAAAAACCAACATACAGCCGAGACTATCAACATACGAGCCCCATTTTGCACAAACCTTGCTATACCCTAAATTGTTTGTCAAAATTCTATGAATCCAGGTCTTGCTGACATCAGGGATCATCTCTCATCTCGGAGAGCTCCCGAACAGTCACCTTTCGATCGTTGAACATTGCTTCTTCTACTTTCGCAATCGTTTCGTCCGAACGATTGTTCATCATGAACGTCTGTACGTCCGTCTTTGAGTTTTCTGCACCATTTGCGCACGTGTTGTATGCTCATACATTTTTATCCGCAGACTTCACACAATTGGATATGAATGTCCACTGGCGCAGTGTTTTTTGCACACAAAAAACGAATCACAGAGCGTAATTCGCACCTGGCGGGAAACAGAAAGGATAACTCCATTATTAACGGCTCAGTCCCTACCAAGCCAAGACTGAGCGCGGAGTGGGAATTGGGAGTGGAGGAACCAAGCTGCAAGCCAAGGTCACCGGATCCCGCGTAGCAACGTTCGCAGCGGCTATAGCCCCTTGGGAACTGTACTTTACGGACAACCCTCGTAATATGATAAAGATTATTATTATTTAATGTTAGGTATTTATGCCCGGTTATGTCATCACGCATTTAGATCATACCTTGTCTCTTAGGGCTTTCATGTTTCTCATTTTAATCTTGTAGATAAGATTTTATTTGATCAGGTTATTACTTAAACATATGTTCTCTGCGGGTGAGACTATCGTAAATTATAATACTGTAATATTTTATTTTGTAAACAATACTTTAGAAATGTTTCTAGATTAATACATACATCACATTTGGTGAAGCTTTTGAGAGAGTGGTCGATATCTCGAATTCCAAAAGCCTGAACCAAATTTTAGAAGCCCCGACTCAAAATCGAAGCTAATTTGACATAACTTATCGTATTATTTAACACACAGTCAATATTTGGTGAAACTGCATGATACCTAGGAAAATTAGAGCACTTATATAATTTAACAAAATTCGTTTTTATTCAGTGGCATGTTTCGCCGTGAGGCATCTTCAGACGTAATGAAATTAAAAATTATGAAGTGTGTTTATACGAGTGTGCTTGTATACTAACACAGGTGATGTTAAATGTGGAAGACAGAAGGTAGAGAAAGGAAGGACTGACAATAGACTTGTTGCTTAGGGATTGATATTACTGGGCATTGCGGGATTGAGGGGAACGAGTGAGCCGATGTGATGGCCAAACGAGGAGTTGCTGCTAGACTTGTAGGACCGGAGTTTGCACGCGAAAAAGTAGGTTAGGGAAGAACACATCAAACAATGGCGACAATCCCCTGGACAACGATTAGGAAACGTCTTCTCTCGGGACCGTCACAGGTTCAGTTCATGTGGAGGTCGTTGAAACAGATCGTAGCCATGATCACAGGACGTGGCTACATTCGGAGTCATCTGCATAAGGTGAGATTACTAGATTACTACAAATTTCGCATGATTGTCGTCTGTGCGGAGAGTCACCTAAAATCGCCGCACATATCCTCAATTGCGAGGCTATGGAGTTCAAAATAATGATGTAAAATAACTTGGAACTTCTAGCAGCCAGACGAGAAGTTTCACAAATACACCCGTTATGAGATTCTGAAGCCTGTTTGAGGTGAAGTATAAGAGGAACAAAAAACTTATAGCTGACGTGACGGAGGCCAGTAGAGCCTATAACCCTATCAAGAAAAACTATATTGACCATAGGATATGGCTAGTTGGAATTAATAATTACAAAACTGTTTAGGTGTTTCAAGGCGTTCTACAATTTTGGATACAAAAATCTCGAATAGGTAATACAGCCGCGCTAGATTTAGGCCTATACCATTGTTAATTGAAATGATGACGTTATAGGACTGCATATTTTAGAGGCGGCGAATGACTTACCACCCATGTCGGTTCGCTCTGGATATACAGAAAGAAGGTTAATCAGACGAGTTCGCGCTGCGTTGGCCAGACTTCAACTTGCAGCGCAACAATGGACAAAGGTTCGCTTGACGAGTTGGGTTGCGTAATGACAACAACTCTAATAAAGACAGTCTTGGTGTTGGGCCAAAACTTGATGCCGTCCCGCATGTGTACACCCCTTCGCAGCCGAGCCGAGCGGAGGTCGTTGCCTTGAATAAGAAATAACTTCTTCTGTACGTCAAGGGTTTATGGTAGTAGCCGGGTCGTAAATACTGTTTGTGGGTGGTTGGTAATGTACGGATAACAATTAGAGCAGTACTGACTGCGATACCTACGCGGGTATGCGGCCCACTGCAGTACCGTCATATCTATAAATTTTGTCATCAATTAGGCTAGTATCAGCGCAAAGACACGCAGATGGTTCGCACTAAGTGAGTGTTGACAATAGTGAGTTGCGTTTTGGTAAATATTGCAAGAACACTGCACAGCTGAGACCCGAGACCTTCGAAATCAGCGCCGATCCTGACCTATACATCGCTTTTAGACAGGTCGTTCCTTTACGAATTGAAAAAAGTGACATTGACAATTGGTGTTAACGAAATGCGTTAGTTTTACAAAATATTTTCATTTTTAACGACTTGATTAAAGGTTAAAGGTTCATCGACTGAAACCTTAAAGATTTCAGAAAACTGAAATCAATATTTTTTGTGGTTACTGTGCAAAACAAGTCATGTTCGTCACGTGACCTTGTTCGCTTGCTTATGACAGACGCGTTTCGGAACACTTTCCTATTATTAGATTAACACAATACGTACATCACACAACTACATAGTAGGCCTGCTGGACGCACGATACTAATACCGAATCCATTGTTGGCTTCTTGAAATCTTATCCCAGGCACAGGACTTCAGAATCGAAGTTTAGTTGGTTGTTTGGCCACTGACCTCTAATTGTATCTCTGTAATGTGTTAATTAGTTTTAAGGAATATTCTAATAAATACTTTCTTACTTCTATAAAGTTTTTTTTCTTAGCGTCCATTCTTTTAACGATAAGGAACTAAGAACTTTAATGTGCGCAGTTCAGAGACTGACCGGTGCTTTAGCCACATCCGATCCAAGGTCCTTGGTTCTATAAAGAAAGGTATTATCATAATCGTTTCAGGTTTATTTTCTTTACAAACTGTAATTTTGTTTTTCAGAATTTCATATATAGATTTGTATTACTATAAAATTTGAGTAAAACTGTCTCCTAGATTGCAGATTCTTGCTTTTAAATATGTAGATATCACCTGTTTAGAAAGCTATTAGTATTGTCTGCAGTAGCATTTGTTGTACAGTATTGTAACTGATTGTTTTAATGTTTGCAGGTACTTACCAAGGCTTACTACTTGCCCGTTCCTGGTGTGTAAGTATCAGAGGACTTTTAAAGCCAAACTCCATTTGTTCGGAAATACTTTGTCACTTGACTTGCAATGGTCGGCTGCGGTATAATTAAGTACAAATTAGTTTGAACGCTCGGCTGAGTCATACTTTACCACGGTAAAGAGTTATTGACAGGCCCGGTAATGGATGATGTCCGCTATTGTCTTTTTAATTATCGGTTGTCGGGCCACGTGTCCTATAGTTATTAATTTCCCTCGCTCCGTCTTGTCTCAACACTTAACACGTTTAGCTTGGGTTATTCAAGGTTTCCCACAATTAACACGACGCGATCGATAGTGAATCCAGCTTTTGCAGTATGAATTTTTAGCGGATTTGTAACGAAAAAATGAGCTACGGTAGCGCTAAGACATAGATAATGAGCTCCAACCCTAACCTCTGGTGGTCGTTAAAATTTTGTGTGTTCGCGTGTTAGCACTCCGGCTGTGGTAGTTTTGTCTCATTTGGTTCATACTTGGCACAAAGCGATCCGTTCAACCGTTTCAAAGTGGCGGCCATTTTAAATGGAAAGAAAATCAACTTTCCCTTTTACACTTTTTGAAAATATAATTTTACCGTTAATTTTCATTTAAAATACGAAAAGTATATTGATGGCTGTTAGGAATTTTCGTATTTTCAAAGTACAGTAATTTGCAAGCTTATAATACGAACTTTAACGCTAATCATGTTAATGAAATCATATATTCACAAAAGATAAAAAAAATATTGTGTTGAAAATACGCTTCTATCTCGTCGTCGATACATCTTCGTCCCGTGATTATTTAAATATTTCGTTAGAGATGTCCGTTTCGATTCTGGATGGTTGTTTCGATTTAATCGAGATTTGATGTGTGTAGAAGTTCAGTCGACTATTTATGCGTTGTGAAGTCTAATTTGTATAAACAAATCTAGGGATTTCTTCTCGCTAATGAATAGAGAGGAGGAAACTAAATGTGGTGGCTTTATTCCAGACCTATTGCTTTCTTTTGTTTCAAAGATTGGTACAGTAGTTAAGCTATACGTTGAACCTTCTTATTGGCCTACTGATATGACCAAAACAGGTGCATCGGTCAAAAATTTTCAAGAAGTTTGGCATCTTAACAGACGATTGTTTGGGGTTCTTTTACGATAGCACTGTGCCAAAAGTTGTTCGTATTAGACGGATTTAAGTTAAACTAGAAAAAACTTTTACGACTAACAAATCCAGCGGAGTCTCGATTAACCGTAATTCTTGGGACCGTTGAGGTGACGGATGACAGAATAGATGGATAACAGAAACTGGCCGCACATACTTTCGGTGGTTGATAAAAATGACATACTATACTGTGTTTATAGCACTCCAAGAAAGAAATCTCGTTATTCATGTTTTATTATAATTATTATTTTGGAAATAATAGTAAAACTTATTTTTTTATTTAACTAGGGGAATTTTATTATATAAATTTTACATACATAGGTCTTTAATGCAATAAATTGTCCATTCTTAACCTTTTAATAAGTATTCACGTAACATATTCGAGATCACCGTGCGAGCCATTTAAAGTAGTCACGTTACTGTTACATGATCGACTTATACGCTGAATGGTGTTATCGTGAATAGTGTGAAAGTGTTACCCAATAGAAACATGCATGCGCTCTTTCGGAATTCGCTGTCTTTATTTGAAGTGTTTTTATCTCATTCCACTAGGTGTTATGATCGTTTACTTTTCTATTAACAGTGTTTGCTTAGGGTAGCAATTAGTGTCAGCTGCCGTCACCTATGCTATAAATACAGTTCCTCAGTTACAGTGTTTTGACTTGAAGGTTACTTTTATTATTTATTACAAATTATTTACTACGGAAGATTGTTTAAAAATGTCAAATAACAGAATTAAACTGACAGTTAAAAGCGCGACGATTAAACGAGACTCAGTGGAAAACAAGAAATATTTTTTAAATGTATCAGTAATAAAATTACTTGCGACTAACCAGAAACGTGCAAGTAACGCCCTACATAAGAAGAGCCGCACTCCGTTGCAACTCATTATAATATGGATCAACAGCGCAGGTTGACCTCCCGAGTGTCTACATTAGCACATCCCATGGCTCCCCCGCTGTGCATTATTGATTATCATATATATTACTTGAATGAATTATTGTGTTTTCAAGGTGACACCTCTGACGGTGAAACAAAGCAGGTGTTCACTGCTCTGCGCTCAGCCACATACTTCTTCAAATTGATCGATTACCACCGCATAGCGGGATGCGGTATACCCTCGCTCGTTCGCTTATCCTTTTAATAAAAATGTCAAGAATGCGCTGAAACCGCGCGACCAAAGGTACAGTCTTGCGGGACACTAAGAGATGACTTCTCCCCGTGTTTACCTTCTCGGGCTGTTTCATTCTGCGGCGTGGTAGTTACGCACTGTGGTAGAAGCGCACAAGAGGTTACTCATTGTTAGCTGAGTCAGGTAGAAAGGGTGATGTCGTGGTAGATGCGCACAAGAGGTTACTCATTGTTAGTAGAGTTAGGTAGAAAGGGTGGTGTTATGGTAGATGAGCACAAGAGGTTACTCATTGTTAGCAGAGTCAGGTAGAAAGGTTGATGTTGTGGTAGATGCGCACAAGAGGTTATCGATTGTTAGCAGAGTCAGGTAGAAAGGGTGATGTCGTGGTAGATGCGCACAAGAGGTTACTCATTGTTAGTAGAGTTAGGTAGAAAGGTTGATGTTATGGTAGATGAGCACAAGAGGTTACTCATTGTTAGCAGAGTCAGGTAGAAAGGGTGATGTCGTGGTAGATGCGCACAAGAGGTTACTCATTGTTAGTAGAGTTAGGTAGAAAGGGTGGTGTTATGGTAGATGAGCACAAGAGGTTACTCATTGTTAGCAGAGTCAGGTAGAAAGGTTGATGTTGTGGTAGATGCGCACAAGAGGTTACCGATTGTTAGCAGAGTCAGGTAGAAAGGGTGATGTCGTGGTAGATGCGCAGAGGTTATGTTAGTAGAGTTAGGTAGAAAGGGTGGTGTTATGGTAGATGAGCACAAGAGGTTACTCATTGTTAGCAGAGTCAGGTAGAAAGGGTGATGTCGTGGTAGATGCGCACAAGAGGTTACTCATTGTTAGTAGAGTTAGGTAGAAAGGGTGGTGTTATGGTAGATGAGCACAAGAGGTTACTCATTGTTAGCAGAGTCAGGTAGAAAGGTTGATGTTGTGGTAGATGCGCACAAGAGGTTACCGATTGTTAGCAGAGTCAGGTAGAAAGGGTGATGTCGTGGTAGATGCGTACAAGAGGTTACTCATTGTTAGCAGAGTCAGGTAGGAAGGTTGATGTCGTGGTAGATGCGTACAAGAGGTTACTCATTGTTAGCAGAGTCAGGTAGAAAGGGTGATGTCGTGGTAGATGCTCACAAGAGGATACTCATTGTTAGCAGAATCAGGTAGAAAGAGTGATGTGGTAGATGCGCACAGCTCTTGGAATCGCATCCCGCTCATGTAAACAATAGACAATACCACACCAAACATTTATTTGACTATCACAGTTTGAAACTGAAATTTCTTCGTTAATTCGAAAAGAAAAAATGTAATAAAGAAGTGCAAAGCATTAAGAACTTAACAGTTTTCCTTTGATAGACTTTGCAGTGTTTTTGGTTTATACAGTAGTAGAATCGTACTGTATGCAAGTGTATTACTAGAATTACTTAACATTATAACAGAAATCCGATTTGGTAATATTACAACGCGGCAATACGACCTTTTCGTCACTAGTCTATCACTATAATGGCTATACAATAATGCAACTTTTATATATATTTTTGTCATTTTATAAATTATTTTATTTCTTTCTTTTGTACGTGTCGCCAAAAGCAATGGGTGGCTTATGGAAAAACGCTCACTGCGTTTGACACAAGACGCTTACATTCAAATCATAATGAAATCGAAGCTTTGTTAAAACTGAGTAAATAAATACTTAGTAAACGAAAAAAACAAGAAATTTGATTTTGTTCTCTTATGTTCCACCAGAAATATCAGAAAGAACAGCACGTTTTTAATACAAAATTAAATTGTAATTATATGAATCACAATTATTTGCAAAGGCGTAATCTTAAGAATGAAAACAATATTACCCTCGTGTGCGCATCTACCACGGTCTGCTTCGGGCATATGATCTACTAAGAGTCAGGTCCCTCTGGTTCCAACAGTTGTGCGTGACGACCACGTAACCGTTTCATTCACCAAGGATCTCGACCATGTTCAAACTTTCTCATCTAAGGCTCTCAGCCTTCCTCAGAGCACTTACAGTGCGTGTTACAGTCCGTCATCGTGATGGTAACAGACTATGTTATGCGTTGGGCAGTATTTTTTGAAATATCAAGTTCCTTCCCATTGTCTCATCCTTTTTATCACCTACGTTTATTAGCGGATTTACATTGGTTAATGAGCTATTGGAGGTGTGTAGTGGTAAGACCGCGGCCTTTAAATGAACGCTGATCTTGACCTCGAATAAATTTTGATGTGTCGTTAAAAATTATTATTCTGTATAGGCTATGTTTTATGTGTTTTACACTCTACCGCTCGCAATTTTGGTCCGATTTGATTGCTTAACACAACAACGATTTTGGTAATAGCTAACAAGTTCGTTACGTAACAATATCCGTTTCAAAATGGCGGCCATTCCAAACCTTTAACAATTCAAAACTTTTTTACGTTACACTTTTTTATTATTTGATATCTCGGTTAGTAAGTAGCGTTCAAGCATTCTTAAATTAGCATTTTTAATTTTAGTAAATAAAGATTTTATCTACCTTCTTCGTAAGGGTACCTTCTTCATACGATGGTCGTTAAATTTTTATTTTTACTGTCGCATTTTGTGCATAAATATTTGTAACGGCCAGGTTTGGGACGACCTAATGTAAATCGGTTTCTTTCTAGAGCAGCTGGGAGACATGCATCGGGATTGTCTGTATCAGATACCCTCTCAGTGTATTTGCATCTCGGCCACGGCTGGATGGTTGACAGTATGTAGGTTATATGCAAATGGCATTGTATTATTGAGCAATCGTCCGCTGTATCTTTATCCGAGACAAGACGCAGACGGACAGACAAGTGTGAATATTTGTGTCCGCAGACCTCTATACAAATCACCGACCGACAGACTTTAGGGAAGATTTATAGTCGGGTGAAATTTTGCAAGCTGGAATGTTCGACGTTGGCTTCTCAGAGGACAAGAGGACTGTTTAATCTTTAAAATTTATTGTATCTGGAGTAGCATTTGTTTTGCTTGCCGAATTGGAAAATACGGGTACTGAACATAAACATACTGGAATAATAACCCTTATGAAAGCTTTGTGAGCGCTCGTTGCTGGTGGCATCTTGCGGCAGAGTGTTCATCTACGGTTAAATAGATAATAATACTGTCTAATTTCTCAAACATCTCCACCCCTGTCCTTGCAGCGTTTTTAGCGGCAGATAGTTCAATTATTTGGACTGGTAATATCGGACTGAGCAGCTAATATCGAGCACAACTTTTATAATGGTGCCTGTACTTCTAATAAGTTTGTATTCAATGGTACTGATGAAAACAGATGCGGAGGCTGTTAATTTGTTAGTAAATAACTACAAATCCCTTAGTTTTCTTATATATTAAAGTATTGTGAAACTGTTAATAATAACGCAGAAAAGTATTTCATAATAGATTACAAATTGTTTACTGCTTTACAGCTTAAGTTTGTCGTATTCCGGATGTCTTTATTGTGAACATCGACGATTTGAATATTAATGCATTATGTACAATAGGCTACGCACACATCATGTGGTGTAGCGCAAATATTTAAGTCAGCTGATCAATCCCCAACACACCCAGACATCGGTTGACACGTTACTTTTGCTGACCATATAAATCACTCCGGTACGTGTCCATGCTCCTTCTGCATTGACCTTGACCGAAGGTATTTTGCAAAACCTTGTCCACTCCCGCCCACGTGTCTTGATATACTGTAGGTGACTTGTATGAAATAATTCATCCAATATGGCGTTAAGCAAAATTTGTACCGTGAAGGTTCCATATATAGTAGGCCTATAGTTTCCAGTAAGCGATAAGAGTATACTATCGTTTAATTCTGTAAACAGTTAATATGGTTTATTTATCAGGTGATAAGTATTCGTCACTAAACAGCTGTTTCTGTGTTTTCTTAACTTTGAGGTTATGTTTATTATTATTATGTAATAATAATTATTATTATTAACTAGGAGTTTCCGTATTCGTAAAATACGAGACACTTCTTATGAATACGGTTAGGCTTACTGTTTTTCCAAAGAATGAAACCGGGACAAGAGACCGGTTGGAGAGAGGCTAGAACGCCCCACTTGGCAAACAGGTGGTTTTACAGAAAAACATTTGAAATTTGTTGGTGTAAAAGCGTACTTTTAGACATCTTTAAAAGATTTTTTTCCTTTTTAATAGTATTTAAACTTAGTTAAATTATTATTTCTCTGGGAAAACTAACCTAACTCTTGTTCACATAACATTCTTATTTTTCCCAAGAATTATTTTTTTTTAATGTCTTATTTTTTGTACCAATCTGAGCAAGAGCTTGCATCCTCATAACATTAAAGCTTTTTCCTGCATAACATTAAAGCTCTTGCAGTTCCAAAATATAAGTTTTTAGTACTTTTCTTACAATTTTTATTTTACTGTAATTTTTTACTGTTGACCGGGATACTCATAAATGCGGCCGGGACATCGGGACAGGATCCCAAAACTGTTACTGTCCCGGTCAAATCGAGACGTATGACAACCCTACTTATAACCTAAGAAACAAAATTATAACAATAAGTAGACACGGCTTCGATGCCGGAAGTAATAATACTGCAGGTGTTAATGATGACGGGTTTTCTCCGAAACAGTATTACATTATTACGCACCTTTATTAAGACACGACTCTGTCACGCAAACCCAGGCCCTAAAGAGCGTACACGTGAATCTATAAACACGACCGGACCCGGCTCGTGGCAGAGGGGAATTCATCCAACCCTATAAGTAAGGTTTGCTACTGGAGGTGGTCCTGGTCATGCTCCCGTAGAGAGAAGACTGCAATCATATCGAGCTGCCAGTGGTGCCAACAAAGACCGTTATGAACAAAACGTTTATATGGCCAAATTTTTTAAACCAAATTCCTCGAAGGCCTCCGAGAGTTGCCAGAGCTGCGCAGTGCAGAATATTGCAGTAGTGTTAAGTGAGATGAAACTTTGGATATACTTTTAATGTCCAGTCAGTAGGAAATATACACTGCAACTCTTGGGGGAAAATGAATTAAATTAAAGCATACAAGGCTTATTTTGTAAGCGATTGCGAAATGTAAACAATTATAGTGATGGCGAGGGCTTTTACACAAACCGAAATGTATTAAATATGGTGGGAAGAGCACGTTTATACTTCCGATATTACAATAGAGTCTCGATTAACCGTCACCCTTTCAACAGTCAGTTTTTATTAATCGTCAAGTTTATTATATTATCCAACATTTTTAAAATAGTATTCTAGACAAAACAAATCGCTGTAACTGGACAAGATTTATTTATAACATACGATATGGCAGATGACATTAATTGCTACAATAAGTAAACATTGATAATCGAAAAGCAAAACGGTTTTATTATGCGGAATGTGCTAAAACTCTTCAAATAGTGTCACCAAGTTTCGAAATATTTCGTAAGTGTTTCTATTGTAATATTAACACTCGCATACTGTTTGCGATAATACCATTCAGCGTATAAGTCGATCACGTAACAGTCACATGAGTACTCTTTAAGTAGCACGCGCAGTGCTCTCGCGTTTGTTGCGTGAATACTTGTCAAAAAGTTAAATACGGATAATTTACTGTATTAAAGATCTAGGTATGTATGTAAAATAAATTGTACGTACATTAAAAAAATGTGTGTATAGTATAAAATTAAGTATTTTAGAGGTTTACTACATTTTCTAAAGTTATTATAATAAAATATGTTGTACGATAAACAGAGTATAGTATGTTATTTTTATCGTACGGGTGGTCTGTTTCTGTTATCCATCTATTCTGTTATCCTTCATCCCAACAGTCCAAAAAATGACACTTAATCGAGACTCTTCTCTATGTTTAATCTGCTGTCACAGAAACCCAGATATGTAAATAATTACTGTAAGACCAATACGTCCTTCTGTTACAGACACACAATATGTTGTGAGTGTTATCTTGTTGCTCCGGATCCACAAAACACGTGCATTATGTTTTCCATAGGAATGATGCAGTAAGAGCAATTTGTCGTAGGTTTGTTTGTTAGCGAGGTGTGAACCCCGCTACACCGGGGTTTGGGCGGTCAGAGACCATAAAGTATCAAGCCAATTTCCTGGCTGACAGGGCCTGGCCGTAGTTTCGGTTTCAGGCCACATTGTTAAGCGCTGCCCACTCGTTCAATCTATCAATAACCCCGGCTCGCTCAGCTCGACTTTACACCTTCCAAATATAATGAGCACACTTTGCTCTTTAGTCTTTACTTTAACTCTTGTTTGTGTAATCGTCTTTGAACACCTGTGTCCGTTCCTTTCTTTTCACACTAATAGGTTTTTACGATTTATACCACTACCGTATTAAATAATTTGCACAAACTTTCTCGTATCCGATTTTTAATATTCAAGTGTTGCTTGCAAACGTAACTTTTCAGTGTTCAAACGTAGGCTATTACACTGGTGTTGTTTGATTTGTTACAAAATGTTCACTAAAACTGATTTTTGCAACACTTTAGATCAGATGTATTTGTTTTCCAAAGTATGTTTTCATTAATTTCAGCGTAAAAAAATTTACATAAGTTAACTTTCAAAAGTTTGCTTAATTCATTGTGGATGCTGCAATTATTACTATACATGATATTCCAAATCAACAATGCTTGAATAGTGAAACCTATCACATTATTACATTTATTGGACCTTTATGATCGCTGCTCCTGGTGGTCTCGGATATCCCAGATCTCTTGTCGCCTTCGTGGGGTGTCAGGATAACTACGAAAAGCGATAACAGAGTTCGGGCGAACAGATAACAAGACTGGCGATGTCCTCGGAATATCCCAGTTGTCTTGTCGCCTTCTTTGGGTGTCAGGATAGCTGCGATCAGCGATAACAGAGTTCAAGCGAACAGATAACAAGACTAGCGATGTCCTCGGAATATCCCAGTTGTCTTGTCGCCTTCTTTGGGTGTCAGGATAGCTGCGATCAGCGATAACAGAGTTCAAGCGAACAGATAACAAGACTAGCGATGTCCTCGGAATATCCCAGTTGTCTTGTCGCCTTCTTTGGGTGTCAGGATAGCTGCGATCAGCGATAACAGAGTTCAGGCGAACAGATAACAAGACTAGCGATGTCCTCGGAATATCCCAGTTGTCGCCTTCTTTGGGTGTCAGATAGCTGCGATCAGCGATAACAGAGTTCAAGCGAACAGATAACAAGACTAGCGATGTGTCCTCGGAATATCCCAAATCTCTTGTCGCCTTCTTTGGGTGTCAGGATAGCTGCGATCAGCGATAACAGAGTTCAAGCGAACAGATAACAAGACTAGCGATGTGTCAGGAAATATCCCAAATCTCTTGTCGCCTTCTTTGGGTGTCAGGATAGCTGCGATCAGCGATCAGCGATAACAGAGTTCAGGCGAACAGATAACAAGACTAGCGATGTGTTCGGAATATCCCAAATCTCTTGTCGCCTTCGTTGGGTGTCAGGATAGCTGCGATCAGCGATAACAGAGTTCAGGCGAACAGATAACAAGACTAGCGATGTGTTCGGAATATCCCAAATCTCTTGTCGCCTTCGTTGGGTGTCAGGATTGCTGCGATCAGCGATAACAGAGTTCAGGCGAACAGATAACAAGACTAGCGATGTGTTCGGAATATCCCAAATCTCTTGTCGCCTTCGTTGGGTGTCAGGATTGCTGCGATCAGCGATAACAGAGTTCAGGCGAACAGATAACAAGACTAGCGATGTGTTCGGAATATCCCAGTTGTCTTGTCGCCTTCGTTGGGTGTCAGGATAGCTGCGATCAGCGATAACAGAGTTCAGGCGAACAGATAACAAGACTAGCGATGTGTTCGGAATATCCCAAATCTCTTGTCGCCTTCGTTGGGTGTCAGGATTGCTGCGAAAAGCGATGTCAGAGTTCAGGCGCTAATTAAATATGCCTACCTAATGTCCGAGATAGAATATACTTTAACGGTGAAAGGAATCAAGTTTTCGCAAACATAACTTTTCTTAGATTTCGTCACAGATAATTGAACCTACAGTAAACACAACGCTCACGTATAGGTAGCTAGACTGCGCAACTGTAGCAGCATATCAAGGAGTCGTCTACTCTCGTTCTCTTAACAATGAAATGGAGTGCGCATGAACCAGTTGGCAACAAAACTGTATTTGGTGTACACTGTGCGACCTCCTGTTCTAAAACTGTACTACAAAACCCGTTAACAACCCCCCAGTACTGATGAGCATTCTGTATGTATTCAGTTTCCGACCTTTAGTACATCATAGCAGGGTTTGTTATCTGCTGACGTCAGATCAGAGCTGTGTGGGAAAGGATTTGTATCTAACTCGTATGCGTTGTGGATATCAGTAATTTATAATTATTTAAATATGATTTACGTATTGAGAAATAAGATCGCGTATGTCTTGCGATTTGAACAGCGTTACTGACGTTATCTCTGGGAAGCTGGAACATCATCTTCCCAAGAGTTGCGCCAAGACTTATCGCTTTACGTACTCAACTTGTTATTGGCAATCTCTAATCAGTGGTGTCCGGGTGTAGAGACCGATGCTTCAAATACAGTACGAATGCCAAGTCAGTAACACCTATTTAAATGCACGGGACGACAACAATACTTTAAACGTGTAATTACAAGTTGTTGGCCGACGTTACGATCTGGGACCATTAAATAAGACTTAGACCAAGATATATCTGTTGCAATTACTATGTTTCTGGTATCAGCACAAGTTCGCACCACTTTTAATAAACACGATAGGCCGGTTAACGCTGACAAATGGCGTGGGATTAGAGCCTGGGCTCGGTGTCGTTATTATTTTACTTACGCTTAGCGGCGGTGATTTATACAAGTTGCAGCGTAAATCCGGAAAGTAAGCTCGGCTCTCGAGAATGTTGTACTTAGGGTAGGTTTCCGCTTGTCAGGAGGCGGGGGCAAGTCCACGGTAGCCTCGATAAGTCAGAAAACCAGAATGCGTTCATATTTTTGTTGATAACGCACTCTAAGGTAGGGTGGCCACCAAATGCGGAGCGGAGTTGCGCTGAACGGAGCGGATTACATATTCAAAATCTTATCTATAGTTTTTAATGTAAGTGCGGCCAATGAAAGCAGTTGTAAGTGCTGAGCGGAGTCGTACGGCTCTGCTTCGCTTTCAGTGGTCGCACTTACATTAAAAATAATAGGCTAGGTTTTCAATACGTAGTCGGCTCCACGTTTGGTGATCATCCGGCTTAACATTTAAGTAGCATGTATGAAAGTTTGATTTTCAAATATCTAAATAAGGGGAATTGATACTTATAAAATAATTAATGATTGATAAAATAAAATTATTATTATTTATTATTTTTTTTTTTTTATTTCCACCAGGATCAAACGTGGTATCTTTGCTCGTGAAAGGTACACGCGATAACCACCACTACACTACGGAAACTACGAAGACGTTTCACTGATATAAATATTTGAAATGAATCGTTAATTTAATTTTGATAAATATGTAAAAATAAAATATCAGTTATTTTATATTAATTCGTGACGATAAGCTGATTTCATTGAACACCTGATAGTCGTTGATTGAAACCTGAAGTTTCAGGTTATGTTGTTAAAAGATAGCTATGTTAATTTGACGTTTTTTCAAACAAATTATCGTAATTAAAATAAAAAAAGAAGAGAAAACATGATACATGCTTGTTATTTTTTGGTTCAATAACAGACATTTTTTGTACGATGTTTTTTTATTTTGTGGTGTATATCTTTTGCGAGAGAACCAGATGACCTGTCTTTTTAAGTAATATTAGAATAAAAAAAGGTTGTGTAGATAAGTTCCATTCTTCCTCAATCGTTTAGGTAATACGGTCAGACGAGCTTTACTGGCTTGTTTTAAATTGTTTATACTTGAGACCGTTGGTTATGTTAATGAAATAATAACACGTTCATATATTTCTACAACTTTTTTTATTTGAGTTCAAGATTGGAATCAAATATTGTGTGTTCACGTAAGATAAAGATTTTCGCACATTAAGTAGTGTATAATAAGATTTGGTCTACGAGTTAAAGTGGGCATTATAATTATGTACAAGAGCGCTGTGGGTACAGAAAGTACCGAGTGCAACCTCCGCGCGATGCTTTATCACCCGAGTCTCGCGTGCGTTGGTCGGTTGCCGAAAACGTCGGTACAACTTTGTTGGGTAACAATAAACGGACCGGGCAATTAGTCATCGGACCGCCGGTAATTGCCCAGGTGTACCGCAGCTCGCTGCTTCTGGTTATGCTGCGGTATAACGATTGCTTCAATTTTGACGGCTTTAATTGATGCCATCGAATTACGGTTCACGCCTTGCGGGGATGTTGGCGGCAAATTTAACCGATTTATTTCACGGCGGAAGCAATAAAACGTTTAGTCCAATCGCGTTCGTAAAACAATATTGTTCGCCGACTCTTGGAAACTAGAAACTGCTTTGGCGATTCTTTGAATATTTTATTTTACTTTTGATTCGTTTGTGATTGTGAAATAACGGGATAGTCACTAGCTATTAGATGTTTTGCCAAACGTACTGCCTGATTACATTTTTTTACGATCAATAATTGATCACGTCGTGAAAAAAGAGCATGCATTTATCTGTGTGCGGTTTGAGTTCAACACGTCTGTATATTGTCCACTGTGGTCGATCTATTTTGCATGTATGCTAATGCAGAAGGCTATTTTACTTCACTATAGGTTCCTTTAGATACCCTTTCCTTCAATACAGAAGCTTGAACTATGGCCTGCGGACACCAGTTACACGTCGCTGAAGAAAGCGGGCTACAAATTCAAAACATAACCATGCAAGTCTGGAGACTGAAAGCGTAACGGGGTGAAGCGCCGTAGCTTGGATTCTGTCTAGTTTCGGTTTTGAAACTGACTCCGCTTCCCCCCACCACGTTAACCACGCCTTCAAACTTATTTCTCGTTACCTAAGTTACGGTTTTTAAACATAGTAGTTGCCTAGAATCGGTTACAGTAGGCCTAAATATTTAATTTTGAAAGATACAAACGCGTTCTTCAAACTGACTGAACTCCGTTTCGCATTTGATGGCTTCCTGACCTAAGATAATATCGTTTAGATAATTTCAAGGGAATCTAACTTCACTGTGTTAATGTTGTCTAATCTTTCCAATCAGAAGAGTAATTTTGGTGAGAAGGCTCAACTGTCAGTTAACCTAAAAGCTTATATGCCTCTTTGCATCTGTGACAGAAGGTTCAGGATCGAAACTGAGCTGACCGGTAGATCTAAGTAGCTGCTTCTGAAGTCTGTTCGACGTAATTATTATGTTACTCTTGGGTAATTATTAATTACTCTTGGGCATTCTTGATGTGGGCAACTGCCCTACTGTGAAATAAAATCTAATTTCTACTTTTTCTTCCTGTTTTTTCCTTTTTTTTTTAAATGAAAACTTCTTTAGGCACGTTTAGAACGTTTTGGGAGGGTAAAAATCACTGAGCTCGCGTCACGCTAAGTCTGTATACGGTGTCATATCAGTTCAATACAGCTGCGGTCTGCGGCACTGTATTTATTATTATTTATTTATTTAGTTTATTTATTATTATATTTATAGTGTGTATAATATAATATAGGTGTATACAGAAAAGTTAATTTCACCTCGTGGAAATTATTGAATGCGTGTGTAGTGTGTATAATATTTTTGTTTTTCAGTTCCTAGTGGTTTCGGGAACAATATTCATACGAAAGACTTGCACCTCAGTAGGTGGACAGTGCGTTGTGTTGTTGACCTGTTGTTTTAAGCAAATTTTCTAATAACACTTACGTCTATCAAAGGACAAATCAAGTAACTTCGAGCGAAGAAGGCGAAAACTTCGTCGACGTGATTCGACGAAGATTTTGTTTAAAACACGTTCAGCTTTCCGTCAGAAATATTTAACTTGGAATATGACGATATGTTCAGCTACAACATTGGTTAGGTGCATCGGTCCAAGAAGGTTGTATCAGTATAAATATTTTTCTTATTGCATAAGCTGAGCGTTCATTAAGAATGCAAAGGAAAAATAATGAAATACAAGAATAGGCTGAGAATAGTCATTAATTTATTAGCCACTCTTACAATGTCGCTTAAGTCTGGAAAACAATGTAATTGAACATTTTGCAAGGCAGTAAATCATTAGACATTATGCAGCCAGCTATGCATTCCAACTGCAGTTCCCCGCACGCGATTCCACCCAGCAGAGTCTTGCTGGCGCAAAGTCACGTGAAACACTATTCAAGATATATATATTAGTGGGCCTGGGTGAGCTTTCGCAGTTAATGGAAAAAGAAACAAATAATATACAAAAATGTACAACGAGAAGTTGAACAGTGTTAAAGCACCTCTTTATAAACAATGTTTGAAGTGACCTATGAAATATGCGGCAAGTAGCCTATATTATAACTTTCCTTGTTGATACATGAACGAAAAGGAGAAGAGGTTAGGACGTTTTTTTTATGAAATCGCTAACCGTAATTGAACGTAAAAAAGCATGAATTCTCTAAATAAAGTAATTAATAAAGTACCATTGGTTAGTATTTAATTACTATAATACACTAATCTTTAATTTAATACTTGTATTTTATAATTACTTTCATATATTTCGAAGTAAAGTCATTGCAAAAACGGTTTCTTGTCAATATGAACTTCTGTTAAAATAAACGCTATGGTTTATACCTGTATGACCTGTTAATAAGGCTGTGTCATTTATTATATTTAGGTTATTTAATTTGCTCTGCTTTTATATTTAAAACTGTAACCTATAAAAGTAATGACTGTCTCTCAACTGCGCATCTAAGAGTTCTTAGTTCGAGCATCATTTACTCCCGTACCGTTTCCCGTTTCGTTAACGCTGCTTCTTCGTCCTCGTTAGTCTGTCATAAATTATGGGCGTTAAAGGGGGAAAACAATTTACTCAAAGCAGAATATTTTATTTATTAACACTTACACATTAAAACTGACCTAGATTGTCTTGCCGATTTTACTTTCAAAACTGATTCGGTCAATAATTTTATGTTTTGGATACAGTAATAATTTAAATATTACTTTCAACAATTTTCCTTTAGCAATCAGCTGTTTTCTCATGTATTTAATGCAATTAATTATTTGTCACATGTACCTGCATTGTGTTGCACTCTTACGGGAACACTTTATACAGCTCCTGAATTTTCTTTATAAATTTTTTATCGGTTTTAAGTCGATTTTATTTAATCGTGAAGCCTTAAAATGTGTATAAAATATGTAAATGTGAATATATGAAGATGAGAATTGTTGCTCATTTAAAGGTTGCAGATCTGGATCTAACCATGATGGCGCTCCAATGAAAATTCACTTAAAACATAAACTAAATTAGAGAGTGGGGAACATTACAATCACAGTTTAAAACACACCAACAACTAATTAAACGGAAAAGGAATCGTTAACACATAACACGTTCACTTCAATAATCGCGGTACGCAGCTGTCTCGCTGACGTTATGGAAGCGAATTTCCATAAGTAATTTTTTTATCTTGTCCTCTTTTTTGAAACTCTGTTTTCACCATCATAAACAGCATTAAAATCTACACATATTAGCATTTTTAATTTTTAAATTGAAAATACGTAAGTGAAATCTGACCGCCTTCAAATGAAATTTCTTAATTTCAAGTTTTGAAATTCAAAAACGCTGATTCTTATTAGCCTAACTGGCATAAAGTATCAACGTTCTATATAGTCTACCAGTATATTCAAAACTCGTGACCTTGAAATGAGAACTGTGTGTGTGTGTGTGTGTGTGTGTGTGTGTGTGTGTAAAAATTTTAATGACCCCCTCAAAAAGTGATGTAGAGGTCAGGATTGGTGCTCATTTCAATGTCCTAGGTCTGGTCTTACCATGATGGTTGCTCCAGTACCTTTTTTTTCAATGGAAATCCGTTAATAAACCTAATACAATATTTAGCGAGCGCGGACAAAACTTTTTGTGCGGATTTCAGAACGCATCGAAATAACAAGCTTTCCCAATTATAACCGGGAACGGCCTTAAAATTCATGAGCCGCCGTCGAAACGTTTAATCAAAGGCGCGCAACCGTCGGCGGTCAAAAAAATCGTATACATATACAACACTTCGGGGGCGCTAAGGCCGGGCCGATAATAAATAATATACCCGGTGAATCGGACCTGTCGGCCGGGACAAATTCCTCGGGACTTGGAGACAACAATGGACTGGTAGCATTATCTAATGTTCTACCTTCCTCTGAATGTTTGAATTTCATCGACATCTGATTGCGTTTTGTAAAACAAAGTTCACTGTCTGTTTTAAAATTTATTTACACTAATAAGTGACATTAATAAAGTGACTGAAGCGCGAGTCACTTTGCTAGTATACAAATAAACTCTACGGTTGTATTACTCTATCGTCCTGCTCACTTTACTTCGTAAACGTCTGATTTGTGTGTAACTTTGCAGTTGGGTGTGAAGTTCAGTAGTTTTTATGTAACTTTAAAACATGTTTTTCAGATACTTTCAATTTTCTACTTTTTTGCAGTCGAGAATGTGCACTTAAAAAGTTTTAAACTCTTGCCATCCCACGACCCCACTAGTGGTTCGCGACCCATTATTGGGGAACAGTTGTAAATAGGTTATTTTGATCAATTGACCATGTTATTTTGTTTAATAGTTTATGGGCTAGGCAGATAATATTGATTTCTTTGGCAAAATATAAAATTGTATTATTTATTTTTTAAATATCTTGTATTTTAAATAGGCAATTCAACCATATCGTCTTATCAGTTTAACTGAAAGCATAATGCTCATAATGGAAGTAGAGTGTTGTTCAAAATCTCGTCTTGTTAATAGTCCATTCTTGTCTGCTTGCTCTGATGTCAGCGAAATTATACCAAAAAGGTGTTCACATTTTGGCCCTCAACTCCAATCCTAGAAGCACCCTGTCTAGTCTCAGTTGTTCTGATAATTCAATAAAAACAGACACCAGTTTGTTAGAAACTGGTACGTCAAAACAGTATGCCAATGATGAAGCTATACTGGAGGCCATGAAATGCCCACGCTAGGTCGCGATCATTGAATATAAACGTACTATAACGATAACCCTAATTCCGTTCGCTGTTGGTGGCATCTTGCGGCAGAGTGTTCAACTGCAGTAGGTAATAGTACTGTCTATTTTCTTAAACGTCTCACTGTCCCCTGCAGCTTGCAGTGTTCGTAGCGGGAGATAGTCCAATTATTTGGACTTAAGCCTCTGATATCGACGACATTTTTTGTAATAGTTACTGTATTTCAAGTTTATTTATATTCAGTGTCGCGGTTCTTTTCACATTATTTCACTATAGAAAGTTTGGTTATCTTTAAATTATAATGGATATATCGATTTTTAAGTAGAAAATGTGACATTTGTTGTTTGTCTACATTGGTGGAAAATTTATGATTTTGTTTTTTGTTTCAATTTATTTTTTCCAAAAAAACAAGAAAAAAAATTTAAAATAAAGTTGTGTTTTAATTGATCAAATTTTGTTCGTTAATTAGGGAGACCGGGGCACGTTGTCATTCGTATTTTATATTTTCCCTGTAATATAACTGTTATATATGTGATCAAAACATCACTATAATGTGTTACTATTTATTTTCAAAAAATACCACTAGTTAAAGAATGAAGTAAGAAAAGTCATAAAGTAAGAAAAAAATAATTCCAAAACAACTGTACCTTTAAAAATCAGATATTCAAAAACATTTAAAGCAAACACTTTACGGATTGTTAAAGGTTTGAAACGGCAGTCATTTTGAAACGAACAAATTTTGCTTTTTAACGAACTCATCAAAGGTATTACGAAAACCGATTTTTTACGAAGTTTGAGTCAAATTGGACTAAAATTATGAACGTGAGCGTACTAAAACACACACACACACACACACACACACACACACACACACACACACACACACACACACACACAATTTTATCAAACCCCTCAAAAATTATCTTAGAATTCAAGATCTGCACTCATTTCAATGTCCTGGGTCTGGGTCGTCCTATGATGGCGCCTTGGTGATGATTCTTCTATACAGTTAGATTAATAACCAAATTTGGGTAAAGTATTCAAGTTTTTTGAATTATGGCGATTTTGTCTGACTACTTTGATATATCTTCAGAAGCGAATGTTTTGTGGAACATGAAATACATATTTTTGACTTCATTTATCTCAGTTTGCCTT
This sequence comes from Callitettix versicolor, assembly GCA_022606455.1. Lineage (NCBI taxonomy): Eukaryota > Metazoa > Arthropoda > Insecta > Hemiptera > Cercopidae > Callitettix > Callitettix versicolor. Next base: position 43,400,155 of record CM040189.1, read on the forward strand.
GTGCTACAGGATATAAACGATTTGTTTTTAAATTAAACGTACACTACACTGATACTGCATTAGCATTTTAAACGAAATTGTTACGTGGATATTTTTGCTTTATTTCTACCGACAGCGGCGCCTAAGTTTAGCCTGGCTATTGACTGTATAAACAGCCCGTTACAAGATTAGCTTCTGCTTATTTTTCACCGGAAAGAAGTGGGAGACGACTGGATGCCGTTTAATGCTTCGTTATTCCGACCAATTACACAACGGACTGCCAACGTATTAACCAATTACAGAAAAGTAGGCCCGCTCTTAAATAAACAGGAAACACAGCCGCTTATTAAATATGGGTTAGTTCGTTAATTAAAAATTATAGGGCGTTGTGAATTTATTTACATTTTTTTAAAATCCGTGTATATGTAATTGTATACAGGCGTAATTGGTACTTGAAAATAGAATGAAAACGCCATTAGATAGGCGAAAAACACACTGTACACTGGAATTATCGCGGCGATGAATGTTTATGCTTACGTTCCCAGCATAGAAATATGTCAGCAGACCTTGAGTTAGAAACAAACTTTGGAATTTTTAATGCTTAATGGCTGTTTTATGTAAATGAATTGTTAAAAAAGTTTTCGTGTTTTCTAAAGTGAGTAAAATCATTTTATTCTCATGGATTGAAGTGAAACTATGTAGCCAGCAGTGGCATGTGTGTTGTAAGATATAGGCTTATGTTAAATGTTTTTTTGGAAAAAATCTGTACTTGAAGATAATATTAATGTTTCTGGAGACGGTTTTAGAGAAACCGGGCGTAGTTTTTCAAGTTTAAATAAATGGTGAATTATCAATTCACAAACATTTACACATCCAAATATCTCATATACTATTACGCTAAGCATTCCGATTGGTTTGTACTAAAATAAGGACCTGCGTGATTGAAACTAGGGACTGTAGTAGACAATCTCGTCTACTATAGGTGATAGAATTCATATATACATAGTTGACAGTCTATTGTAAACGATGCGCACGAACAGGGGCTCATACAATTTAAAATACACACATACTGAAATTCAAAAGCTTTTACTTGTGAAATAGGTATGTACATTTAAAAATTTATAAATGAGTTACCTTCTCGGTATATACTCGAACATGAAGATTGTATGTAATAATGAAAAAATGAGAACATGAATTAATTTTTATTGAAGTTTGTTTCTTTTTCGCAATCGCTTCTTGGGAAAACTGATGCTCAATATCCGTACATATGTCGTCAAAATTTCCGTTAATGGGCTTCCCATTGGTTAGTTGATATGCACGAAGAATCTGACAAGCAGCATATGCTTCAACTGTACTGGGAGGCTCACCAAAACTTTTTTTCTTTCTGGTTGTTTCTTCATCATGGTGTTTGTCGTTGTCGATAGGTTGATGAGGTCGTACATTATCCACGATGTCTTCATCAGTCAAGGATTCACATAATACAATGTCATTGTCAATATTCAAGAATTCTACAAGTGGACAAGGGGTGTTGTATTTTCCGATTGCTGTCTGAAGATCCAAATAAGCTTCATCTTCTTTAGCAGGTGCTGCACTTTGGACTTCGGATGAAAAGCCGGCGTGAGCAAAGCAATGTGCAATCGTTTCCATAGAAACATTATTCCATGCTTTTGATACCATAATGATACCAGAACATTAATTTGCGTGTGATCGCCACTGTCCAATTTCTGAATGATTTTATACACCAACTATTTTCTGAAGGACACTTTTAGACAACGAATAATCCCCTGATCCATTGGTTGGAGGACGGAGGTTGAGTTAGGGGATAAGAAAACCAGATTAATATTTTTCAATTTCTCGATGTGGGGATGAGCTGGACAGTTATCTACGGTCAGCAATATTCGCCGTTTTTCCTTCCCAAGGTCAGAATCCCATGATCTGAAGAATTTCTCAAAAATAAATGATGTCATCCATGCCTTTTTGTTAAAATCGTAATCCACAGGAAGGATTCGAACATTTTTAAAACAATGAGGGCTTCTTGATTTTCCAATTACCAGCAATCTTTTTTATCAGTTCCTGTCATGTTCGCTGTTACCAAAACAATGAGCCTCTCCTTAGACAGCTTCCCCCACTGCACTTCTCTCCTTTAAACTTAAACGTACGATCAGGAGGCATTCTAAAAAACAATCCCTTTTCATCAGCATTATAAATCTCATTGTCAGTATAACCATCCCTGATTTTCGGCCAAACATTTGAAAGCCAGTTCCCTGTAATAGCACGGTCGACATTAGCTGACTCACCCGAAATTTTGCCAAACGTAATGTTGTGACGAGAGCGAAATCGTTGTATCCAAGACAAACTACAGTTGAAATTTTCCATTTTTAAAAGAATCGCCAGATGATTAGCTTTTTACTGAAGTAATGGGCCACTTACCGGTACATTATTCGCTCGCTGATGGGTGAACCACGATAATAATGCACTGTCCAATTCAGGGTGATGAAAACACCTTACTCTTTTCTTCTTCTCACTTTTCTCGAACTGCTGAATAATTTTGTCTTTTCCTTTCACAATTTTATAAATTGCAGCACGACATACACTAAATTCACTTGCCAAATCTTTAGCCTTCTCACCCAACTCAAAACGGCAAATCACAGCGAATTTTTCTTCTATGGTAAGTTGTGTTCTTCTCGACATCTTGGCTAAAACTAATCTAAAAGTGAGTCAGGCCGGTGTCAAGTGGACGTATTGAAAAGGAACTGATGAGTAATCAAAACAAACAAACATTGAGAGTCTACTCTATCCGATTTTTTGCTCCCAACAAACCTCTCTTAGCGTCTGCTGTACGCGATTTGTCTACTTTACACGGTGTCTACTTTATACGATCCTTGTATGCATTATCTCCATAACACTCGAAGGGACCCGAAGGTTTTGTCTACTGTAGACGATTTTCTTCTTTATGCGGTGTCTACTATAAGCAATTTCCACTGTACTTATATGGGGCACCTACTTGTTCGTCAGAACACCAGGTAACTGTCACGCTTCATACTTTTCCATTGTAATGCTTTACCATATAATAAATGCGTTGTTCGATAAAAGGTCTGCAAACAAAATTCCAGAAGCAGTGTAAAGTGTCGCCGTGAGAGTGCAGCACAATGCAGGCATAAGTGACAAATAATTGTATGTACCAAACAGCTGATGGCTAAAAAAACATTGTTAAAAGTAATATTTCGATTACACGTCCCTCGCGGTACCCGAGTCTAACACATACTTACACTTACGACTTTAACACTTTACACTCACACTTAAATTTATGGAGGCGATAATAGCCTCAATGTGCTTTCGCCTTAAAATAACAAAAAATAAATAATAATTATTACTGTAGCCAAGAATTATTAATTATTGACCGAATCAGTTTTGAAAGTATAATCGGTAAGACAATCTAGGCCAGTTCTAATGTGTAAATGTTATTAAATAAAATACTCTGCTTTTAGTAAATAATAAATACTGTAGCCTAATTTAGGTACGTAATGTAAAATCGTGTTACAGTAAAATTCATTTATAAATATTTCAATAAGGTACAGTGTTAAAATTCAGTCATTAATTTTATAGGTTATAGTTTTAAGTACGAAAGTAGAACAAAGTTAAGTTCTATTGTATTAAATAACCTAAATATAATGAATAAAATTGCTTTACTAACAGGTTATACAAGTATTAAATATAACTATAACAGAAGTTATATTGACAGAAGTCTATTTTAACAGAAGTTCATATTGACAAGAAATATGGCTTTGCAACGATTTTACTGTAGATGATATGTACAGTACAAGTTTTGAATTAAAGATTAATATATTGTAATATTTAAATATTGATCAATGGTATAATATGGATTATTTTATTTACAAAGTTCATGCTTTCTCATGTTCAAATACGGATAGCAATTTCATAAAAATCCTCCTAACCTCTTTTCTTTTTCGTTCATGTGCCAATAAGGGAAGTTATGATTGTCACATATTTCATAGGTAACTTCTAACATAGTTTATAAAGAGGTGCTATACCATTGTTCAACTTCTTGCTGTAAATTGTTGTATATTATTCGCTTCTTTGTTCCATTAACTAGTACCGCAAGGGCTCACTAGTGTTATTTAATAGAAGTTCAAATGAAACAAGTAAGCGCCCAAACTAACGTAAGTGCTGCTATCTCAATCAGATAAGAAAGCTGTAAACAGTGTAAACGCGATACATAAATTTTATGACATCGGAAAATCAATAAATAAATAAATCACGTAATTTGTTTATATTTAAAGTTTCGTTACTCTTTTTGAAATTTTAAATTAAATACATTTTCAGCGAATTTTTGTCTTATTCGTGAACTGTGAATTTTTTATTCCAAATTTGCCATACTTTTGAAAAACCTTTATTTATGTCTAAATTTGGAGAAAAGTCTGGCGAACCGATTTTGAGAATTTATGCTTTTTTCAGTTTTTTCGATAGCTAGTCTTTTGTGAGTATAGTAACGTTTGCATTTTCTTTTGCTACGTATAGACCAACAATTTAGTAGGTTATGATCAGAATCATTAGAACCGATTTTGGAAAAATATCCGTTTTTTAAAATATTTTTTATACCGAAAAAACATTCTTCTTGGGCACATAAAATATCTCAGAATACTTCGTATTGTTAAATCCGTATTCAAATAAACGAAATAATTCGAAAAACAACTGTGAATCATTCAGCCAAAATATTTTCGAGACAGGTGAATTGATATCGTCTCTAACCGTAATTAATCTAATATTAAGTCATTTATTCGGGCAACTCTTCGTTATTGTTGTTTATCATATCAACTGCAGCGCAAAAAAAAATAACCTGCAAGTATTATTCATTTTAATTGGCATCTTTGTTGATAGTTTAGCTTATGAGCTAAGCTGAACGCGTCTTGTCGAACATCATTCTAAGAGTGACAGTAACAATTTAAAACCAGCCCGGGCGCGTAGTTTATTGCCCGACAACACCCTTGCTTTGCCTGGCCTTTGCCTTCAGATAGAAGTGGAATTTTCGGTCAATGTTTAGTCAACTAACAGTAACCGTTAATTAGAGTATGTTCGTATGCTACTGAATTTACATTCCAGCATTTCATTAGCTGCTTGATTTATCGTAACAAATTAAAGCAAAGTATTTGTCTTGGCGGGTTGCGTTCCGCTGTTAATCACCTCACCGGCCGCAGTAGCACAACTTACGGCCTATCCGGTAATTATTTTATTTTTAAAATTTGTTACGGTGATCCAGTTGTACTGTATTGCAGGTTTTACAAATTAACAACACTGAAACATTTTAACTTGTTGCAGCAATACAAATTTGCTTGTTAAATATAAACGGATATTAAATGCTGTTTGCAAGTTTTACAGCAAATATATCTGTTCAAGATGTTGAATAACTGGTAAACTTTTGGAAGGTTGAACGGAATCAAATGAAACGAAGTAGGTAATTGAAAAGGGAACAAGACCGAAAGAGATAAGATCTGGAGTAAACTAATACGGGAAGAATCTTGATTAAAAAATAAAAATAATTAAAAGTTGTATTGGAAGACAGGCAGCTGAAGTGCTGTGAACATAAATGTAGAATGAGAGAAGAAATAAAAGTGAAGCAGGTGTTGAGAGTCAAAGTGCGTGGTAGATTGTGAAGCTCGGGTGCCAACGTGACAAACATCGAGGACTGACGAAAAACAGCAGAGAGTGGACTCTGGAAAGGCATATGAGGAAGAAGAAGAAAGAATGAATGTACGATGAGTGAAGAAATAAAAGTGAAGCAGGTGTTAGGAGTCAGAGTGTGTGGAAATTGTGACGCTCAGGTGTCAGCGTGACAAACATTGAGAACGATAAACAGCAGAGTGGACACTGGAAATGCATATAAGGAAGAAGGAGACAGAATGAATGTAGGATGAGTTAATAAATAAAAGTGAAGCAGGTGTTGGGAGTCAAAGTGCGTAGAAATTGTGAGGCTTACAAGCCAGCGTGACAAACAATGAGGGATGAAAAACAGCAGAGAGTGGACACAGAGCAAAGAGTGGAAAGTCATATGAGGAAGAAGAAGAAACAGTAAATGTTTGATGAAAGAAGAAATAAAAGTGAAGCATGTGTGGGAAGTCAAAGTTCGTGAAAAATTGTGAAGCTCGGAAGCCAGAGTGATAAACAATGAGGACTGACGAAAAACAGCAGAGTGTGGACACTGGAAAGGCATTTGAGGAAGAAGAGAAAACAGTGAATGTTTGATGAGAGAAAAAAATAAAAGTGAAGCAGGTGCTGGAAGTCAAAGTGCGTGGAAAGTTGTGAACCTCAGAAGCCAGCGAGACAAACATTGAAAACTTAAGAAAGACAGAAGAGAGTGGACAATGTAAATGCATTTGAGGAAGAAGAAGAAACAGTGAATGGCGATTCAAGGTCGGGAGAATAGGGAGGGGGCTACAGAATGGTAACATTGTGCTTGGCAAGGTACTGTTTCACCATCAGCGATCGATCTGACGGGGCATTGTCATGCAACAAAAATCAATCGTTACCTGCCCATTTTTCAGGTCATTTTCATCTAACTGCATCTTGTAGTCATTTCAGGATCTTGTACAGTTCTTTGTTAACTGTTTTCCTGACAGGAATTAATTCTTAGTAAATCAAGATTATTTTACCCCGGTTTCTGTCAAGCGAGATTTTTTCTATGTTTTTTCTGTAATGTTATCTGTTTCCACGACAGAAAATGACTTTGAAGGGACATTGTTTTCTGAATCGTAAGAGGTGATTGAAAATGTGACGAAGCGGCTAAACGAAATTTCAAAAAATGGTACCGTTTCATACAATTGTTGGAAACACTACTGAAAAGTGTATGAACGGTGGAAGAAGTGTATACACACAGGAAGGGGAGATTTTTTAAAGCAAAATAAGATTAAAATATTAAACGTACTTTCAGTAAATTTTTGTTGACCAATTCCGGAATCTATTTGATCCGTCTTATATGTTAAAATGTTCGAACAGTTGGTATTTAAATGTATAAATTGTCAATGTAGTGCGGCTTTTTAATTTTAATATTTGTTTCTGTACTATAAATATAAATTAGCTATATAAAACAATAAACGTATTACATAATCTCTAGGTATATGTATGTCCGAAATTTGGATTGGAGCTATAATTAAAAACTGTCAAGCTTGAAAAAAAATCTGTTATTGTACCAAAAATACGTATCATGTTTCATTTTCATTTTCATTAATATAATTTGTTCGAAATTAAGACGCATGCTTTTTATTTTTTGGTTCATTAACAGAATTTTAGGCTTTTTTCTTAAAAATTATAATTACATGCATTATATTTTATTAAATAATCTTGTATTTATTATATTAATTGTTACTTTAATTACGATTATTTTCGAAAACGTGATAAATTAAAGTAACTAATTGTTAACAACATAACCGGAAATTTATGTTGTTCAACGGCTATCAGCTGTTCAATGAAATCAGCTGATCGTTACGAATTAATATAAACAACAATTTAACATAGCTAATTTTTAATAACATAACCAAAAAACGTATTTATAACCTATCAACTGTTGAAATTAGGTGATTTTACGAATTAATATAAAACAACTGTTCTTTTAATATGACTATCAAAATAACCATTTCATATTATGACGTTCGCATAACACGCGCATGGTCCCCAGTTCGATCCCGGGTGGAAACAGGACATTTTAATTATAATTAATTCAATATGAGACTTGCAATGCGCAAAATATACTATTATATATCAATATACATGTTCTTCGCATCACACGACCCTCAAAATCCAACATTACAACCAGTCCTACAACATGATTACATTTTAAATTCCAACTTACCTATTAGGCGTTAGCAGATCATCCCTTTTTACGTTAGAAAAAATAATAACTTAAAGTATAATAAAATGAAGCTATTTGAGTGAATTATTCCTGTAAACTGTTTACAAATCAGTGTAGGTATGCTTATATCAGAATTAATTTTAATATTAATATTAAAAAAAAAAAATCTTTTCAAAATTGGCTTGTGCTGAAATTAATCCAGACTAGACGCTATTCGTTCAAACGAGCTTTAATTAATTTCAAAATATAGATTCTATTCGTGAATAATCACCTGTCAATCTTATATTGACGGACAACTGAATTTAATTAATTAATTATACGTAGGTCTAGGCGAGACCAATTCTGAATCGGAGCTTTTAAATTAATATTCATTGATAAAAAAATGAGAAGTTCGAAAATTGTTGCCGCAAAGTGTTTTTTTTTTTTTTTTAAACGCCAACTTGTTTTTACAGAACACTATTCCAATAGGCTTTTATTGGAATAGTAATCGCTTCACGCAGCTGTCTCGCTGACTTGTTGGAAGCGAATTTCCAGAAGTAGTTTTTTCTCAACCTTTTTTGCAATTTTGATTGCATCATGCATTAGAATCTTTATATAACGGAATTTGTGAACTTTCAAATTGCATTGAAAATGCAAAAATAAACCCTGACCGCTGTCTAATTAAGTTTCTTAATACCAACGGATTTTGAAAATTAAAAACATTAATTTATGCAGATTTTCAGGTTGATTGCGATAATGAAATCGGATTTTCAAAAGTATTGAAAACAAAAACAAAATGTGAATGAATATTTAAATGGCATTCATTTTGAAAATGTTAAACGACTTTGACTGATTTACGAATTTGTCCAAGCTATTTCCAGAAACGATTTTTATGCCGATTTTGATTCACATCGCACTAAAATTCTGAGCGTGCTAACACACACACACACACACACACACACACACACACACACACACACACACACACACACACACACACACACACACACACACACACACACGAACATGGTAATCGTGATAATGAAAAGTCCAGGGTCTTAAAATGATGTTGCATTCATAACGAGAAGACGTACACAGGTCAATTTTGTTATTGAAAACGTACACGTGTGGAACTTTTATTATCACCATTACCGTGTTCATGTTCGCGCGCGCGCGTGTGTGTTTCGAGTAAGGAAAACACTGGAAAAGACAATAAATCGAACGCAGGTTGGTCTTACTCGCGACAAGACTTTGATTAAAAAATAACGACCTCCCCCCCCAAATTGTACCGTCAGGACGTGTTAAAGTATTGAATCGTCCCGTGGCAGGAGGTCCGACACAACGGGTTTTCTGACCAACTTGCCAAATCTCGTTCAGCTGTTTCCACCTTGTTGGATGCAGCAGATTATTTATGAGATCGCTTGTTATGCCCCCACCCCACCCCGTTACCTTCACGTCATGTTAATTTCCATATATTAAGCCTGCGGAGCCGAGGCCTTGCATCTATGTTATTGACATGAGCTGCAAACCGCTCGTCCGATATACTTTATACCTGCTTTTATTTATTCTGTACTTATTTTTTATATAAATACGATCCTCGCCTGCTTCGCGGTTCAACCCGACCCGTTACGAAACGCTAGCATTTATGAATATTTATATTATCTTTAACGTTAAAAATTTTAGATGTTCGCCTTTTCGGATATATTGAAAAATAAAGGTTTTGTTTTTGATGCTCATTTAATAAAGCAATATACGAAAATAGCTCGTATTTACATTATTTTTTGTTTTATTTGTGATCCAAAAAGTTGAATCTGGTTATCTTTTAAAACCCTTAACAGTAAATTTCCAATGAAAATGGAACGTATTAGAACTCCCATAAGGCTCGGGACCTTGAAATGAATGTGTGTGTGTGTGTGTGTGTGTGTGTGTGTGTGTGTGTGTGTGTGTGTGTGTGTGTGTGTGTGTGTGTGTGTGTGTGTGTGCGCGCGCGCGTGTGTGTGTGTGTGTGTGTGTGTGTGTGTGTGAACACACTAACGTTCGCAATTTTAATCCTATTTGATTTAGATTTAGCGAACAAATCGAAATTTAAGTAGAGTACTAGCTTGGTCAGGTTATTTACCTTGCAATTCCGTTCAACAGTTTCAAAATTGCAACTATTTTAAATCTTTTTAAAAAAATCGTGTTTCTTCCTTACACTTTTGTTCAAATTCTGATGTCACCGTAGTAATCATCGTTAAATTGTACATAGATTTTAATTGTTATAATCGATTGAAATCAAAAATTTTGGTTTGACTTGAGAGGTTTCAAGAGTTCATTTGTGTATTTTCAGTGTAATTTGGTATTTTGAAATTCTAATTTACGCACATTGTTTTTGTGAAATCAGATTGTTATAAGACGGTGGAAAAAATATTTTATGAAATCTGCTTCCATCACGACCGCGAGAAATCGACGTGCACCGATTGTTTCTCTAAATAGAACTGGTGGTATAATTACAGGCCTGAGTTTTGAAAGAAGCTGCACTCTCGAACCTCGGTCAAAGCCGTCGCGCTAGGTAGGCGGGTGTGGGTGGCAACCGTTTAACAATACGACGGAAAGTAAACGCGTGTGTTCCGATTCTTCACGCTCCCCCAGCGTGGCAGCGGTGTCCCTCAGGGTGGACCAGGCGCTGGCGCTAGCGCTATCTACCAAATTAACTCGTAACTAACGCGACAGACAGCAAGTCTAATTTATAAATCCACCTTAACCAAACATCGGATTTATGAATTGAGTGAGAACTGGTTTCTTTAATAACAGCCTAGTGTACGAAGCCGTTTCATTTCTTCGTTAAAGTACGCGCCAGTTTAGTCATCTTTTCTGAAATATGACAAAATTCGTTTTACGGCTGGGAGAACATTTTGTGGTTCCCCGTTCTTCTGTTTATCAATATCTCGATGATAGCCCGTATTTCCTTTGGTAATTGACTGATTTTTTTTAGTGGTTTCATCATGGCAAGACCTAGACACTAGACTTTGAAATGAGCGCTGATCCTGACCACTAGATCATTTTGAAAGTGGGTTGTTAAAATTTACACGCCTACGTATATAAGTGTGTGTGTGTGTGTGTGTGTGTGTGTGTGTGTGTGTGTGTGTGTGTGTGTGTGTGTGTGTGTGTGTGTGTTTTAGCACGCAGTTAATTTTGAATTGTTTCAAACTTGATACAAAAATCGATTTTCGTAGTAACTTCGACAGCAGAATTAATTTAACGTTTTCAAAATGGCGACCATTTCTCAGATTTTTAGAAATTCGTAACGTATTTTGTGTGAAATTATGTTGAAAATTTGATTTCACTATCGTGATCAGCGTGAAAAACTGCGTAAATTAGCGTTTAGATTTTTTTCAAAATACGTTGAAAGTGAGAAACATAATTTGACGGCGGTCAGGGTTCATTTTTGTATTTTAAATGTAATTCAAATGTTAAAAATGCTTGTATATGTAGATTTTAACGCTAGTTATGATGGTGAAATCAGAATATCAAGAAAAAGGTTAAGGTAGAAAAATTACTTTTGAAATTCGCTTCTATCACGTCAGCTATGGAAGTTTATTAAAATTAATTTAAGTCTACCAGTGAGCTGATTACTAGTGTTATGGTTTCTGCTAATGAAACTAGAGGACGTGAATTCGAAACCCGCTTCTGACCTTAACTTTTTTTACATTTATTATTTATCCATCACAATTTTTAGAGCATTAACAGTTGGAGTTATTATGGAATATTGATGTTTTATATTTGTATATGATGTAAATATGTGTTTATTTTTTTTTAGTATCTGTTTATGGTACTTGTACCTGTTCAAAGCTGAGAGTAGATTTATAAACAATACCACTACCAGTGGTATATACCAATACCGCTACAATCTTTAGCAATAAGATCAGTAATATAATTGGACCAATATGTAAAGCAACGAACACATTTCATTACTTAAATTAAATGATAACCTAAATTACTAACCACACAGTAAACTAACGCGAGCCATCGTTTTGCGGCCACTAGGAGGGGAGGGTAGGATAGGGTGGTTTGAAAAGTAGGGTTGCAATCATCTACTTCTCTGGTTCCATGACTTTATGTACATTAACAATAGAGATAAACAAATAAATAGTACAAACACTTAGCTAAAACTTACTCGTGTTCAGTTAAAATATTTAAATTTGCTGAAATGATATCCTTAAACAAATAAATATAAAAGTTTTGTCGCTGTTTCTGCTCAAAACACGTGATCCAGGAGCTATCGACCATAAAACCGGAAAGTAGGCCTAATTTCTCAAATAAAAAATTTTATTTTGCTGTTTAGAATGGATTTGTATATTTTGAAGCTTTGCTTCTTTGGGCACGTTATTGCACTTTTTGTACGAGTAAAAAGCATTGGTATACACGTCATGCTCGAGCTGTATACGGTAAATCATCGTATATACAGCATTACACATATACCTGAATAACCTTTTAAAAATTTATATAAGTAAAAAAACCTATTTATTAATTGTTGTAGAAATTATAATATTATAAGACAAAGATCTTGCATATGACAATTTAGCTTTACTTTAATAATCATTTTTTGGGGTTACGAGTGCAGATAAGTATTAAAACTAGGCTAATGTTATTGATTTTAATTTACGAATCATCAAATTTTTATTTTTGATACTACAATTAATTTGATAGTCAAATGTAAAAACCAAATGCACATACTTTTTATTGCAGAGTTAGTGTTTGCAAGCTCATATTTTCTAAATTTATTATTAAAAAAATTAATTAATTATTTTATTTTGGTTTTCTCTCGCAGATTATAAAATGAAAAATCTATAGTCTAGTAAAAGTAGTATTATTTGTTGAGCTATTAATGTCTGTAAACTCATAATTAGTTATTAAAAATGAATTATATTTATATATCAATAATTCTACAATGTTATGAGCTTATATGTTACTTTCTAAATCAGTGTAAGCAAAGCTTCTATCGGCTAGTCCCCTGCCTGTCACTTTTTTTTTAATTTAAAATCTTATACATTGATTTCCATTAGTATCTTCTTGTATGAATATAATGATTACTACAAAAATGATTTTCCAAAATTTTATGGATTAATTATTTCTTCATTAGCTCTACTCGAATAAATCAATTCTATTAAAACAAAATATAAACTATGAAAGACCGAAAAGTAAGAAAAACGTCTAAAAATAAAATTTTCTCTTAGATGATTCTGATTGATAGTGATTTATATTTACACTATATTACCATGTCTTTTCATCGCATATTCCTAAATATTTAACATTTTTTTTAACTTTTTAAAAAGAATATTTTGTGGTTTACTTATATACCTCGAAGCTGGACATTTTGAAACTTTTCTAACAGTTTGTCATTATTCTTTGTATTCGCGGCTCACTGGATATTTTTTTACTTTAAACAATAATAAATAACAAGTCAACAGTACAACTCAGATACAAGCAATAACCCAATTTAAGTATAAAAGATAATGTTAGTTTATTAGAATCGTGCGTTGCTCGTTGGTTCTGGGAGGAGGTGGTGATAAGTATCAATAAAAGACGAGTCGAATTCTTTACAATACCAGTTTGGGGTTACGACCTCACGTTTCGGCATGACCTGGATAAGTGTGAGGGGCGGTACAGGTACTGCTGGACTGTTCTCATACAGAGTTAATTCCTGGTACCAGTAGCCACCATTACCTTGTACCTGTTCAAAGCCGAGAGTAGATTTATAAACAATACCGCGACCAGTTATACATATAACCTGGATAAGTGTGAGGGGCGGTACAGGCACTGATGAACTGTGTTCTCATACAGAGTTAATTCCTGGTATCATTAGCCACCATTACCTTGTACCTGTTCAAAGCTGAAAGTATATTTATAAACAATAGCACGACCAGTTATACATATAACCTGGATAAGTGTGAGGGGCGGTACAGGCACTGATGAACTGTGTTCTCATACAGAGTTAATTCCTGGTATCATTAGCCACCATTACCTTGTACCTGTTCAAAGCTGAAAGTATATTTATAAACAATACCGCGACCAGTTATACATATAACCTGGATAAGTGTGAGGGGCGGTACAGGCACTGATGAACTGTGTTCTCATACAGAGTTAATTCCTGGTATCATTAGCCACCATTACCTTGTACCTGTTCAAAGCTGAAAGTATATTTATAAACAATACCGCGACCAGTTATACATATAACCTGGATAAGTGTGAGGGGCGGTACAGGTACTGCTGGACTGTTCTCATACAGAGTTAATTCCTGGTACCAGTAGCCACCATTACCTTGTACCTGTTCAAAGCCGAGAGTAGATTTATAAACAATACCGCGACCAGTTATACATATAAGTGTGAGGGGCGTACATATATGTACATATAAGTGTTATACATATAAGTGTATGAACTGTGTTCTCATACAGAGTTAATTCCTGGTATCATTAGCCACCATTACCTTGTACCTGTTCAAAGCCGAGAGTAGATTTATAAACAATACCGCGACCAGTTGTACATATAACCTGGATAAGTGTGAGGGGCGGTACAGGTACTGATGAACTGTGTTCTCATACAGAGTTAATTCCTGGTACCAGTAGCCACCATTACCTTGTACCTGTTCAAAGCCGAGAGTAGATTTATAAACAATACCGCGACCAGTTATACATATAACCTGGATAAGTGTGAGGGGCGGTACAGGCACTGATGAACTGTGTTCTCATAAAGAGTTAATTCCTGGTGTCATTAGCCACCATTACCTTGTACCTGTTCAAAGCTGAAAGTATATTTATAAACAATACCGCGACCAGTTATACATATAACCTGGATAAGTGTGAGGGGCGGTACAGGCACTGATGAACTGTGTTCTCATAAAGAGTTAATTCCTGGTATCATTAGCCACCATTACCTTGTACCTGTTCAAAGCTGAAAGTATATTTATAAACAATAGCACAACCAGTTATACATATAACCTGGATAAGTGTGAGGAGCGGTACAAACACTGATGAACTGTGTTCTCATAAAGAGTTAATTCCTTGTATCATTAGCCACCATTACCTTGTACCTGTTCAAAGCTGAAAGTATATTTATAAACAATAGCACGACCAGTTGTACATATAACCTGGATAAGTGTGAGGGGCGGTACAGGCACTGATGAACTGTGTTCTCATACAGAGTTAATTCCTGGTACCAGTAGCCACCATTACCTTGTACCTGTTCAAAGCTGAAAGTATATTTATAAACAATAGCACGACCAGTTGTACATATAACCTGGATAAGTGTGAGGGGCGGTACAGGCACTGATGAACTGTGTTCTCATAAAGAGTTAATTCCTGGTATCATTAGCCACCATTACCTTGTACCTGTTCAAAGCTGAAAGTATATTTATAAACAATAGCACAACCAGTTGTACATATAACCTGGATAAGTGTGAGGAGCGGTACAGGCACTGATGAACTGTGTTCTCATACAGAGTTAATTCCTGGTATCATTAGCCACCATTACCTTGTACCTGTTCAAAGCTGAAAGTATATTTATAAACAATAGCACAACCAGTTATACATATAACCTGGATAAGTGTGAAGGGCGGTACAGGCACTGATGAACTGTGTTCTCATACAGAGTTAATTCCTGGTACCAGTAGCCACTATTACCTTGTACCTGTTCAAAGCTGAAAGTATATTTATAAACAATAGCACAACCAGTTGTACATATAACCTGGATAAGTGTGAGGGGCGGTACAGGCACTGATGAACTGTGTTCTCATACAGAGTTAATTCCTGGTACCAGTAGCCACCATTACCTTGTACCTGTTCAAAGCTGAAAGTATATTTATAAACAATAGCACGACCAGTTGTACATATAACCTGGATAAGTGTGAGGGGCGGTACAGGCACTGATGAACTGTGTTCTCATACAGAGTTAATTCCTGGTACCAGTAGCCACTATTACCTTGTACCTGTTCAAAGCTGAAAGTATATTTATAAACAATACCGCGACCAGTTATACATATAACCTGGATAAGTGTGAGGGGCGGTACAGGCACTGATGAACTGTGTTCTCATACAGAGTTAATTCCTGGTATCATTAGCCACCATTACCTTGTACCTGTTCAAAGCTGAAAGTATATTTATAAACAATAGCACAACCAGTTGTACATATAACCTGGATAAGTGTGAGGGGCGGTACAGGCACTGATGAACTGTGTTCTCATACAGAGTTAATTCCTGGTACCAGTAGCCACTATTACCTTGTACCTGTTCAAAGCTGAAAGTATATTTATAAACAATAGCACAACCAGTTGTACATATAACCTGGATAAGTGTGAGGGGCGGTACAGGCACTGATGAACTGTGTTCTCATACAGAGTTAATTCCTGGTACCAGTAGCCACTATTACCTTGTACCTGTTCAAAGCTGAAAGTATATTTATAAACAATAGCACGACCAGTTGTACATATAACCTGGATAAGTGTGTGAGGGGTGGTGCAGATAGTGTTGGGTTGTGTTCTTATAAGTAATATCTCATAAAGGCTTTTAGGTGTTTTTAAAGGTGTGAAAATAGAAAATCATTGTTATTTCACCAAATGTTTCTGACAACGCTAAGCA
This sequence comes from Callitettix versicolor, assembly GCA_022606455.1. Taxonomy (NCBI): domain Eukaryota; kingdom Metazoa; phylum Arthropoda; class Insecta; order Hemiptera; family Cercopidae; genus Callitettix; species Callitettix versicolor. Next base: position 43,416,589 of record CM040189.1, read on the forward strand.
AAACAAGTATATTTTAAAGTCTGTATTGATGTTGCCGACACACTCTTATTTTGTTGTTTGATCTCATTTTTACGGTTTACAAATTATAAAGTATGGAGAACAGTGATTTTAGTTAACATTAACCGCGTGGACTCGCAATTATTCAAGTTTCGTTACCAGGCTGACGGCCGAACAGTACGATAGAGCCTATCCCACTTCTGAACTGGTTTGTCACCCACATGAGCCACAGGCCTTTCGCTCAGGACACCGCGTCCATGTTTCCAGCAATATTTCCCCTTTCCTACACGTCTCATTTACAAAAACCATTAAAAAAATCTTCATCAATTATTTTTAAACGATGGCTATTTATTTTAGGCGAAGTAAAAAACATTTTCAACAGGTTTTAAACTAATTACAGATATGCATAATATATTGTACTTGTTAGTTCTGAATCGCGATAAAAACGTACGAGTGCAGGTATTTTTACAAGATAACAGGCCCGGACAAGCGCGATTTATTCGTTCTTCCTTCTTGTGCAGATGTTTGTTAATTAATTACTGCGCGAGCTCGTGTCGTGCGATGCTCTGCCGTAATCAGCGTGTGTTTGTGATGCGTTTATTACTGTATTATGAAACTGTTAGTCCGATTGTTACGAAACTATAACGCTTAGCTTACAGACTATCTGTACTCAATTTTACACTTATCAGGATTAGATAGGCGCAGCAGTGACGAAGAAAAAGTATTTTCGTAAATCATTTTAAAGAAATTTTTAAATGAAATTCTGCGCGACCATCTTTCCAAGTTTAAAGCTGTCGTAATAATGTTAAAATTAAATACATTTCACTAAGGCAAATTTGAATACCAGAGGAGCGCAAGGGTTTGATCTAATTACGGGTAAAACCTTCAAAATAGTACATAAAAAGCTTTGTTAATGTTATTTATTGCGCCTTTGGAACACTGTAATTAATCTAAAGTACGTCACAATACAACGCAAGGTAGTGAAAGTACCCCGGGAAGGATCAGCCATACCGGCTCGTCATTCTGTTAAGTTAACTCGAAGTTTTGGGGAAATTACTGCTTAAATGTTTAATTTCTGTAATGTAGAAGGGTCGAATTTTTTTAATACAGATTTTGCTTTGAAAATTAATTTCAACAATCGAACGAGTCCGTAAACTATCTAGGATCATAGAAGACATATTAGAAAGAATGCAAGTACGCTCAAACTGTCTTCCTCGAAGTTTCAAAAGCTTTCGACATGTGGTATAAGGATTTCTTGTTTAAACTCTAACATGATCTACCGAGTACAGTGGCTCGTCTTACCTGCGTCTCTTTCTAGAATAAAACTAATACAAGCGGTAATACGATTGTGTTTGTGAACTTCAGTCAATCAAGTTCCGTGCCTCGAGATGTTTGTCATGTACGGTTTACAAAACATTTTGTACATCCATCAACGCAGCTATATTCGGGTTGAAACGCTTCATGTCCCGTAGACATAACGCGCACCCGAAGTATAGCAGTAAGTGAACAGAAAGCAGAGGATCGTGCTCACTCAGCCAGCAGCTCCCACTCGCAGTCTTTGTCTTGGATGTTTGATTTAACACGGATCTATCTTTATGAATCGTAAAACGCCCACAGCCCGGAATGTAAGCGTCGCAAAGTGACACGAGCGGACGTACGGACGTCATTGTAAATCCTGCCTCGTTTGCTTCAGACCCATTCGGAATACATTTCTTAATGACTACTGCAACTGTTATCGGCCGTCTTGTTCAAATTGAAACTATGCATAAATTTCATTGTTAGTACTCATCACGGTGGTGTGGTTTACCAGCAATGATTTGACACAACTGATTATCAGTACTGAAGCCGCCTCGGTGGCCTAGTTGATAGCGTACTAGGCTTTCACCCAGAGGACCCGGGTTCGATTCCCGGCCAGGGTTTGGCATTTTCATACGCTATAAATCATCCCATCGTCTGCATTAGCCCAAGTGTGCACAATAGTCGGACGTTAAACACCAAAAAAAAAAAAATAATAATAATAAATAAAAAATTTAAAAAAATATCAATACTGAATGATAAACAGATCGTTCCTTTTTATAAAATTTTGTTGAAAATAAAGCTAAAAACTCAGCGTGTGATAAAACAGGATAGACTTGGAGTAGTTAAACAAGAATGACACAGATCAGAGGTTTGTGTGTTAGTCCTGTTCGAAATGATGTCCAGTCGAAACGTTTATGGTTCTTACATATTAGTGTGTCATTTCTTAAATCTAGTGTAGGCCTGCAGTAGGTACTTGAAATGCTCATGAAAATAATGACAGAACCCCTAAATCTGGCTCAAAGGCAAAGATGAGCCAATCTTCATGATCTGCGGTTGTAAAGTCAACATTGTATTCCTTGTCATGAAGGCATTGCTGCCAATTCCCGCTCAGCAAATCAGGACAAACTGGTGCAACTCGTTGTAAATATGTACGCCTAGTTTTAAATACGCCAAAATATAGGTTGGTTCATAGGCACGAACGTTTTATCAGAAAAGTTCAGTAAACCAGAAGACTAATCGAGGAACAAAAACGGATAAGTTAGTGCATAGATAGGCGACAATAGGCCTAACTGGAATCACCTTATAGATAGATACAGTACAGTATCCGCTAATCACGTCTGACCATGTAACGCCATCACGAAGCTTCGTGCTATTATGATGTCCCGCAGATCTTGATGTGTCAACGCGTCTCCCTATTTAGGCGTAACACAAGAAATTATCTCTGCGCACAATTGCCGCCATGTCAGACCGGTGTCGCGTTAAGCGACCGGCTATTCAGCCATAAATGAACAGCTATTTTTCCTGTTCGCATTGTTTCAGTGGAAATAATTTATCTTATTGGAAGAGATAGTTTAGCCTATTCAGCGGGAGCATCATTAGATCTGTGCATCTGTTGACTGGGCAATGCGCGGAATGGTGGATGTAGCGAGTCATGCGGTTTCTATAGCCTATTACAAAGGTTTAACATGGCTGTTGTACAAGTTAGTGACAGTGGTAATTTTGTTTTCTGACGTATTCCGCAATTAATGTGGATACAAGATCGCGCTTGCTTAATACAGACGTAAATTGTGCAGTTATTTCGAATGTGGTTCGAAATGGCAGGATGCTAGCTTTTGAATTACTCGAATTTAATTGAAAAACAAATGTTTTACGCTTTGATGCTGCCGCCTCGGTGGCCTAGTTGATAGCGTACTGGGCTTTCACCCCGAGGACCCGGGTTCGATTTCCGGCCAGGGCTTGGCATTTTCATACGCTATAAATCATCCCATCGTCTGCATTAGCCCAAGTGTGCACAATAGTCGGACGTTAAAAAAAAAAATAAATAATAATAATGAAATGTACTGGGCTTCTTCATTGCAAATATAACGTCAGACAGACAAATACAGCATAGGACCTGCGCTGAATAATTTTAGTGGAAAGTCAATAATAATTGACCTTACAATAATTACTGAATAATAATAATAATGGATAATTCACAGTGCTGAATAATCATAGAGAAATACGCATTTTCCCAGACGAAGTTCTAGATGAATTGACAAAATCATCTCACCGATTGCAGTTTAGGCTTAAGTGACATTGTGTTTGTGGTGGGCAATTGCCCTTAAATTAGTCATTTTTTTAAAACTTCTTAACAATTTCTTTTATTAACTATTTTATAGGTCTAATACTAAGAATCATAAAAAATTTTGTACATATAATTTCCTTGATAAACAAACAATATTATTTTATTCAAAAACTTAAATGTAAGTTTTATTTCTTAACGTAATACATCAAATTTTAGAGTTGTAATTAGACTTGTCAGTTCAGTATTATTTTCACCCAAAGTGTCTTGCGTGTAGTACATAAAAACATAACTTTGATATTTAGTAAAATGTTTTTTTTTTTTTGTAAGCCTAGTTTGAAAAACCGTAACTCATAAGATTGAATAACCTAAAAGTATTTTAAAAACATAAAGAATAAAATTGTCCTCAGTAGGCTTTAAAAGTCGCCATTTTGCGCCAAGTTTGGAAAAGTTTCCAGTGGAGGACCTGGTACTGACCATTCTAGATACGCCCATGCACTTTAATGCCATAGTTTTCTCTCATCTGTTCATGGGCTTATTTTACAAATGTACATACGTGTATAGGAGTTGTTTTTGAATTGAAACAGTATTCGGCATTTCATAAAGATCCAAATGTTTTATTAGTAAAAGTGTAATTCTGCTTATCTGTAGTTACAGTACGGTTTAAACATTTGGCTGCAAGATTTTATAAAATCACAACCATAACCTATTTCCTGTATTTCCAAGAGTGCTGCTATAAAATAGGTTCTATCATCATTACAGTTTGTATATTTTGATAAAACTAGGTCAGGGAATTTAAATAACTACCTAGCTAGACTAAAAGAAACATTTACATGTAAAGTTTATTAGCTGACTGAAACAGGTGATTTAATTGGTTGATAAGTAAATTATTTATAAAGTACAGTAGTTATAAATCACTTATTAGTTTATCTGAAACCATTATGTAATTGTATTTATAGTAGCCTACATATTGTTTGACTATTTTGTTCGGTTTCTTCTGTTTGCCGTTTATTTTCCTTCGTCTTGTATATCCAATAAACAAGCTGTTGATTTATGCGCGTTTGGTTCTGTTATGATGAAGTTGCCACTCAATTACAGAACGTAAAACTTGTTAAGTGAAATACCATTGAGAGTTAACATTATCTGTATCGACTTGGATTATGGGTAAATAAAAATACTGTTAGTCCTTGGGGAGCCGCAGGGAAGAGGTGGTAGTTAGCCGTTTCCGCATTGGTCATTCCTTGTTAACGCGTGAATTTCTTATGGGACACGGGGACCCACCTATATGTCAGGCGGTGATATCATCACAATCAAATACTTTCTTCGGATTTTTATAGTTTCAAGAGCGTGCGTCAACTGTATTGCGTGGGTGCCTTTATGCAGGCAATTTTAAAGTACGATTCATCGGTTATTGACAGAATTTTAAATTTTGTACGTCTTATAAATATGTTTGAACTACTTTAGCCATGGTATTGTTGTACAGCGTTTAAATAATTTTATTATATATATATATATATATATATATATATATATATATATATATATCCCTTTTTTAAATATTAATGTTGTTAACTATTTCTAGATGTAAACGTTAGTTTTTGTGTTCATCTTATCTTTTGTTGTTATCTTTTGTTGTTTTTACATATTTATACTTGTTAATTGTTTAGCGTTTAGTTTTAAAAGTTTACTTCTAGCGTTAGTTTAGTGGTAACAGCGTTTAGTTTTAGTTTCTCTTCTGTGTAATAGATATTTTCTGGACGAGCGTTGACATAGTTTTTGAGGTTATGGGATTTGGTGGCAAACGGCATCGCGCCAAAGGACCAATCGCGCAACTGAGTTTCTTCGATTTGCGTTCCGTAGACGTGTCCTTAATACGTTTCAGCAGTCGGCTGAGTAGGTGTTTTTGCTGGAAGTCCTCAGGGTCCTGGAAGTCAAACGTCCTTAGTTTTCTGCTGGTGAGAAACTCACAAAGAGATGTAGCCTGCAGTTCCTCTTCTTCCTATATTACTCACAAACGGTTTCTCCGTGATACATTCCTGTCATGTTCATATGCACCCTCAGACCACAGTGTCCTGTTATGAGACTCATGGTTTGCCTGTGCTGCCCTTAATGTTCTTGGTAGACAATCCTCCACTCTTGGAATACGGTTCCCGTTAGCCTTTTCATCGCAGACCTGTATTGCTGTGTTTCTGACACCCAAGGTTTGATCCCTGGGAGGTTTTCTGTTTCTAAGTTTAATTAAAAACTCCTTTTGTACTGCCTTCTCAGTTTACACTTTTAGCTCCAATATACATCTACAAATGTCTGATTTGAGAAGGGCTGTCGCCTTACTAATCTGGGATGTTCAACCCCATTTCTCACTTAATCCACTGCAGGTTTAGTAGGTTTAGCGTTCTACAGTTTCTTTCCCCTACATGGTATTTTTTCTCCTAGTGTCCTCGCCTAAACAACACAGGAACTGAGTTACACAACCTAGTTCCGCTTACTGACACCTAAACAACCGCGTTAAAAATCCCCGTACTGCCGTAGTGCCACCCGTACAGAGCTTCTCTCGTGTGAATAAGGCTAGATTAAAACTGGAAGTCGTCTGGTGCCCAGAGTCCGCTTAGCTTCCTCTTAGCCACGGTGTACGCTGTTTCACTGTAGCTTGAGATGAAGGGATCTAAGCTAAGAGAAGAAAGGTTAAAGGCAGACCCGCAGTCATAGTATGTGAACTCCTGAAGAGTTATTCAACATAACTATTTAAAATACGATTTCGCCACTGTTCGTATGACGTCATCAGCACTAGATGGGGGAATGATAGCGCAAGTTGCACCATCAAAGATTTTTTTGGGGAGGGGAATTTTTATTTATGATTTTATGATCTTTTACAAACATATATCATTTTTGAATTTTGTATCAGATCTTATGATATATCCATCTGCAGTGGAGATTGACACTTGAAATAGTGAATTATCGAAAGCAAAGCCGGTATATTATATACTAGTATGATTAATTAATTTTGGGGGGGTATAAATAACGTTTAGGGGGAATTCGCTCCAATAGCTTTGAAGGGGATCGGCACCTCTGGTTATAAGTTTGGAGCATTCATCATCATGTCTCCTGGATATCTGAAAATCAACAATACTTTTGGAACGACTTCTTGCGGCAGACCATACATAATTACGTGATTCGTTTATTTAGTCAGCTGTTAATAATTGAATGACAGCCTCTTTCGGTCGTACAATAATCGGAACCCTTTCCATGCACATGCTTTATGTTGCCAGGCGGTAATTAAGAAATGCTACCGCAAAACAACCGGGACGAATCGGCGAGCCGCGAGCCGGACACGTTGGCCAGAGGTGAACTAACAGTCAGCGAAAATAAAAATCCTCGTTACGGCGCGCGGGGTGCACCCAAGGTACGAGCCGGACCTGAGACAATGCAGCGAGTGAAAAGACGGGTATTTGATTGTCGGACAAATTTAATATGCACTTGACAGCACGAGAAAGTATTGATTCTAATTGGTGCAATATTAGAAAAAAAGAAAATTTATTAAATTTCATTTTAATAAATTGATGTGGATGCAAATTTTCAAACGTATCTTTTTTTATCTTACCTCTTTTTGAAATTTTAATTTTACCGCGTAAGTAGCATTAAAATCTCTACGTATTAATGTTTTAAACTTTCAAATTGCTTTGAAAATACAGAATTAACCTCTACAAATTAATTTTCTTAATAACAACTTACTTCAATTCAAAAATTCAAAATTCTATTTGTGCAGTTTTTAACGCTGATTACGATGTTGAAATATGATTTTCAAATATAATTAAAATTAAGAAATTATGATAAAAAAATTAATGGCCGCCATTTTGAACAAATTTTGCTGTATAACGAACTTTTCCAAGCTACCTTTGATACCCCCGTGGCTTATCTTGGAGTTTTTTGTGACAATTTTTGTTTAAAAAATGAGCTATTAGTGCGGAAGTAATGGTAAGACCGGGGATAGTGAACACTGATCCTGGCTTCTGAACAGATTTTGTGGGTTAAATTTATATTCTTCACAGAATAACCAACATTATTGAGAAAGCATATGAAGAAAAGAAAATTTGCTCTGCCGTGTTCTTAGACGTTGCCCAGGCCTTTGATAAGGTCTGGCACGAAGGGCTAATCTCTAAGCTGGAAAAAATATTGCCAAAAACATATTCTGAAATTTTGAAGTCCTACATAATTGGCAGAATGTTTTGGGTTAGGCAGGAGGGAACATTCTCTAGCATGAGAGAGATTAAGGCGGGTGTACCTCAGGGCAGTGTTCTGGGACCTTTGCTTTATCTTCTCTACACAGCTGATATCCTGCAGCTGATTGTGTGTCAATCGGCACATTTGCTGATGACACAGTTTTCTTGGGTGTGGGAGACAGTAGTAAAGTAGCAGCTGTAAAACTGCAACAAGCATGCGATGAGTTCGTTACCTGGACCAAAAAGTGGCGAGTTAAAATTAATGAGGGTAAATCGGTGCATGTTGACTTTACTTTTAAAAAGGATAAGTATGTTCCGATAGTAATTAATAGCACAAATATTCCATTCAATAACACTGCAAAGTATCTTGAATGAACTTAGATGTGAAGCTGCGATGGGCAGAGCACATAAAAAGAAAAGGACAGAACTTGACATAAAGTATAAAAATGTACTGGCTGATTGGTAGGAAATCACAACTGTCAGTACACAATAAACTTGTATTATACAAACAAATACTTAAGCCCGTATGGTCCTATGGGATCCAGCTTTGGGGTTGTGCAGCTAAAACCCAAATCAAAAAATCCAAGTCTTCCAAAATAAAGTTTTAAGGAACATTTTTGACGCCCCATGGTATTATCGTAATGACGACCTTCACAGGGACTTAAAAATTCCAACAATCAGAGAAGAAGCTAAGAGACTGGCAGCAAAGCACGAGGAGAGACTCCACTCACACATCAGCACTGATATTCTGCAGCTCCTGGAAAACACTCATTTAGAGAGAAGGCTAAAAAGACAGCAACTGTTTGAACTGGTTTAGTGTAAATAAATGTAATCATCATTTAACATGTATCATGTTTTAGGGCTGGTTGTTTTTTTGCACAGCGTGATTTTGCGCATAGCGTGATGCGAGTGCACAAATTTATATTGGTAGTTATAGTAAAAGATCAGTTTTTTTATAGTAATTCGTAACGATCAGCTGACAGACTATAGTAAGTTTTAGGTTGTGTTGTTAAAAAAAAACTAGCTATGTTAATAATGCCGTGTTTTCGAAGAAATTATCTTAATTAAAATAAAATGGAAGAGAAAACGTACATACATGATTTTTATTTTTGGTTCAATAACAGAAATTAGTTTTTTCCTGTTAGAAATGTTATTTTGTTGTGTACGAACGTCTGCTTTTCCTACCTTAAACATTTTATATTCGTTGACGCATTTCGGAATATTTCCACTAACGAAACTTTTTGCTGTAATCTGCTGTCCAGCATAAAATGTTGATAATGGAGGTATTCCGAAACGCAAAAGAAAGAATACAGAATGTTTGAGCATAGGAAAGGCAGACGTATGTATTTAACAAAAACATTATATATGTATACTAGTATATAATTTAGTATATAACCCGTCGCGGCTTTGCCCACGAAACATAAAAAAATATATTAATAAAAGCGTGATCATCTCATGATTATTTTACAGTGAATATGAAAAAATATTATAACCTGAATATGTTGTTTTATTGTCTTCAAGCGTGTTCCATTCGAATTTAAGAAAATCTGGTAAAAACTATTTTTCTCCAATACAAACATTTATACATTTTTATATTTTTGTGTCCTTTTAGAGGATGAATTCGGGGGAATGCTGAATTACTTGTATCATAATTTGTGTTTAAAAATATTTTGCTTACTTTTAAGAATAGCCGATAAAAAATATTTTCCCCAATGAAAACACTCTTTTTTCTATAATTATACCTTTTTTACATTTTTATTCCTTTTTAGGGAATGAGTTCGAAAAAATGTTGAAATATGTGTTTCATTATTTGTATTTCATTGCATATTTCTAGAATATACGGATCCAAAACAAATATTTCTTTAATTTGAAAATTGTATACCCCTTTTTTTACATCTTTTACCCCCTTTCAATCTCTTTAGGGTATGAGTTTTGGGAAATGGTGATAAATATATTTCATTACTTATATTTAAGAGTGACTATGTTACGTTTTAAGAAGGTCAGACGAAAAACATATTTTTTCCAATAAAAATTTTTGTACCTCATTTTTACCTCTTTAAAGATGGAATACTGGAAAATCGTTTTTCAGTGTACCCCTACATGTGGTGGTAATCCTGAAAATTTCAAATCTTTAGCTATTATAGTTTGGGCTATACGTTGATTATTAAAGTTGGACTTGGTAAGTAGTTTAATGGCGTTAAAATCAATTTTTTGCAAAATCCTCTCTAAGTGCACGTCGACATTGTTGTAAGGAGATACCCTAAAAATTTGAAGTCTCTAGTTATATTAGTCTCGGCTTTACGTTGATTACTAAAGTTGGACTGGGTAAGGGTAAGTAGTTAAATGGCGTCAAAATCAAATTTTTGCAAAATCCTTTCTTAATGCATCTTGACATTGTTGTAAGAAGATACCTTGAAAATTTCAAGTCTCTAGTTATAATAGTATTGGCTGCACGTTGATTAATAAAATTGGATTGGGTAAGTAGTTTAATGGCATTAAAACGAAATTTTTCAAAAATTCTTTCTTAGTGCACCTTGATATTGTTGTAAGAAAGAAAATCAATATCAAGGTACCCTGAAAATCTCAAGTCTCTAGCTATAATAGTATTGGCTGTATGTTGGTTATTAAATGTAGACTGGGTAAGTAGTTTAATGGCGTTAAAATCATTTTTTTTTGCAAAATCCTTTCTCAGTGCATCTCGACATTGTTGTAAGAAAGTACCCTGAAAATTTCAAGTCTCTCGTTACATTAGTCTCGGTTGTACGTTGTTTATTAAATTTGGACTGGGTAAGTAGTTAAATGGCGTCAAAATCAAATTTTTGCAAAATTCTTTCTTAGTGCACGCCTATATGGTAACATAAATGTACCATGAAAATTTCAAGTCGCTAGCTGAAATAGTTTTGGCTCTGGGTTGATTATGAATCAGTCAGTCAGGACTTCTTCTTTTATATATTAAGATTAACGTGAAGAATCTTTGATGCGATTTAATTCATCTTGGCAGAAAATATTGATTTCAATAATAGCTTGAACAAAGCATTATAGGCCTGCAAAATCAGGCTATCATTCGTATTACAAGAACAGTTATAATCGCGGTCATTTAACGTTAAAAAAAGTAATAACTTTTATATCCTCAATTTAAAAAAATCTAATTTAACCTTTGTAATTACTTTTTAAATTACCATTTACAGTGTAATTTGAAATTTTAAAATTCTGATGTATGCTGATTTTATCGTTAAATACAACGGTCAAATCGGAGTATCAAAACTAAGTAGACATAGGCCTACTTTTCATCAATTATTAGTTTTCGAATACATATTTCTTTAACAATAGTTTTTTTTTCTAAAACTGAATCAATTGTTTTAATTTAGATTTCGTACTTTTATTATTTTGATAATAGAACACTCTTATAAGGTAAACTGTTAATGATTTATTTGAGTTTTACATAAATCGAAACTTGAGAGCGCCGAGGAACAGGTCTAGATCTAGATAACATGACGGTGGAAATTACACGGTCCGTTTTGGTTAAACTCATGAAAGCAAATTAAATTCACTCCATCAGAATGCATTACACAAGGCAAATATTTTTATGCTGCCGATATCCCGTGCATAACGAGGCAGGCCGATAAGCTAATGGGCCGACATGGCCCTGGGCCACGTACCCGGGGCCACCGCGTTACGCCCTTCACCTGCCCGGCCCGGCCCTGCCCAGGCCTTACAGCTGCACTCTCACATTACTGCTTACATTCCAATTAATCAGAAATAGTAATTTTTCACACTGAAATAGTGTTACGAAAACTGTCTTTCGTTTAAGTTGGTGATTTTTAATTGTTTACTTTGGAAATCGGAAATGTAAATCTAATACTATATTATTACTCACGTTAATAGCTTCTTTTTCCACTAGAAGACCAAGACTTAAATGATCCTGGTTTTGCCACTCAGCTATATAGGTTATTGTGCACTCTCGTCCACAAGTTCAACCTTCCGAATCCAACCTCAGGTCTTTAGAGAGCCGTGAGCTGCTTCAGATAATGTTACTGTGTTCTATCGTCATTCCCCCTCATTCCTAAGAGTGCTTAGGGATTCAAATAGTTTCCTATTCAGCTGGAGAGTGAAAAAGAATGCGCGGAGCTGTTTCCTACCTACAAAATGGCTTGTGATATGAAATCCTATTTTGTGTAGATGGCTGTGGAATGTCGAATGATCCGTCAGAAACTCCGTCATTTTCCGCAGATCCGTCCTGTTCAGCCTAAGGGCCTCGCCCGTGAGGTGTTGATAACTTGATCGGAAGACATAACCTTCATGACGGGAAGAAGAATAGTAGAAGTACTCTAATTTTGTGCCCCGCAGGGGGGGTGTAGACTAGCTGCACCTATTGAGAGGATTTGGACGTCCCTCGCGGTACCCGAGTCTAACACACACTTACACTTACAACACTACACTTGCGACTTTAACACTTTACAGTCACATTTGCATTTAGGGAGGCGATAATAGCCTTAATGTGCTTTTCGCCTTAAAATAACAACAACAACAAAGTCTAATTTTGTACTTATTTTTTCATTTTGACCGGGGGCGGGGTGGTCAGTGTTTTTAATAAAAAAAAAAAAAAATTGTTACGACGCCGCCTATATCTCTTAAACTGGTAAATATACTAACCTAAAAATGAATTAATCGGTTTTAACATGCATCATGTTTTAGGTTGTAATGGATTTTGCGCGATGCGAGTGCACAAATTTATATTGACATATAATAGTATATTTCGCGCATCACAAGTATCATATTAAATTAATTATAATTAAAATTTCTTATGTTTCCGCCTGGGATCGAACCGGGGATCTTGCGCATTTAAGGCGCACGTGATAACCACATATAAGGCGCACTACGGAAACTACGACGTTTGACCGATGTAAATATATGAAATGAATCGTTAAATTAATTTTGATAAATACGTAATAGTAAAATATCAGTTTTATATTAATTGGTAACGATCAGCTGATTTCATTGAACAGCTGATAGGCTATAATAAGTTTCAGGTTATCTTGTTGCAAACTAGCTTTGTTAATTTGTCGTGTTTTCGAACAAATTATCATAATTAAAATAAAAAGAAAAAGAAAACATGATTCATGATCTTTTGTTCAATAACGGACAGTTTTTATCCAAAACCTTAATGATTGCATCATATAATAGTCAGGTTAGCTTTTTCAAAAAGAGTATAAGACATAAAAAAATTTTAAAATATTTTATCCAAGCGTTTTCGTACGACGGTTTCTTTAATTTCGTTAGACTAATGCAGAAGAGGGATCGGCGTTAAAGAAAAGAGTAAAGCTTACGGCAGTAACTAAAGTCTCGCACCTACGACCTTGATGTGCATAAACGTAGCAGACTGACCGGAGTTTTAGCCACATCATTCAAATTAAAATGCTTGGACATTTTAAATCTTAAAAAGTGTAAAAATGATTGAGAAGACTCAAGCACAGAGATTAAGACGAACTTTCGATGAGCAGTTTTGCTGTTTAGATCCACCCGTCCTTTACACGGCACGGCGCTATAAGAAAGAACGGTACAAAGAGAAAACTAGCTGGATCAAAAACGGAAAAAACGTTCCTCTATGGGTTATCAGTACCTCGGCCGGGACCCGGGTGCGTGCCCTATACAATTAATGTCAATGCGTACAAATTATAGCTCCGTTCCAAATTAAAACATATTTCATTCTTGAATCTATTCTAAACGAACTATAATTGCAGTTGGCTCGTTATTTAGGCTGACTTTTTTGTTTCGTTATAATTACCGCCTCCTTTCCTGCTCTCTTCAAAGCTCGTTAACTGGGCCCCATTCATACACTTTGACTTAACTAACAATTATTTATTTATCGCTTATCTTTAGCTTACATTAGTTGAAGCTTTTTTGCCCTTAAATAACTCGCTATAACATCGCTGACACCTGCAATATTTACTGCAGCCTATGTGTCACTCGAACACAGTTTATTTTCGTTTAAAATCTGATTAGCCGATTTTCCGGGGGGGGGATCAAAATAAACCCTGAACACCGTCAAACTTCATTTCTAAATTTTAGCAAATTTTAAAAATTCAGTTGCAGTTTTTAACTCACATTACGATGTTGAAATCAGATTTTCAAAATTGCTTTATGACAAAAAAGTTAAAACATTTTTTAAAAATTGAAAATGAACGCTGTTTTGAAACTTTTGGGCAAATATTGGTGTTTAACTACTTTGTCTAAGCTATTGCCAATTTTGATTTTTATGTACCAAATTTAAATCAAATTTGAACTAAAATTGCGAACGTGAGTGCGCTAACACACGCGCGCGCGTACGCACACGCACACACACACACACACACACACACACACACACACACACACACACAGTTTCAGAGTCTCGGACCTTGCCATGGTGGCAGCTCCAATGGAAATTCGCTAATAGGCCTAACCCTTTACCAGTGTTTAAGATGTATCTTGATTTAGCCGTGTCACAATTATCTAGTTTATTTGTGTACATTTTTGTTTTTGTGAATACAAATTTGTATCGGGAGCAGTGAGATAAAGTTTTGAAGGCTTTGTGTAGACATTGTGTTCAACAAGACTTGAAGCCCCCAAATTCCTTAAACGCAGATTTTTCGATGTTTATCAAATTTTAGGCAGTTTTCCCTTCTTACAAAACATTGTGAGAGAGGTTGACGTTCAGTTCGGCCCTCATATGTGAATACAGGCTTAGTTTTCTGATCTGATGCTAGGGTTTATTTTGTTAGGTTATGGGTTAGTGATTTCGTTAACCCTCATTCATTTGGGTGTTACAATACCACTGTTCTTGACAAGCCCACAAACCAACCAGAATTTTTCCAGCCGTCTCATCATAGTGTTACAATTTTTGATTTAGAGAAGCGATAATTTATGAAGATGTTTGAACATTTTACAGCTGATAACGTATTTTCATGGCTGTTTTCCCTTTAAATATGTGATAAATGAGAAAAGGTGTTATAGTTTATCTGATTATCATTCTTTTTGATTGAATAAATTTGTCTTTCTCGCACAAAGTCGCCAGAGCACTCTTAGCGTCAGGCAAAAGAGAGGTTTTCCCACGACTTACTTGTCTGAAATTATAATGCTCATATCGAGAGCACTTTGTTAGACTTATCTGTATTTTTTGCACCTCACTGTAGTATTATACTAAGCGATCACATAGTTCCACCACAACTACGACTTTAGAAAACATGACGTAGTTTCACCACAACTACGACTCTAGAAAACCACATAGTTCTACCACAAATACGACTCTAGACAACCACATAGTTCCACCACAACTACGACTCTAGAAAACATGACGTAGTTTCACCACAACTACGACTCTAGAAAACCACATAGTTCCACCACAACTACGACTCTAGAAAACCACATAGTTCCACCACAACTACGACTCTAGAAAACCACATAGTTCCACCACAACTACGACTCTAGAAAACCACATAGTTCCACCACAACTACGACTCTAGAAAACATGACGTAGTTTCACCACAACTACGACTCTAGAAAACCACATAGTTCTACCACAACTACGACTCTAGACAACCACATAGTTCCACCACAACTACAACTCTAGAAAACCACATAGTTCCACCACAACTACGATTTTAGAAAACATGATATAGTTTCACCACAACTGAGACTTTAGAAAACCACATAGTTACACCACAATTACGACTCTAGAAAACACGACATTGTTCTACCACAATAACGACTCCAGAAAACATTACATAGTTCCATCAGAATAGAAAACATCAGATAGTTCCACTACAATAGAAAATATCACGTAGTTCCAATAGAAAACACCAGATAGTTCCACCACAACTACGACTTTAGAAAACATCACATAGTTCCACCACAACTTTGACTTCAGAAAACATCACATAGTTACACCTCACTACAAGTATAGAAATCATAGGTCCACCACAACTTTAGCTGTAGAAAGCATCTCATCGTTCCACCACAGCTACGACTGTAGAAAAAATCACGTAGACTAAATCAGTTTTTACCGGGCCTTGTCCATAGTCGCTTCAGGAACACCTTAAACATCTTTCAGGCTACTCCAGAATCGTTGTACGATGGTAGCTCTGGGATTTCACAGTGACTTGATGGGGGGAGATACAAAGCAAGCAATACAAGATTGATTGATCTGTTTATAGGGCGATCGCACGATTATGACAACTTGTTACGACTGGATCAGCGACTTTAATGACTAGCATGCAATAGCCATAAACGTGGAGGCAGTTGTCATAAAACATTTTTGACTCGAGTTTAATGCAACAGCCGAGAGTTGTAAATAACGCTTGTTATGTGCGCAGCCGCAGCCGCGTACTGGAGCACAGTACCTATCTGACGGAGCTCGTAAAAACGCAAAACTAACACGCGGCATCCCTGTTCCTATATTAATAGAAACTATACAAACGACATGTTTGCATTAGCATTGTAATGCCGAACCTTTCCCGGTCTACGAGCATGCTTATCGCTTTAAGTAGAAGTACTCTAATTTCAAATGACGCATTTTGATCTTAAACATTTTGATCGTGTTTTATATGATTAGTGTTTGAAATGTCAAAAAATTATTAGTTTTACAATGAGTTTTAAATTTCAGCGTCATCATTCTTCTAGTCTCGAGATATTTCCGTGTTGGGTTTTTTAAAAATAACCCCATTTTTAGTTACCAATTTTTTAAAAATTTTATATTATTGTACAATACGACTAAGAATGAACTTAACTAGCAGTATTCATTGGAATACAATAATAACTTTAAGAAAAAAATATTCTTATCTCTATAATAAGTCCAACGGTTTGTTTCTTTTAAGCCTCCTAACAGTGTCACTGCTATTGAGGTTCTGCATCTCTGTGTTGACGTGGTTCAGAAGTCTCTTCTTGTGTCCAGGCTGCAGTAGACCTTATCACTTCTTCAACAGTTTCTATTCGAAGATCTCTATGAATATTTTCGTTCCTGATGTACCACGATGCACCAATAGCTGTCCGCAATAATTTGTTCTGGAAAGTTTGTATAATTTTAATGTTGGTGGAGCCCCATAACTGCAAACGGTACGTCCACACCGGTCTTAGCATTTGTTTATGTAAGAGCAGCCGTGTTTATACTTGTTTATTGTGTCTAATGCTGATCTTCTACCGAGGAGCCAGTACATTTTTAGCATTCAATGTCATACCAAGGTACTTCACTTCATGTCTACAAGGAATTATTTCACAGTTAAGAAACACAGGCATTACATTTATTCTTTTGTTAGTAAAATTTACATTAGTTGACTTGGACTCGTTCAACTCTATGCACTGACCTTGTCAAGGATATCTTGAAGTTTCTCAGCAGCTTCTTCTACCGTGTCCGCTGATGCCATAATAGAAGTAGCCTATCATCGGCAAAAGTAGCTATTGTTGTATCTTTTCCTTGAGGTATGCCCTTGAGTTAGCAATTGAAAATTTAGGTTTGAAATTTGTTGTACGGTTTGGAGGTAGGCTCTTCCTGTTTTTTAAGCAATAGTTTGTGAGAGAGTATTAGCCTAATGTTTTTACTGCTTCAAAAGTCCATGTCAATTTCGCCATCGTTTTAAATTATATAGGCCTACAACGAAAGGAACGGAAGGAATAATGTGACATAAATAGGAAATGACAAAACTTCGAGGTTATACCAACGTATTTTGAAAATCTTTGTAAAAGATTCATCAGTTTGATAAAATGATTAGTTCATCAAAGAATATCAGATTTATTTCATCAAAGATCTTTGCTCAAAGAAATTTGACGTTTCCATGATAGTGTAATATGCCTCTTGATTTACCTTGAGGCGGTTATATAAGGGACATATTACACTATCATAGAAACGTCAATTTTTTTTAACCAAAAATCTTTGATGGAATAAATTTGACTGTTCTTTCATCTACTCCCTTTTGTCAAACTTTGATGAATCTTTTACCACGTTGATAAAGGTTTTCAAAATGCGTATGTATTGCCTCAAAATTTTGTCATTTCCTGTTTGTCTCGTATTGTTCCTTCCGTTCCTTTCATTTTATATAATTTAAAACGATGGCGAAGTTGTTACGGAAGCAGTAAAAACATTAATTCTACAATATGAGAGAGAACAGTGTTTGTAGAATATCTAAACTAATGCTTACTAAAATCGAGATTTAAAATAAACTCTTTCTTAAAAATCTTCTGTATGAATCACGATCTTCTAAATGCAATTTCTTAAAGGTAGGAGTATTTACATCTAGTATCTTTTTCCTTTGCATCCATGGTCGGACACAAACTAGTTTTTTTCATTTTCTTCTCTTTTTATTTAGTAGCGCCATAGCAAGATGGCGTTTAATGCGGCAGCATAACAAGTCAACATTAATCGATCAATTACAGCTACATAACCCCAAAATATATCTAGTTACTAACCCAGCTGATCAAAAATGTTTTATGAATTTGTTTTCTTTGATACAACATAATATATGTTCAACAAATAAAAATATTTTTGATAGTGTATGGTACTTGAGCACTGCAAAAGTTCAATAAATGCTGTTCAGCCATTTTCGGGTAATGGTGACACAATTTTTGAAAAGCACGGGTCATTTTCTTAACACTCTTCTGCAAGAAGAGTAATAAAATGGTTGTAGCGCGAGTTCTGCGCAGTGCAAAGACATAACTTAAATTGTATTCGTAGATAGATGTATATATAGCTTAAGTAGTGTAGCGACAAAATTTGGATTTGGTTAGACCAGCCGCACGTGTGGTCTTGTGTTGTAAGACTAACTGAACAGGGTACACGAAGTTGTGTACAGTACAATAAAGTTAGTATAACGGTCTGAGTAGGCAATGAGGCGATCTTGATCAGAATTCACCCGAAAGGCAAGACCACTTGGCTGTAATTTGACTGTAGATTGTCTGTATCCTATCCAACAGACCATCTGCAATATTGTTAACTAGCTGTCTTTGTTTGCTTCAATAGCCAGTGCGGAGGAATGTTCGCGGAACCTATTGAGAATTTTCAAATGGGTAAATGAAACTCGGTTTAAACTATAACTGGAGGACGTTGTGTAACTTTTTACAGCAATACAGTGCAGTATATATTGAGCAACTAGTGAGCCCGTGCGATCTTTCGCAGTTAATGAGAAAAAGAAACATATAATATACAACAATGTACAGCCAGATGTTCTTAGTTATTTTAAAGCAGTGGCATTCGTTATATTTAGGTTATTTAACACAATAGGCCTTACTTTGTTCTATTTTCGTATTAAAACCTATAAAATTAATTACTTGAAATCTAACATTGTATCTTATTGAAATATTTATAAATGAAACCTACTATAACAGGATTTTACATTACATGCCTAAATTAGGCTACAGTATTTACTGTTTATTAAAGGCAGAGTTTTTTTATTTAATAACATTTACGTATTGAAGAACTGATTTAGATTGTCTTACCGATTCTATTTTTAACACTGATTCGGTCGGTTTTTAAGTTTTGGATACAGTAGTAAATTAAATATTGCTTTTATACTTCTCCAGCAATGTTGTTGTTATAAGTCTTTTATCGGTTTTAAGTTGGTTTTTTATTTATCGTAAAGCTTTAAAATGGAAAAGTATGAGGCGTGAGAGTTCCCTGGCGTTATGACGAACATGTGGGTACCCCATATATGTAGTTTTAATATCGCAAGTCCTTACTTTTGGTACAAAACCTATCGGAATGTTTAGCGTAATAATATATGAACGATGATTATTTCAAAACGATTATTTCAAATGTGATGGTTAAATCAGGTTTCTTTAAATAAACGTAACATTAAAAAAACGTCTTGAAGTTATTTCCGTTAAATCATAGAAAATGCTTCTTACCGCGATTATTACGGACGGAATCACGCATGCACACTGCTTAAACTGTCTTTGTAGCGCTTACGAAAGCACGAAATAATTTATACCAGCCAGTTACCGGTGGCAAAGCAGTGACAACATGCGATGCACTTCACAAGGAAGTTACTGCCGATAATTAATAGCATGCAACATCATAAAATGTATTGTGTTTATAATATCGTCGGCCAGGTGGCGCAGGTGTCAATGCGTCCGTGCTATTCAGCGTCCATTATAAATCTGTACAGGATACAGATGTCTCGCGGTACAATATTTATAGCTGCAAGATCAAATTGTAAAACTCTGCCATTAATTTAGAAACTGTGCTTAACGTCTTGTCAAGGAAACCTCCGCCATTTTAAATATATTTCCCGTGTACCGTTACCAGTTTTTTCTTTATTTCTAAACCTTCGTTTGAACACAATTTTTCACTTCCACGCGGACACATTTCCATTGACATAACGAATCATTTCTGCAATGGAAAAGTTGTTTGATCTAAAAATCGAAATTAATTCTTTCTTATATGAATTGGTCCATCAAAATTTATACAAATATCGTATTGCTATACGTTTGTTAATAATTGTACATTATAACTCCGATAAAAGCTATTGAAAGATGAGTGCTGAGAGAAGGGAAAATGCCATTAACAATTCCTGTGAAGAAACGTAAAACTACAGTAACTTCCGATAATTCAACATCCTATTGTCCGGAACACCCTATAATTCGGCATAATCATGCTGGACGAAAGAAAAAGACCATGAGAACGGTTATGCAGCAATACCCAAACATTTTTGTTGTGCGACCCACTTTCAGCCTCAAATTTTGATTCGCCACTCACCATAATATATATACACACACACACACACACACACACACACACACACACACACACACAGGTGTGTTCAGAAAGTAAGGAGAATTTTAAAATTTCGTGGGCTTGGGGAGTCCGATTATCAAACATTTTTTTTTATTGTGTTGGTATACATGCCCTTGAAGTATGATAAAACTTTCAGCTGTTTTCATTGTTGACTTTGTCTGTGACAGCCACTAAGGTTAGACGTGTTTTTATGACCTCGGCGATTTTCGTTTGTTAAAAGAAATGGATCAAAGAATTTGTATCAGATTTTGCGTAAGAAATGGAATAAAGTGTAACAAAGTGTGTGAAATGTTAACAAAGGCCTATGGTGAGTCTACTATGAGTAAAGCAAGAGTTTACGAGTGGTATAAGCGTTTCCAAGATGGCGTGAAGACATTGAAGATGACGAACACCCTGGACGCCCCAGCTCATCAACAACTGATGAAAACGTGGAAAAAGTGAAAGAAATGGTTATGAACAATCGCCGAATCACAATTAGAGAGGTCGCTGATGATGTTGGCATATCGATTGGATCATGTCATGACATTGTTTCCAGTGTTTTGTGTATGAAACGCTTGGCAGCTAAATTCGTTCAAAAATTGTTGAATTTTGAACAAAAACAGCGGCGAATGGAAGTTGTTCAGGAGTCACTAAATGAAGTCAACGACGATGCAGAATTACTGAAACGTATTATAACAGGTGAAGAAACATGGGTTTACGGATATGACGTCGAAACTAAGGCTCAGTGGAGGCATTCTGGCTCGCCAATATCGAAAAAGGCTCGACAAGTGCGGTCGAACGTGAAGGTTATGCTCACTGTGTTCTTCGATATTAATGGCATAGTGCTTCATGAATTCCTGCCATCAGGTGAAACGGTTAATAAGGAGTACTACCTACAAGTTCAACGCCGTTTGCGTGAAACAATCCGGAAAAAAAACGCCCGGATCTGTGGGAAAACAATTCATGGCTTTTGCACTACGATAATGAACCAGCTCACACTTCATTGCTTGTTCGTGAATTTTTGTCCAAAAACAGTACTGTAACGATGCCCCAGCCTCCATATTTGCCAGAATGGCTCCGTGTGACTTTTTCCTATTTCCAAAAATAAAGGGAACCTTAAAGGGCCGTCGTTTTACAGCCGTAGATGACATTAAAAGCGCATCGCTGAAAGAACTAAAGACTATCTCAAAGATCGAGTTTGAGAAGTGTTTCGAGGATTGGAAGAAGCGCTGGCACAAGTGCATAATCTCCAATGGGAACTATTTTGAAGGCGACAACATCAATGTAGAAGAATAAATAAATATTTTGTTCAATAAAAATTAAAATTTTCGTTACTTTCTGAACACACGTCGTGTGTGTGTGTGTGTGTATATATATATATATATATATATATATATATATATATATATATATATGAGAACCTTCAAAACGTGTTCTAAAAATCAGGATCGGTGTTCATTTCAATACCTCATTTTTAAATGGAAAATCGCTAAGCATAACATTGTTTTAATAATAATGTTTAAAATATTTAATTTACTTGAAACTTTTTCGCTGGAAAAATAAAGTTTTACCCAAACGTGGCATATGCAAAAGTAAATTTTCGATAACCTATATAAATCTTCACGGATTGTTGCGGTAAAAATGGAAACAGGAAATAGCAATTTTCTTGAATTTTAATTGATTTGTTTCCCATTACAAATGACCGATTGAGATTGAGAAAGCAATACAATCTGATTTTATAAGGCCTCTAAATTCTTTTCGGAAGCCAATTTATGTTTGAAATGATTAAATAGCCGGAGCTGCCGTAGATTAAGTGTAGATATTGCCGGGTTAAGATATCAGAACCGGTTTTTAGAAATCACTCTAATTACGGCCGTCATTCTACATAAACACACCTTGTTTGCATTGTATAGCTCTTAAAAGACACCTGCTTAATGTTAGGCCTTCGCGTTGCATCGCGTTGCGTTCTCGGATTTACGCCGTTTTGATAATGAGATCCGGAATATTTACGCGCGTCCAAACATTTGATTTCACCGAATCCGTGTTCGGTATAAACATGGAAATCGTGGTATTAAACTGGGCATGGGATGTTATCTTGCGTTACGGGCGTGGGGCTTTAAATAATTGGATGGTGGTCGAATAACATTTCTTGCACATACTTCTAATTATCGAGTTTCCATTGGGAAATGAGCTATTGGTCATCGTGGTGAGATTTAGACTTCTACAGCGTTTTTTGAAAATATTATAGGCTCTCTCTCTCTCTCTCTCTCTCTCTCTCTCTCTCTCTATATATATATATATATATATATATATATATATATATATATATATATATATATATATATATGCGCACTCGCGCGTGCGTGTGTGTGTGTAGCGTGTGCGTGTGTGTATGTGTAATTTTAGTCTGATTTGAATTCAAATTTGTCACAAATATCGATTTTAATATTAGCTTTAACAAATACGTTACCCAGTAAAATCCGTTCAACATTTTCAAAATGGCGGTCGTTCCAAAAAAATATAACTGTTTTCCTTGATTTTTCTTTTTTAAATCTGATTTTATTATCGTATTCAGCGTTGAACACTGCATAAATTAGTATTTTTGATTTTTCAAAATCTGTTGAAATTGAGAAATTGAATTTTACAGCGGATCAAGGTTCGTTTTCGTATTTTCATTGCAGCTAGTTTGAAATTCTAATTTTGTAGATGCTGATTAAGATAGTGCTTCAGAATTTAGAGAAATCCGTGCCTCGAATGTACAGAACGAACGTTATGTAAACGTGCCTGCTGTCTTGTTATAGAAATGGAAATCGTGGTATCTAAAGTGGCTGGTGAAACGGATCATAGGATGTTATCTTACCGGCGCAGGGCTTTAAATAGTTGGACGACCGCTGAATTATTGAAAGTATAATCATTTCCCCAGAAAGTTCTCTCTGAAGTCCCATGCCCGTTATAATACATAGGCCTATAGAATTTTAAATTACTGTAGAAAAATGTTCTATTTCCTAATGCAAGTTATAAAATAAACCGACAAGTTATATATTAGTGGAGATTGGTGGTGAGGTGATTTGTGTACCCTGTTAGCCGTATTTAAATTTGTTTCCTATAATATTAATTCTAATTAACGGTAAAGATTGCTCAGCTATTTGTTCAGATATAATTATATTATTTGCTTTTAAAGATACCGTACATCAAAGATCTTTAAATGAAAAATATAAATATAAAATGTAAAAAGCTGATCAAACCTCCTTGTATCAGTAGGTTGAACCTTTAAAACGAGATATCGAACAAATAGCGGAGTAATCTCAGTCGGCTTATGTCAATCGTTAATTTACATTAGTATTGTTTAAAGTTATTTAAAATGGCCGACAAAATTAAAAAACGATTTAGAAAAGCGATAAAAAAATTAATTTTCATTGCAAATATATAGTCTATTATTAGCTTTTCCAAGCTGAAGTATAAGGCAGGCAAACATTTCTGAGGTTAGGATACGTACGGCCTTCTGTGAACCTTTAAAAAAAATAAACTACACTTTCCAATATCAAACTCTTGAAATAAAAAATCTTCAGAATATGGATAAAACAAAAGGCAATTTCTGTTTACCTACAATTTCTCAAGAAAACTAAACTTACCATCATTTGAATTACGAAGTAAATATGAACAGGGCGCTTATACTAAAAAAAATTACAATATTTATTCCACTAATTTACTCATTATAAAACATATGAAACGTGCTGAAACTTTTAAAACAATTAATTTTAGTTTTCTGTTTATCATTGTAAAGATACTGAAATTTCAGTTATATATAAATATATATCACCTCAAGGTAGCATATCATACATCACCGAACCATCAACTCACCATAAATATAGAGTACTCCCTTTTTCATTCTTATTCCATGCATAGTTTGTTTTAAATAACGTTAAATGATTACGAATTTGAAAGCTAAGCGATGCACAAACTGAACATTGAACTCGAGATTTGTAATACTATAAAATAAGTAAATCACTAAGTTTTGTAATCATACATATATCGTATCAATGATTTTATTTATGTCATAAATTAAAATTTGTAATAATGACGATGTTCCAATACGAAATCATAAAAAATGAGAATTCCTTACCATTATAGTAAGAACTTGTATAATTATTTATATATCTTGACAACTATCTTTCTGACAAGGTGGACCTTTGTCTTAAGAGAAGATTCCACTTTCGAATTTAAAAGGTGTATTTGAAATAGCGTCAGGAAAAAATCTATATGTGGCTAAATATTTATTTGTGGAAAATCTGATAAATAATTTTTGAGGAATTTTGCAGATTTTCAAATTTTTTTTGTAGGTCCCAAACCTGATTTGCGTCCAAACGCGCTTAAGGCTTCCGTTAAACGTCTTTTGTGACATTCGTTATCCGATTTTAAATTATGCCTATTTTCTAGGTTTTGTTTTCTGTAACTTCAGAAATGATTCAATAGTCACGTGTAGGTTTTATTTTGGTGGATAATTGTTTCGTTTTAACTTCTTGCAAGTAATTTAATTGTATATTAGAATATGCCGTTCAATGTT
Source organism: Callitettix versicolor (assembly GCA_022606455.1). Taxonomy (NCBI): domain Eukaryota; kingdom Metazoa; phylum Arthropoda; class Insecta; order Hemiptera; family Cercopidae; genus Callitettix; species Callitettix versicolor. Next base: position 43,441,686 of record CM040189.1, read on the forward strand.
TATGCACTGTACAGAACCAGTCATTTTGTACCTCTCCAGGAAGTACTGTGGCAGTGTACGAGATGTAAAACCTGCTAGGACGCGAAATATTTACCCGCCAGTGACAGCTTTACTACCGCCGTACTGTGTTTCGTAGTGGATGAATATAATCGTACGTCAACAACCCCGAGAGAGAGACATAATGCTTGAAAAAGGAAAGGTTTTTTTTAATAAAAAAATAATTAAAGCCAGTGACAGGGGTCGATAAATTTACGAAACTTTATGGAATCCGTTTTTTGTCTAAACCTTGTAAAAAATCATACAGTGCGATGTTAATATTGCTGCTCCGTTTACACAGAAGCTTAAAAAAACAGTACATAATTTAGGTTTGGATCCGATTCAAGTTTACCGTGCGAACGGAAGCGGTTTATTTTGGCGAATGCTTCCACAAAACTCGTTCATATATACTGTAATGTAAATGAGAAGTTCTAATGTTTTTTCACGCTAATTTTAAGAGTTTTTCAGTTTGTTTTAATGTTTTTCAGTGATAATTCCATCTTAAACTCAGTTATTGAAATGCAGGTATTTGTATTGTAATTGCTATTACTCAGTTTACGTAATCATTTACTGTCATTTTTCTTCCTTGCCAATCCGTTTGTCGTTTTTGCCAATCCGTTTTGTCGTTCTCGGTAATCCGGCAACATCGAATTCCGATATACGTCGGACTACAGCAAAGCTAATGTATGGAAGTTGTTGTATGTAATGTATGGAAGCGAATGGAAGTTGTTCAGGAGTCATTAAATGAAGTCAACGACGATGCAGAATTACTGAAACGTATTATAACAGGTGAAGAAACATGGGTTTACGGATATGACGTCGAAACTAAGGCTCAGTGGAGGCATTCTGGCTCGCCAATATCGAAAAAGGCTCGACAAGTGCGATCGAACGTGAAGGTTATGCTCACTGTGTTCTTCGATATTAATGGCATAGTGCTTCATGAATTCCTGTCACCAGGTGAAACGGTTAATAAGGAGTACTACCTACAAGTTCAACGCCGTTTGCATGAAACAATCCGGAAAAAACGCCCGGATCTGTGGGAAAACAATTCATGGCTTTTGCACTACGATAATGAACCAGCTCACACTTCATTGCTTATTCGTTAATTTTTGTCCAAAAACAGTACTGTAACGATGCCCCAGCCTCCATATTTGCCAGAATGGCTCCGTGTGACTTTTTCCTTACAGCCGTAGATGACATTAAAAGCGCATCGCTGAAAGAACTAAAGACTCAAACTCAAAGATCGAGTTTGAGAAGTGTTTCGAGGATTGGAAGAAGCGCTGGCACAAGTGCATAATCTCCAATGGGAACTATTTTGAAGGCGACAACATCAATGTAGAAGAATAAATAAATATTTTGTTCAATAAAAAATTAAAATTTTCGTTACTTTCTGAACACACCTCGTACATGTCTCTTTCTTTTTCTTCCTCCTTTTCAATAACAATACATGCGTATTTTATGAAAACGTTGTTCTGCTTTGTTTTCGGTATTTTTCTTTACTTGTAAAACACGTGTACGTTGTAACCGTTAATATTGCATTCGAAATTAATATAAACATTTATAAGAATTGTTAATATTGCTAGTTTTAAAAAATATAACCTGAAATTTATTTGACTATCAACTGTTCAATGAAATCAGCTGATCGTTACGAATTAATATAAAACAACTGATCTTTTATTATAATTACATTAAATAATATCCAAGCTAGGTTCATACATTTACTTAAATAAAACAAGATTTTGTAAACATATCTACGAACTAATTATACATTCAACAAAGATTTCATTAACATAAGCTGCCCGAGTTCCACTCGTGTACTTTTTTATTAAATATTCGTATGATGATATAGAAGAGGTTAGCATTAAGTTTTATAAAAGATTCATCATTGACAAAGAAATACTGGCCTTTGGAAAAAGGAATTGTATAACTATATAAATAATGTCACAGCTTCGGTTATGCGCGGTAGAAGAATGTTGTTTGACATTATTTCATGCGGAAAGCAGTTGGCTTGATGTTTCACTTACTCATTTTATCATAGATAGATGATGAAGACAACGAATTAGCGCCTGACAGTGAAGCGAGACGATCATTCAAGTTTCGCGACCAGCGTCGTTCCAGCGTTCACGAAGATAAATAGGTTTTATTTAAATTGTTTTAGGCCGGTGTATTCATTAGAATACTTTTCAACGAGGCAGTTAATTGTAATTGAGTTAACTCTGTGAATTTGATTAATGAATCTAGAAAGGAGCTCATGCATTATGAAAAGCGACACCTGGTCTCGGTGGGATATGATTTGCGTTTATGCTCCGGCATCTGCTCGATTTAATAATGTATCCCATCCGTCGGCTTACCCGCCGCGAAGGTAGAATTGATTTCACCAGTTTTGATTTAATGTTTTATTCGGAAATTTATGCACCGCGTTGATCTGCATTCTTCGTACTGATTGCCGGCTTTTAATAGCAAAATTCAATTGGAAATTAGCTGTTGGAGCAATCGTGATGGCACCCGGGCAAGGTACCTCTGGATCTCTTTTTGAAGCGTCGTTTATATAAATATTTATTCATATTTGAAAAAAGATACGTCCTATACAGATTTCGTCCAGAAGTATCAAAGTACTTTTGGTGTGAAAAGAGCTTGAAAAAGAGGATCGGTTGTTTTTCGAATGTCTCATATAGACATTAACTACTTTCTCTAACTTTGAACGTCAGGTATGGAAAATGTCATTTATAAGTGTCAAAACTGTGCCTTAAGAGGTGGGAAAAGAATATAGGGTGTTTTTCTAAAGGTCACGTTTTCAAGAAATGCCAAAAACGCTTTAACGAGTGGGAAAGAAGAGTGGGTGGTTATTTCAAAATCTCATGTACATAAGAGTCAAAACTCTGTTTTAAGAGCTGGGAAAGAGGGATAGGTGGTTTTTTTCGAAATGTCATGCAGGCAAGTGACAGAGCTCTGCTTTTTATAAGGTGGGTGGTTTCAAAACTCTGCTTTAAAAAGTGGGACAGAAGGAGAGAGTGATTTTTACAAAATGTTGTGTAGTCAAGAATCAAAACTCTGCTTTAAGACGTGGGGAAGAGGACGGGGTGGTTTTTTTTCGAAATGTCATTAATCGAGAAGTGCCAGAATTTGCTTTCAGTAGTAGAAAAGAGGAATTGGGTTTTTTTCGAAATTTGATGTAGATAAGTGCCAGAAGTCTGCTTTAAGATGTATGAAAGAGAATGGGAAATTTTTTTCGAAATGTCTTGTGGTGAAGAAGTGCCAAAATTTGGATTTAAGAAGTGGGAAAGATGGCTGGGGTGTTTTTCGAAATGTAATGTAGTGAAGAGGTACTACAACTTTGCTTTATTAAGTGGAAAGAGAAATGGGGTGGTTTATTCGAAATGTCAAATAGTGAAGAGTTGCTAAAACTTTGCTTTATTAAATGGGAAGAGGGATTAAGTGGTTTTTTCGAATGTCATGTACTCAATTGCCAAAACTCTGTCTAAAATGGTGGGAAAATGCATGTGTTTTTTTCGAAATTTCATGTAATTACGAAGTGTCAGAACTATGCTTTTAAGAAGTGGAAAAGAGGGATGGGTGGTTTTTTTCGAAAGGTCGTATAGACAGTGAGATTTCCAATACAGTATAATTTCCAAAAATATTATTAATTAAAACCCAATTAATAATTTCATTACAATAATCATAATTACAAGTAATATATATATATATATATATATATATATATATATATATATATATATATATAATAAATCCTGCTTAGGTCTACTATTTATTCCTAAATTTATATCCTGCTAAATATCTTGTATAAGAGAAATTTTTTTCTTCCATATAAAACTAAAATTAATTAATTAAATTTCATTAATGAATTAATATTTGAAAAAAATGTATTTGAACTTGAGTGGTTGAAAATTTGAACAAGATATGTAAATATATATATATATATATATATATATATATATATATATATATATATATATATATATATATATATAATTCATATTATATTTCTGAAAGTTTGTGTGTTTGTTTGTTATTCAATCACGCTTTAACCACTTGACCAATTAAGATGAAATTTGGTACGAATATGGTTTAAGTATCAGAGATACATATAGGCCTATTCCCGTTTTACAAAACGTCATTATACTACTTACCCAGCCCAAAATAATTATCAGTTTTTAATTTTGTGTCATGTGTTAATTGTAGTTATTTACTGGACATGTGATTTAGTTACCTGAGATGAACATAGATTCAATCCTATTTTAATAATCTTAATCTGTGTTTTATTTATTGCAAAATTATTGTTTTTAATGTAACATTTTCATATTTTAGTTGAAATTTTTTTCAAAACTGACTTTAATTTGTTACTTTGTGTTGAATTTTCAATATTAAATGTAAAAAAATCCCTACTCAGAGTGCCAATTGTAAGATAGTATATATATTTGTGTAATTACATTACATGAAAAAATAGTAAATATGCAGTGTAGCATAACCTATATTTTTCGATATTTTTGTTACTAAAATGCTTTATTATGTGCCCAAGAGCAAGAATCCAAAATATGAAAGCACGATAAGTACGATAAAATCTAAAATAAAAGTGACCAACATAACCTCAAAATTGGTACCAGGCGAAAATCAGTAACGTGTTGTAAATCGGTAAAACAATAAAAATACGACTAACACGGGTGATAAGAAACCAATTTTTTAAAAGAATTCTGCATAACCAAACTGACACGGTTGTTAGGCCTAACAAGGTGATTCATGAAAAAACCTTTATATTTTTTTTTAAAATAGCCAACTATATATCCTGACACGGTTGTTAGGCCTAAAACGGTGATGCATGAAAAACCTTTACATTTTTTTTAAGAATACTAAATATCCTAACTGACACGGTTGTTAGGCCTAACACAGTGATGCATGAAAAAAACCTTTATATTTTTTTAAAGACTACTACATATCCCAACTGACACGGTTGTTGGGCCTATCATGGTGATGGTGAAAAAAACCTTTATTTTTTTTAGAATACTACATAGCCTAATTGACACGGTTGTTAGGCCTAACACTGTGATGTGTGAAAAACCTTTATATTTTTTTAAAGAATACTACATATCCTAACTGACATGGTTGTTAGGCCTAACACGGTGATGCGTGAAAAAACCTGTATAATGTTTTAAAGAATACTACATAACATAACTGATACGGATGTTGAGCCTATCACGATGATGTGTGAAAAACCTTTATATTTTTTTAAAGAATACTACATATCCTAACTGATACGATTGTTAGGCCTATCACGGTGATGTGTAAAAAAAACCTTTACTTTTTAAAGAATATTATATAACCTAATTGACACGGCTGTTAGGCCTAACACGGTGATGCGTGAAAAACCTTTACATTTTTTTTAAAGAATACTACATATCCTAACTGACACGGTTGTTGGGCCTATCACGGTAATGTGTGAAAAAACCTTTATTTTTTTTAAATAGTACTGAAAACCTTAACTGACACGGTTGTTAGGTCTACCATGGTAATGCGTGAAAAATACTTTATAGTTTTTTAAAAGAATACTCCATAAGCTAACTAACATGGTTGTTATGCCTAACACGGTGATCCATTAAAAAAACCTTTATTAATTTTTTTTAAAAATAGTACTTATAAACTAACTGACACGGTTGTTGGGCCTAATAAGGTGATGCATGAAAAAAACCGTTATATTTTTTTTAAAGAGTAACTTAACTAACACGGTTGTTAGGTCTAACACAGTGATGCGTGAAAAAACCTTTAAATTTTTTAAAGAATACGACATATCCTGACACGGTTGTTGGGCCTACACGATGATGTGTGAAAAAACCTTTATATTTTTTTAAAGAATTCTACATATCCTAACTGACACGGTTGTTAGGCCTAACACGGTGATGCGTGAAAAAACCTTTATATTTTTTTAAAGAATACTAGGCTACATATCCTAACTGACACGGTGGTGCGTAAAAAAACCTTTATATTTTTTTAAAGAATACCACATATCCTAACTGATATGGTTGTTGGGCCTATTATGGCGATGTGTGAAAAAAACCGTTATTTTTTTTTAAAGAGTACTTCAAACCTTAACTGACACGGTTGTTAAGTCTAACATGGTAATGCGTGAAAAAACCGTTATTTTTTTAAAGAGTACTCCAAACCTTAACTGACACGTTTGTTAGGCCATGGTGATGCGTGAAAAATCTTTATATTTTTTTTAAAGAATACTGCATAAGTTAACTAACATGGTTGTTAAGCCTAACGCGGTGATGCATTAAAAAACACCTTTATTTATTTTTTAAAAAATAGTACTCCAGAACCTAACTGACACTGTTGTTGGGCCTAATACAGTGAAGCAAGAAAAAAGCCTTAATTTTTTTTAAAGAGTACTCCATAACTTAACTAACACGGTGGTGCGTTAAAAACCTTAATTTTAAAAAAATACACCATAACCTAACTGACACGTTTGTTGGTCCTAACACGGTGATGCGTGATCTTTAATGTATATTACGATTGCGGGAAAAGCCGTGACGGGTAACAGGTAATCATATTATATTTCTGAAAGTTTGTTTTTGTTTATTTGTTTGTTATTCAATCACACTTCAACTACTGGACCAATTGAGATTAAATTTGGTATGAACACGGTTTAGGTACCTGAGATAAACACAATACTATTCCAGTTTAATTGAATAATAGTGATTTTTTAATAATACTGTATTTTATTAAAATATGACAGGACCCTGTTTTAGAGTATCGAGTAGCAAAATGTATATTTCTTGGCCGAAAACCATAAATCGTATAATATTGTAAATAGAAATATATTAAAATGAAATGATCTATTCTGATTTTGAAAATCGACTATAAATTGTATAGCCTACATTATAATTGCAGGCAAAGCCGCAACGGGTAACAGCTAGTATAAATATATATATAAGGAGAGTGTGAACTAATAGTAGGAATTGAAAAAATAACTTTAGTTGTTAGTATTCTCAAATATTAATAATGAATCATTATGTACTTTAATTTATATCGATCTCAAACATTGCAGTAAACATAAAATAGTAAGGCTTAGTTGAAATAGTTTTACGGTAAAGACAACAGCGATATGAAGTCAATTGTTTAGGTGGAAATACCTCCACTTCGCATCACCATATCGTATCCTGTGCATTTTATAGCTTTTGTTTTTATATTTATAGAGTACATAAGTAACCTGAAATTTGCGATAATCTAGAAGCAACAGCTGTGCTGTGAAATCAGCTGTTTAGCTGAACATTACTTCTACCCTGTAACACCATTTCCGTTATATATTATTATACTTTATGTTTTTGTACCAATAAAAATATGATGTTGATGTAAAAGTAAGGTGTTTCTTAGGTACTTCATGAATCATATCTAATAGTAAATGTTTTTCTTCCAGGTAAATAAGACTGAACCATAATATCAATAAAAGTAAGGCTTCTCTTCGCCTTGGTAAGTACAATTAATTAGCACCAGATACGTTTAAGTTCCTAATTCGATAATCGATCGTGTTTTTTTGTAACGCTTTGCTTTATTAAGACTGTTGTTCGGGCCGACGACAGCGTCAGGTTAGCATTTCAAATACATTGACAATTCAATTTGGGTTCCTGCCAAACACACAGGCGATGTTGGTCTGGGAAATTTTTACAGATCGCTCTTGTAATGGCGTCTTAGCATTCCGTCTGATTGCAAGAAATCTCCACGCTTTTTATTATTCAGGTTTTTATTGGAAGAGTTTGACCTTACACGCAACCTATTTGGGTTCGGAAGATGGCACTGCCACATGTCCGTGGGCCAAAACGAAACCCCCTCTTTAGGTATTTTATTATACCAGTCTAAAGTTGGTAAGTAATTTCGTCTGGGTGGAAAAACGTTCATTTTCTTTATTCAGTTATTTTATTTAAAAGCAGATTAAGTGAAATACTTAGGCACTAAAAACATCTCTCTCTCTCTCTCTCTCTCTCTCTCTCTCTCTCTATATATATATATATATATATATATATATATATATATATATATATATATATATATATACATTAAACTATATATGTAATGTCCTGACTGACACAAACGCACAGCCGAAACTATAATACTTCAAATTTTCAGGGTACCTTATTACCTTATATTACCATTAAGAAAAGATTTTCCAATATTCAATCCCTAAAGGTGTAAAAATGGGGTACAACAATTTTTATTGGAAAAAATATTTTTCTTCGTGTCTCTAGGATCTTTTAAGTTTTTAAAATTGAAAAAAAGGGGATAGAAAGTGTACGTAATTCAACATTTCTTTTCTTCTAGATAAATATTCTGATTTCAACATTTTTCCGAATTCATCCCTAAAAGAAAAATTAAAAACGATGAAGGAGATACAAATGTTTGCATTGGGAAAAAATTAATCTTATTTTTTTTAAATAAACACAAATATTGAAACATTTGTTTCAGCATTTTCCCGAATTCATCCCCTAGAAGAATAAAAATGTAAAATAGAGGTTAAAATGTTTGTATTGAATAAAATATTTTAGTAGTAGATTTTCTTAAAATTAAACAAAAATATTGTAAAACACCCATTAAAGTATCAACGGAGTTATGAGTTTTAGAACATTCTAATTCGAATGCAATATGTTTAAAGTCAATAAAACATACCATATTCCGACTGTGATATTTTTTTCATATTCACTGTATGGTTTGGTGAATTTGATGATCATGCTTTTATCAATATATTTTTTTTTATGTTTATAAATTATTATATGCCTGAAACAGTTTACGTTTCGTGAGTAAAGGCCGCTACGGATAATGCTATAGTACGAGTAGTATTGTCTAACGATTTTTTAAAATAGGCTGATCAAATTCCGAGCACATGTTTAGATATTCACAACTCTCGACAGTGAACAAATTATGAAAAAATTTAAGGCTTAGTAGTAAAAACTGAATCAAAAAAAGTAATTTAAATCTTTGAAACTCTGATTTCGGTATCGTCATAGCATTAGAATCTGCAAATACTAGCGGTGTATAGTTTCAAATTGCTATGAAGAACAACAAAATGTTCCCTGACCGCAGTCAATTTGAAATACTTTCAAAAACAGATTTTGAAAAAATTCAAAATGCTATTTTCCAAAAATAATTATTAAAAAAACAATTTTTGAAACTCTTTTTGTCCAAGCTATTACCAAAATCGATTTTTGTGTCAAGTTTGAATGAAATAGAACTAATATTACGAACATGAGCCTGCTAAAACCACACACACACACACACACACACACACACACACACACACACACACACGCGCGCGCGCGCGGGATCTGTATTATTTCTGTAATCATTTGATTTTGGAAGTAACAAAATAGGAACGTTTTTTGTTAAAATTTATAGAATTAAACTGTCATTCACTACGCGTAAGAAGCGGGTAGAATTATTTCCCAAAGGGTATTTTCGGGCAGTCGGCCACAGAAGCCAATTTTCCACTCTGACAATAAACATATGTTTTTTTGCTAGTTTTTCTGCCGGAAGTAGAAGCGAATAAAACTCATTCCACATTAACGGGGTAGGCGTTGTCAGTGCCTAGTCAAATAGAAGAGGAAACAATAGCCCGGCTCCCCTATGAAAACGCATCGTTTTCCGGCCCGTTTGGTCCGCTCTGTCCACTGGACTGTACTAGCGCTGTAAATATTTCCCTTGTCAGGCGTTGATTCCGTTCTGTTTATCCCTGTACGGTGGATGCCTTCGTTACTTTTTAAACTTTTATGTTAATATCGAGCGGAAATAAAAACTATAGTGTTCAAGGTTGGAACGCCAACCGAAACGTACGGGTCGCTGTACGGCAGGAAAAGTGAAAATATAAACATTATGACAAGTGCTTCTGTATTTGTAAGGTATTAAGGCTTTTAGGTAGGCAGTTGAAAAATTATTAATGAAATGAAACACTTAAACATTAAATAGGAAATGCAGCACTACATTGTCGTGTGAAAAATACATTATGAAGTTATTAATCACAGAGATTTTTCCATTTTGCGGCTCATGTTCTATTTTACCTTAGTTTGTTTATTTTTTAAGTTTTCATGTTTTTATTAATATCACACATTGAAGAAATATATAAAGCCTACTCTACCTGAAGTTTCATAATTTCAAATTTAAAGATTTGAATTCTTTTACAACCTCAAGAGAAAGTGGAAACCTTGTGAGCGCGTGTGATTGCAGGAAAATCGATTTTGGAATCTCTTGGATAATTTTATTAAGCAGTAAAATTCGTTCAACAGTTTCAAAATTCGTTCATCAGTTCAGCCGTTTCAAATGTTTGAAAGTTCATAACTTTTGTGTCCTTAAATAATTTTTGAATATCTGGTTTTCCCGTCGTAATAAGCGTTTAAAAATGCATAAATTATCGTTTTGAAGTTCTAAAAATTCATTGAAATTAAATAATTAAATTTGACGGTGATGATTCATTTTCGTATTTTTTAAGCAATTTGAACATTTAACATATTAATATATATGTGTGTGTGTGTGTGTGTGTGTGTGTGTGTGTGTGTGTGTGTGTGTGTGTGTGAAATCAGAGTTTGAAAAAGATAGCAAGTTAAGAAAATTAGTTTCGGAAATTCGCTTCCATCACGTCAACGAGATAGCCGCGAACTGCGGAGTATTTTTAAGCGTGCTATTAAAGAATGGTTGCTCGTTAGGTTTCAAATAACCGGTGCGTACAAAATTGACCGCATTATAAACTATTTAGCAGATGATGCATCGTTTTGCTCGTTTTTTTCTAATTAAAATATATTGTAAACATATTATAGGATTTTATGGGTTATTTAAAGCGTTACAAACAATAGACGACGTCGCCTTACCTCGTTACCTTTGCTTTTTACGACGCCCTGTTTTATGATTGCAGACGATAGCAGACTCGCCCCGGCTCCGCGAGATCCAATCTGTTGCCTATAGGACAGCTTTTATGAAATATTCTAACTCGGCAAATTAATTTTACTTTCTTGTTAAATTTCGAAAAATAAATTAACGATTTTCTCCCGGAAAATGATGTTACGGGAATGTATTTAAACGCTTAAATTTTGGATTGTTGGTGTTATCTGGTTTCATAGCAATTTTGTGCGTGCTGGTTTTTAATTTTTTTGGTCTTTATTGTAATTTTTGTACTTGGCGCCCCTATTTGTAAGAAACGTTTATCGCTTGACGTAGTGGAATGCCTATCAAATGCGGAGCGAAGTTGCGCTGAGCGGAACAGACTACACATTCAAAACCGAATTTATTTTTAATGTAAGAGCAGCCACTGAAAACCAAACGGAGCTGAGCGGAGTCACTGGACTGCACCTCGCTGGCCTACCCGGCCTTACCCTTTTTCTCTTGGTAATAGTTTATCTTAAGCTTTAGGTTCTTAATATTCTACCAACTTAGGTCCTGAGCTTTTTACTTGCTCCTCCCACAGGGGAGGACTATTGAGAGGATTTAGACGTCCCTCGCGGTACCCGAGTCTAACACACACGTACACTTACGACTTTAACACTTTACACTCACACTTACATTTAGGGAGGCGATAATAGCCTCAATGTGCTTTTCGCCTTAAAAATAAAAAAAAATAGTGTTTTCTCCAGTGTAAGCAGTTTCTATTCCACTGTCCTCTATTCTAGTTCGTTTAGTTATGTTTGTATCTCAATCAATTATTTTTTAATTATATTATTAAGATTAATAAACGATTAGGCCTATATTTTTTTCGGTATATTGAGCAACGCTAAACCAAACACTTCTATCGATTTTTTCCGGCTTAAAACCGTTATTAAGATTTTGAAAACAAAACCTTCACTTCTATCGTATTGCGTCTTATTCTTCATATATAAAATACTGGATGTCGGTTTCGTAAAAGGTAACTAAGGCACTCAGCAAAATGTGACCAATTTTTCTGTCTTTGATCTTTGATTGAAGTCACAAAATGCGAAGCGGAATAAGATGAACGTCAACCGAAGGCGGAATACTGTCAGTTAAAAATAGCGTTCGTATCTTTTATGTCTAAATATTTAATCGTATTGTAACGGATTCTGGAGTTCGGTGGTCGAAGTGGCTGAAGCATCGGTCGGTATACTGCGTCACTCAGCTGCGCATTTAAAGGTTATGAGTCCGAACCGCATTGCTTCCGTTGCTTTCCCCTACCGTTAACATTGATCCCCGGTCCTCATTAGTCTAACTGGCATGACGGATTGTAGGTAACTACCATGTTTGAAAAACCGTAACATAGACAACGGCAGCCTAGGTAACGAGGAATAATAATTTCGGAGGTTTGGTAGGAAAAGCGAAGTCAGCTTCAAAACCGACTAGACAGAGTCGAAGCGGAGTCTAGCGACGTTGCTCATTCCGCTCAGCTCCGGTACGCTTTCAGTGGCCGCACTTAACATTAAAAACAATACGTTAGGTTTTGAATGAATAGTCCGCCCCGCATGTGTTGGCTACTTTGCCTTAATCTCCATATGTGAGAGGAGCTGCGTAAACTGTCTATTTAAAAAAAGTGTTAGCATAACAACCACTCTTTTTTTATTGGATTTGATTTGTTGGTAATTTCTTTCTAAAAGAACTGCCATATCTTCAATTGTATTTGTAATAGTTGTAGCTCTTTCGATGGTTTTTTTGTTACACTAAAAATATAACAATTGTAAAACTAGTTTAGTTGCAAAAACCCAGATCTTCGACAGTAGCGAAATCTATATTATAGAAAGAAGAGTATATGTTTTCTCCCCAAATAGGCGAGTCCATCTCTCCTGACTTTATTTCAGTTGTGAATTCAAAGTGATCTGTTCAATATGTGGCAGAACATAACTTTCCGTGTACCAACATGAACGAAAAGGAAAAGATGTTAGAACAGTTTTTTTATGAAATCTGTAATTGAACGTAAAAAACATCAATTCTGTAAATAAAATAATTCAAAATATACCATTGGCTAGTATTTAATTACTATAATACACTAATATTTAATTCAATATTTGTATTTTAAGATTACTGTACATGTCCTCCTAAGTAAAATGGTTGCAAAACCATGTAGGCCTACTATTTTTTGTCAATGTGAACTTTTGTTAAAACAGACGTTTTTAACGCAAGTTTTTATATTTAATACTTGTATGACCTGTTAATAAAGTAATGCCATTCAGTATATTTAGGTTATTTAATACAATAGGCCTTACTTTGTTCTACTTTCGTATTTAAAACCTGTAAAATTAATGATTGAATTCGAACTTTGTAACTTATTGAAATATTTACAAATTAAACTTAGGCCTACTATAACCGGATTACCGATTCTACTTTCAAAACTGAGTCGGTCAGTAATAATTTAAATCACAGATGCAATAATAATTTAAATATTACTTTCAACAATATTTTTTAGCAATCGGCTTTTTTGGTACACACACTATTAATTACTTGTCACATATACCTGCGTTGTGTTGCACTCTAACGGGGATATTTTATATTGATCCTGGAATTTTATTTACAAACCTTTTAAGTTAGTTTTATTTTACTGCAAAGTCTTAAAATGGAAAATTACGAGGCGTGAGAGTTCCCTGGTGTTTGTCGAATCTTTAGATACCCTGTATAGGCTATGTAATTTCAATAATCGGTTTTGGTAAAAAACCGATCGGAGTGCTTAACGTAATAATATATTAAATATTATTGACAAATAATATTTCATACAAGTTTGTACATTTTTTCAGATGTTACTTTTTAATTTACTGAAATCACCTGATGAAAGGACTCGCAGTCCTTTAAAATTCTATTAGTCCAAGATGGAGAACCGATAATCACTTAAGCACTCGTACCGTACGCCTCCTGTTCTATCCTACAAGCGCGTTGAAATCTCCGGCACCGGTGTTCGGAAAACCCTCAATTACTAAAACGTTTTGATTAATCCTTAATAGATTGAGGCCCGACGATTTCTCAAGGTCGCGAGTATGTCAAACAATGCGTCTGTTTAGCATATATTTGAATAATATGTAAAGTAGGGACGCACTAATAAATTCATGTCGTGTTTAGATTTTCTTCTTCTTTTTCTTCTGGTGTACCCCGGCAGAGGCGGGTGTTTACTTTTTTCTCATCATTCACAGCTCACGACTCCTTTCAGCGTTGTTCGAAATGGGATTCATAGCAATTGTGTGCATTGCTTTCTTAGTCGTATTTCAAATAATTTAGCTCTTTTGACATGTAAACTATATGTTGCACTCTTAGTATTAAGCTTGTGGTGATGTATTGGCGCGCTGTCCCGCTGAAATCTATCTTGAGCCATTCTGTCATGCAGTCAATTATCTCGTAAGGAAGATACAGCACCGTCTTTTGTTCACTTTTTATTGTTATTTATTGTTCATGCTAACTACTAATTTTTTGTCTTTTGTACGAAAGAGACTAAAGGTGGAAATATGTTTTTCTCTTTCCGTATAATTTGTTATGTTTTGAATTTTATATTACGGGCGCTTGCAGCAGCGGCGATCTTGAACCAATAGTAATGATTACAATCTCGGAGTTAAATTTATAGAAAATCAACTCCAAGGTTGATCTATTGTAAAAAATCTGTTGTTTTATTGAAGATAAAATAATATGACATAGCCCAATAGAAACAATAACATTTTGGGTTTTATTAAGATATTTTTTCACAGGTCACAGCTCAGGTCACAGGTTTCTTTCAGCTATGTTCGAATTTGATTTGTAAATTATGTTTCATATCTATTATAGAGAGCTTTTTTAATTTCATGTTTTAGCCTTTTTTTTAGATACCGAATTTTAGGCTGATAATGTTATTATAACAGGCTGCAATGTTATTATAATGTTATAAGAACAGATTATTTTAATCGTATATTACAGCTTTTATGCTTAGCAACATAGATTACAATTTAAAGAATTACCGTTTTTATGCTTGGTAACATAGGTTACAGCTTTTGTACTTGGTAGTATACTAGATTACAGCTTTTGTGCTTGGTATTATAGATTACAGCTTTTATGCTTAGCAACATAGATTAAAGCGTTTTTGCTTTGTAATAAAGATTACAGCTTTTATGCTTGGTAACAAGTTACAGATTTTGTGCTTGGTAATATAGGTTACAGCTGTTATGCTTAGCAACAGCTCTGCTTTGTTATGGTTTATCTGCTTTGTAATATAGAATACAGCTTTTATACTTGTGAACTTAGATTACAGATTTTGTGCTTGGTAATATAGATTACAGCTTTTGTGCTTGGTAACAGGTTACAGCTTTTGCGCTTCGTAATGTAGACTACCGCCTTTATTCTTGGTTACATAGATTACAGCTCTTGTGCTTCATAATATATATTACAGCTTTTATACTTTGCAACATATATTACATTTTTTACCTTTAGATTACGCATATGTAAATTACTATGTATAAATTCGCTTTAATTTCTCTCTTCGCGGACTTTTTAAAATGTGATGACGCAAATGTTTGTACGATAATGTAAAATAAATTCAGTGTGTTATTTGAACGTTTAATGTTATTTTTTAAAATATCTTCAGAAATTCGAATAAATTGTGTAAAAATGAGAAAATTCAAGTCAAGTTCACTGGCTTAAAAATCATAAAATCAAGTGAAACAAGGAAAATCGGGAAACAACCATCCTATAAGGAGGGTACAAATATCCGCTGTCGGTCCGCAATGTCTGGATCACGTTGATGGATGCAAATTTCAAAAACTAATTTTTTTATCTTATTATCTTTTTGAAACTCTGATTTTACCGTCATAACACTGACTGCGATTTTCAAATCAGTCTGATTTCCAGAATCATTTAACACAAAAAGTTATGAACTTTAAAAAGTATGAAATGCCCGCCATTTTGAAAATGATCTAGAGATAGGCTTTCATTTCAAGATTCCGGGTCTGAATCTTACCATGATGACTGCTCCAGTGAAAATTCGCTAATAATTCAAATGTTATTTTATTATACAGCTATGTTGATACAGTATGTTGAACGTACTGTTCAAATGGACAGTACGTTGCCCAACGATCTGTCTTATTCGTATTTGACATTATTTCCTGTATTATATGATGTCGAACGAAACGAATAAATCCAAGTAGTGATTTAATAGGTTATTTACTTTTCGT
Source organism: Callitettix versicolor (assembly GCA_022606455.1). Classification (NCBI taxonomy): domain Eukaryota; kingdom Metazoa; phylum Arthropoda; class Insecta; order Hemiptera; family Cercopidae; genus Callitettix; species Callitettix versicolor. The sequence goes on from CM040189.1 coordinate 43,457,834, forward strand.
TCTTACTTTCGATCAAGCAATTAAAATGTGGCGTTTGTTGGAACACTAGTTCACCCTTGTTCCAGCTGATCCGTGTTGCCGGTGCTGATCTGTAAATGCAATGAAAAAACGGATCTGGCAGTTGTAGTAAATGTAGCCTTTAGCCAGCCTGGCATGGCATGTCGATGCGATGCGGCCGCCTTGTCTTGTTCTTGTAATGAGTCTAGTTAGAGCTGAGCAAATTAATTGCAGATACACTAACCGTGTTTATGTAGCGTACTTGGCAACAGGCTGCTTCAATAGTAATTCTGGTATTATAATTTTACAACTTTTATTAGGATGCGAAACATGAATACAATGGGTCATATACAAAAATAACTGATACATTTAACAGTGATTTATTTTGACAGAAATAAAAGTAATTACTTAAACTATTATAAAAACTCAAATATGTGTATACATCCGTAAAGTATGATATAAGTACAGCTGTTGCTCTAGAAACACCAAAGCGATAATTTATTTCCGTTTTCTACAATGGTGGATTGGAAGAGCAGAGCTGGTAATTTGACCGCCAAGGAGTCCGGCTCTGATTGCACTAGACTTTTTATCTGGGAAAACAGTGTGTGCTCAGAAAATCAGAGATCTTGTCCACTTACAACAGAGAACAAACATATGTCACTATAAACATTACTCCGTAAATTCACAGCTTTTGTGCTTTGTAGTAAAGATTCCCCGCAGGGGTTGCAGACTAGCTGCACCTATTGAGAGGAATTAGACGTCCCTCGCGGTACCCGAGTGTAACACGCACTTACGATTTTAACACTTTACACTCACACTTACATTTAGGGAGGCGATACATTTAGGGAAGCGATTAATGTGCTTTTCGCCTTAATTAACAAAATAATAATAACAATAATAATAAAGATTATCGCTTTTATGCTTGGTCACATAGATTGTAAGCTTTTACGCTTAGCAATATAGATTACCGCTTTTATGCTTGGTAACATAGTTTATAGCGTTTATACTTAGTAACTTATATTACAGCTTTTATTCTTAGTAACATAAATTACCGCTTGTATGCTTGGTCACATAGATTGTAAGCTTTTTTACGCTTAGCAATATTGATTCACCGCTTTTATGCTTGGTAACATAGTTTACAGCGTTTATACTTAGCAACTTATATTACAGCTTTTATTCTTAGTAACATAAATTACCGCTTGTATGCTTGGTCACATAGATTGTAAGCTTTTTTACGCTTAGCAATATTGATTTACTGCTTTTATGCTTGGTAACATAGTTTATAGCTTTTATACTTAGTATCTTATATTACAGCTTTTATTCTTAGTAACATAAATTACCGCTTGTATGCTTGGTCACATAGATTGTAAGCTTTTTTACGCTTAGCAATATTGATTTACCGCTTTTATGCTTGGTAACAAAGTTTATAGCTTTTATACTTAGTAACTTATATTACAGCTTTTATTCTTAGTAACATAAATTACCGCTTGTATGCTTGGTCACATAGATTGTAAGCTTTTTTACGCTTAGCAATATTGATTTACCGCTTTTATGCTTGGTAACATAGTTTACAGCTTTTAATCTTAGTAACTTATATTACAGCTTTTATTCTTAGTAACATAAATTACCGCTTTTATGCTTGGTCACATAGATTGTAAGCTTTTACGCTTAGTAACATGGATTACCGTTTTTATGCTTAATGACATAGAATACAGCTTTAGCAACGTATAGTACTTTTTTGCCTAGTAAAGTAGATTATAGATTATATGATTAACAAAATATTTTACACCTTTTACATTTTTGCAACATATATTATGGCATTTATATTTGTAGAGCAACAAACAGTTACCATGTCAAAATTTACTAATTTATATAAAAAACATGTTGTTTGTGCGTAAGAGCTAATGTCATAATTTTATCATATATTTGTCAAATAAATAGCTGTTATAAATGTGTTGGTTTTTTTTGGATGGCTCTTTATATGCAGTCTATACGTAGCCACATATTTGCTGATGAAACTCATCTAGCGTCTAAACGGTATCGTACAATTATAAGGAACTGTTATTTTCAAAAGCATTTCTTGTTAGCCAAATTAAAATATTTAGCTAAGTGTTTACTTTTATTGTTCAAGTAACGGTGTAAAGTACTGTACCGCTGTTAAATTCGACGGTAAATTAAGAACTGTCATGTTAGAAGTGGCTCATCATAAATAACAAATCCTCGAGCGTTAACGATAAACCTGCCGAGAACAGTATTGGTCAATAAAAGCAGGCCAGTAAACATACCTTAGCAATCGCATCCAGTAGATAGGTTACAGCTTTGACAGTAAGCACGTAACCTATAATGTAGGTGAGTACCATGAAGCAATAATTATTGTACAGTTTAATAAGTACATTTACGACATTAAATTTTATTGCATACATTGTAGCAACAAGAAGGTTCTCTGCAGTGTGAATATCCATTAGGCTTCCAACTTGATACTACCAAAACTATTTCTGGTCGTGGAACCTTGAGGATAATGAGAGATTACCTGTGAAAAACTCCTTTCATACCTCTCCCATTGATTGTCAGGATTGTGTTACCTTCCCAGATGCAGCCATCTCTGTCAACAGAAGTTTGTGGACGGTGATTTTCTTAGATATAATCCTGTACACCTGCCGAAGTGATTCACACACTGCCTTCAACCACTTCATGCTAACAGCCTCCGGTCTCTTCTAGAGTTTGATTGGTATCTTCAATCAGCTGTTGTAACTTCTGTTTAAATATAAGATTAGTGGAAGAAGCCTTCGATGTGATGTGCCAAATTGTTGTTCCTTCTTCAGGTTCGTAATAGAACCGTAATGCGTCTGTTTCTCAGTGCAGCTGTCCTCACTTGTAGAAGAGTTCAAGGAGGACACCATCTTGGTACTACGTCCATAGCTGTTCACCACCGGGTTCTTCCTTCTGTTACCCATTAACACCAGATTCTACTTTCTCAAAAGCTTTCCTCCTATCGTTAACAACACTAACTGACTGCTACACTCACTGGTGATGGAAGAGGAAATGTTGCCTTTTTGTTTACAGTCTGAATTTTTTTCGTTTTCCAACGCTTTTCTTGTTAATCGGACTGCTTCGTCTCTGAATGAATTTCTTCGGCACTTCAGGAATGTGAGAAAAATGTATATTCTCACAAATGTTTTCTACATCTGTAGTTAGTTTTGTAATGCTGTCATCCTCATTGATGACATTTTCATTGATCACGTTTCTCTCTCTTGTTATCCTTGTTATGTTCGCTTTTTTCAGTATCAGATCATCATCATCTTGTCGTCGTCGTCGTCATCATCCATAGAAGCGCTTTCATTAAGGATTGTTTAGTGAAACTTTCTGTATGATCTTTAAGTACGCATGTAATAAAGTTACTGAATAAACTGATTGTAAACAAAATTAAGATCGAGGGATATTAAGAGCGAGGAATATAAGATCGAGGAATATAAGATCGAGGAATATTAAGATAGAGGGATATTAAGAGCGAGGAATATAAGATCGAGGAATATTAAGATCGAGATGATATAAAATATACAGACTAACCTATAAATGGATTTATTAGACGGCGGACTGTTTTGGGTACGGGTGCGAAAAGGAATGACATAGGGTAGCAACTTATCTTACTCTCATGCGCAGGATTCTTTGTGCAGGTCGCCGTTAAATAAACCTTACTGTTGTACTGCAAAAGAACAAATTACTTAAGGGGTATTTTGGATTACGTTTTCCTGCAACGGGTTTTGTAAAAAAAGCGTAGCAGTAATCAAAAAGCTGCAAAATGTTGCACATATTTTAATATTTTTATCGTAATGCAACGTTTTGATTACTCAGCTTATGTTTCTGCCGGGCAAGAACCATTATTTCGCACAGCTCAATCGAGTCTCGAACAGTTAAGGCAGAGCTATCCGACTTGTAGGTCTACTTGATGTTGAATTTTAAAATCTAACGTTATTATAAAGTAGCTGAACTTATAACCTTTCTTAGTACCACGCTGCGATCATTTCAGAATCCAATTAATACGAGTTGCAATCAAAACGGGTTCCGCGCCTGCGCCTGGGGTTTTGTCATTGGCCATTGCTGTTATTTACTGCGAGGTGCAAGTTTTTTAGGCAAATGCTCAGCCGATCTCTATTAAAGAATCTAAATAGTGAGATCTTTCCTTATTCTGATAAAGTGAAGCTTCAACATCATACATCAACACCTATAATAGATTTTTAGCTTTACAAAAAATGTAGAGATTTTTGTTTAAAATTTTCACATTATCTACATTGTAAATTCTACAGTAAAAACATTTGTGTAACTGCTGTATTTAATACTTCCGTACAGGTTTAGGCTACTTAAAAATTAATCGGGGAGCATAACTGTCCCGCTGACTTGATAGAAGATAATTTCGAAAAAGTTAATTTATGTCGATTTTAATACTACTTACTAAAGTAAAGAGTTTTTTTTAAAATTGTAAGATTTAGAATGGCTCACTGTTTTGAAACTGTTGAATAGATTTTGCTGTGTTAACGATTACCAAAATTCGATTTTCGTGCCAAGTTGTAATTATTAGAGCTTTATACAAAAAAATAATAGCGGATTTATTTTATAATAAGCAAATGTACTATAATACTTCATTACTATATAGCAAATAGTTAACAATTTAGAAAATACTTGAACATTTGACAGAACAAAATAACAAGAACAGTGAATAAGGAATGTTGATGCAAACTATGTTTTAATCGGTTCTTGGTTAAAACCGGGTTGGTCCAATTCGAGTATGCTCGATCAGAGTGAACACGTTGGTTTATTTCGATGTTTTTGCAATACAGTAAAAAATAGAAGCTGTTGCAGATATGGTAACGAAGCAAACGGAAAGTCCGAAAGTGGATTTTAAGATTTGAGGAATTAGGAGCTTAAAATAATTTTGTAACAGAAATCGAAGTAGAAGACAAATACAATCATATACAGTATACTTACTGTAATCTGACGTATATGGGACATCGTTATTGCCGGATTACCTAAAACGACGGATTATTGGAAAAGGGAAAAAATGATAGTACGTTAGTATATAAATTGATGAATGGTAATTAAAATACAATACAACCACTTTTATTTCAATAACTGGGTTTAAAATGGAATTACAAGAAAAATCCTGAAAAACCGTCAAAACAAACTGAAAACCTCTTAAAGTTACAGTGAAAAATATTAATACTTCTTTATGCATACCTCAGTTTACAGTACATATGGACGAAAGCATTTTGTGGAAGCATCCGCCAAAATAAACCGCTTTCGTGCGCACTGTAAACTTGATACGGACCTAAGCCAAAATTATTTACTGTTTGTTTACTTCTGTATGAACAGAGCAACAACATTAACATCGCGCGGTAGTTTTTTTACCAAAAATAGACAAAAAAGGATTGCATATAGTTTCTTAAATTTATCGAGCCACTTGTCACTGGCTTTAAAAGTCTTCTTCATTCATTTGTTTTATAAAAAACCTTTGCCATGCATTATATCCAAAGCAATTCATGTATGCCTCTATCTTTATTGTAAAACTAGGAAAAAAAGCTCTTCTTCGATCTCCGGAAACTTTCATTATTTGTCGTTTACTTGACAGACACTTGGGGCTGTTGACGTACGACTGTAATTTTTCCTTATTTTTTAAAGAACACAAATAACATGACAGATTACTGGACGTATTGGATTATCGCGATTATACTGTACTTTCGAAAATCACTTTAGGCTGAATTGTGTGCAATCTGAAAATCTTTCAGTTTGTATTTCTTTGGGAATTTGGTTTTACCTTGTGACTCCGTCTTGGATAACTGCTCGTATCCTAGGAAGTAGAGCTTTGTTAGACTTGACGTGGACCGAGTACATTACATGCAAGTTACATGAAAGACAAGCTGTAACTGTCTTGCTACAGCTACGACTGGCGTCCGAGTGATGCGCGCCCAACGTCCGAGGACACTCGTATTGTGTCAGCTCGGCTTAATGAGAAGCAGAACGTAAGTAATTCAGGAGACAGCACTGAATTAATTAATGCTGAACTTTAAATCACCTGGGTAGTATGAAACGTTCTTCTTAAACCTGGAAGTCAGGTGGAGGAAATGAAGGCAGGAATAAGTCTTACTTTACAGCAAAGCAGAAATCTTTCAAGAACTGAACAAAAGATTATCCTAGTTATTAACGATTATTGTGTGTCTTTCATCCTTTGTCTGCTGAGGAATGATTTTTTTTTTTTTTTTTGGGTGTTTAACGTCCAACTTTTGTGCACACTCGGGCTAATGCAGATGATGGGATGATTTATAGCGTATGAAAATGCCAAGCCCTGGCCGGGAATCGAACCCGGGTCCGAGGCGGCCAGCCGAGGAATGATTTAACAGCTATGATATCAACGCTATAAGCCAGTTACACTTGCTTTGTGACAAAGGCGCGCCTTGTGCAGTTCGAAATGAAATTTGTTCAGCTTGTATTTAATTGCGGGGATATTCATGAATGTTTTGTCTTCGCAGTTTTAACAGTGTTGCTCGTTAGCACGGCCCGTAAACCGCGTTTATTGCGCCGAGAACTCGAGTTTTACGTGTCCATTCCGTTTTATAATTACTGCACTTTCTTATGTTATTCGCATTTCGCTTCAAAACTTTTATCTTCCCATCGATACTTAGCTCGTATAAATTAACGTGTAACAAGTTTTTTAACGCTTTTTTGTCCACAAGGGCAACTAAATGTATTATATAAAGTTGCAAATAAAGACCGGGATTCACTGTTCTACCCAACCGATGCTGTTTTATCGGAACTGTTACTGTAAACGGTAACCGAACTAAGAACCTGGCAAATCCGTAACGCGATCAGCAATCAGTTCCTTTTTTCACCTTACTTGCTTGTATTGCTCCTTGTGGACAAATAAGCTTCTGGCAAATCCGTAACGTGATCAGCAATCAGTTCCTTTTTTCAACTTACTTGCTTGTATTGCTCCTTGTGGACAAATAAGATTCTGGCAAATCCGTAACGTGATCAGCAATCAGTTCCTTTTTTCACCTTACTTGCTTGTATTGCTCATTGTGGACAAATAAGCTTCTGGCAAATCCGTAACGTGATCAGCAATCAGTTCCTTTTTTCAACTTACTTGCTTGTATTGCTCCTTGTTGACAAATAAGATTCTGGCAAATCCGTAACGTTCAGCAATCAGTTCCTTTTTCACCTTACTTGCTTGTATTGCTCCTTGTTGACAAATAAGATTCTGGCAAATCCGTAACGTGATCAGCAATCAGTTCCTTTTTTCAACTTACTTGCTTGTATTGCTCCTTGTTGACAAATAAGATTCTGGCAAATCCGTAACGTGATCAGCAATCAGTTCCTTTTTTCAACTTACTTGCTTGTATTGCTCCTTGTGGACAAATAAGATTCTGGCAAATCCGTAACGTGATCAGCAATCAGTTCCTTTTTTCACCTTACTTGCTTGTATTGCTCCTTGTTGACAAATAAGATTCTGGCAAATCCGTAACGTGATCAGCAATCAGTTCCTTTTTTCAACTTACTTGCTTGTATTGCTCCTTGTTGACAAATAAGATTCTGGCAAATCCGTAACGTGATCAGCAATCAGTTCCTTTTTTCAACTTACTTGCTTGTATTGCTCCTTGTTGACAAATAAGATTCTGGCAAATCCGTAACGTGATCAGCAATCAGTTCCTTTTTTCAACTTACTTGCTTGTATTGCTCCTTGTTGACAAATAAGATTCTGGCAAATCCGTAACGTGATCAGCAATCAGTTCCTTTTTTCAACTTACTTGCTTGTATTGCTCCTTGTGGACAAATAAGATTCTGGCAAATCCGTAACGTGATCAGCAATCAGTTCCTTTTTTCACCTTACTTGCTTGTATTGCTCATTGTGGACAAATAAGCTTCTGGCAAATCCGTAACGTGATCAGCAATCAGTTCCTTTTTTCAACTTACTTGTTGTATTGCTCCTTGTTGACAAATAAGATTCTGGCAAATCCGTAACGTGATCAGCAATCAGTTCCTTTTTTCACCTTACTTGCTTGTATTGCTCCTTGTTGACAAATAAGATTCTGGCAAATCCGTAACGTGATCAGCAATCAGTTCCTTTTTTCAACTTACTTGCTTGTATTGCTCCTTGTTGACAAATAAGATTCTGGCAAATCCGTAACGTGATCAGCAATCAGTTCCTTTTTTCAACTTACTTGCTTGTATTGCTCCTTGTTGACAAATAAGATTCTGGCAAATCCGTAACGTGATCAGCAATCAGTTCCTTTTTTCACTTACTTGCTTGTATTGCTCCTTGTTGACAAATAAGATTCTGGCAAATCCGTAACGTGATCAGCAATCAGTTCCTTTTTTCACTTACTTGCTTGTATTGCTCCTTGTGGACAAATAAGATTCTGGCAAATCCGTAACGTGATCAGCAATCAGTTCCTTTTTTCAACTTACTTGCTTGTATTGCTCCTTGTTGACAAATAAGATTCTGGCAAATCCGTAACGTGATCAGCAATCAGTTCCTTTTTTCAACTTACTTGCTTGTATTGCTCCTTGTTGACAAATAAGATTCTGGCAAATCCGTAACGTGATCAGCAATCAGTTCCTTTTTTCACTTACTTGCTTGTATTGCTCCTTGTTGACAAATAAGATTCTGGCAAATCCGTAACGTGATCAGCAATCAGTTCGGCAAATCCGTAACGTGATCAGCAATCAGTTCCTTTTTCACTTACTTGCTTGTTGTATTGCTCCTTGTGGACAAATAAGATTCTGGCAAATCCGTAACGTGATCAGCAATCAGTTCCTTTTTTCAACTTACTTGCTTGTATTGCTCCTTGTGGACAAATAAGATTCTGGCAAATCCGTAACGTGATCAGCAATCAGTTCCTTTTTTCACTTACTTGCTTGTATTGCTCCTTGTGGACAAATAAGATTCTGGCAAATCCGTAACGTGATCAGCAATCAGTTCCTTTTTTCACTTACTTGCTTGTATTGCTCATTATAGACACTGATTTAGTTACGATTTTTCGTGTGTTAGAGGAAAATTTGTTAAGTCGCCGTTTATGAAGAGTTGGTTCTTAGATTTTCATTTTAATTTGTTTTAAAACGCTTACTTATAATTTACGAACCGAAATATTGGGAGTAACATCGACCAATACAACGTATTGTTTGACCATTAAGTTTATAAAAGCGCGTTCAGTAAATTGCGTGACGGCTACCAAATACGGAACTGAATGAAGACGAACGGCAACAGGAAGCGGAGAAGAAAGCGTTTGTATTTCTAGATCTAAATATTTAAGTGAACTGTAACGGATTCTAGGCAACGGTAAGCTAGATAATTTGGAAGCGTGGTCAACGTAGTGGGGGAAGCGGTTCAAAACCGAACCTTAACAGAGTCGAAGCTACGCAGTCCAGTGACGCAGCTTGCTTCCGCTCATCTCCGTTACGTTTTCAGTGGTCGCATTTATATTAAAATCAACAGGTTGGGTTTTGAATGCGTAGTCTGCTCTTCTGAAAGCAACTCAGCTTCCCGTTTGGTGGCCACTCGGCCTTAAACAGAGGGCCTTATTTCGTTATATCTCAAATTGGAGACACAATTTATAGAATATACGCTATTTTAAACTGAGTAAGCTTATACAGGTTGCTGTACCATTTTTCGTACAAACTCTAATATTATTTTCTATCCCGTGTTTTTTCTTGCCACGGTTTTAAGTATACTTATATTCCCACGTAAACGCATGTAGGCCACCAGCTCCAAGCTGATCTGTCTGTCTTGCCTGGTAAAAGGAACGGCCGATTGCAGCCATGGATCCCAGACTTTATACAATCCACGAGTTACAGTATTTACATGCAAAAAGCCGTCAGGATCCGTGTGACAATATTGCGGCCGGGGTAGAGCAAGAAGCATGGAGTCGTGTCCGCGAGACAAGGCCGGGTAGATAGTATCAAAACTTGATTACGAAAATCCTCTTCTTGACTTTGTCTCCGGATAAGGATTGGATCGTGAGTCAGCCACTGGATGTCAGGTGTCCGGCGCAAAACACTTGTTTCAATTAATGCATACCGCAGGCTACACATCGCGCCACCATTTTGTTTTTATTTGCTATCCGAGATAAAGACGCTTAAAACTGCTTCATATTTTCGTGGTTCGTTTGATGAGTTTGTGAAATCGGCAGACATTGTAAATACCTCGAAGTTGTTTCGTAGATTTTATTAATGGTGAGCTTAAAGAGTGGTAGCAGTGATTTAATCACAGTTTAGAGAACAGTTTACTGATAAGACAACGTGCTGCCATGTGCTAACTGATCTCTGCTCATTGCTGTTTATTACACTAGTAAATTTCTAATAAAAAAAAATACTGTACTTATTAAAACATTTATAAATATAAATAGAGGTATATTATGAAATTGGGGAAATAAGTGCAGACAATTTATTACTGAGCAAAAATATGTTTAAAATTATAAACTACCCGTACCTATCATAGTAATTAAAATAAACTGACAAGAAATGTTTTTGTTCAAAGTAGGCCTAAATAATATTATTATAATTTAAAAAATGAATAAAGTAATAATGTAATCAAAATAATAGGAAAAAACTTTTAGATGTTTTCACAGTAGTCTATGTGAAGCAAAAATAAACACAAAAAAATAACAAATATAAACATTGGAATCCGTCAAATAAGGAATATAAATAATAATTTGTATAATTCTTTTTTTAACCATTAGTTGAGCACCTGAAACTAATAAAAGTAGAAGTACGCTTTTCACCTATTTCATTAAAAGAAAAGAAAGCAAGTTGTCCTCACTTATTAGTTATAGTGAAATAAACAATAGATTATTAATTAATTAACATCAATATAGGCTAACCTTTATTTCACGTAATTTTCACTATTTTTCTATTATGGCTTTGCTATCGTAAATTTCCTTGTAACACAAAGAGCAGACAACACTGAGCAGTGAGCAGAGAACAAGATAGTTGAAGAGCAGTCACAACTGTTCACTGCTATAATAAGAACAATTATAGCAATTATAGCATTCACAGTCTTACTCCTAAATATTATAAAGAACGTTATCATCATTTTATACTGTAGTATAAAACAACATTTCATTTAATGTTCTCTATTTCTGCTAGTAATGTTATTTTTATTTTTTAGTGTATTCATCCGCCTTGTGTAGTTTTGTCAGTTTTTCATTCCTGGACGCGTTTCTGTTTAACAAAACCCATTGCAGTACTCATGTATGTCTGTTTGTTTTTAAATGTGTTAGCGTACGATATCTTAATTTGCGAAAATTAAAATAGCCTATAAAAGATACCTTTTTAACAGATTTTTGAAAAATGAGGCATTTTTTACAATAGTTCCTGCTGTATACTGAACTTGATAAATAAAATTTTGTTTGTACGTTGGAATCAGATCCAACCGAAATTACGAATTACGGCTCCCCAGAGATAGGGGAGCCAAACATGGTGGGGATACAACTGCGACCGCTACAGTAGTTCATTTTTGTAAAGGGCACTTTGCTAATAATATCCTCGATCACTAACGTAACTCTTGTAATAGATTTACATATTTAATTAGGCGATGATACGAAATTGTTCAGCTTGTTCTAACCGCCGCCCACACTGCACTCTGCTGGATAAAATAGGCAACTTGATAATGACTGCTCTAATAATAACACAAGTACAGTACTTCATTAGGAAAGTGAATATTATTAAAGGCATTTGCAAGTTTAATACTATCGAACTTGTAATAAAAAAGTCAGATCTACTTTTTCCCTTAGTTCGTTTTGTTTTTAAAATATTTTTCGTATTTTCAGCGAATATCCATTGGAAGGTGCCGTTGTGGTAAGACTCAGGCCCGGGACCTTGAAGTTAGCAATGATCCTGACATCTAGATCACGTTTAATGGGTTCCTTAAAATGTGTGTGTGTGTGTGTGTGTGTGTGTGTGTGTGTGTGTGTGTGTGTTTGTGTGTTTGTGTTTTAGCACACTCATGTTCAAAATTTAAGTCCGACCGATTTGATCGAAACTTGGTACAAAAAAATCGAATTTGGTAATAACTTATACAGTTTCGTTAACTAGCAAAATTTGTTCAGTAGTTTTAAAACGGTGGTAATCTCAAATTAAAAAAACGCAACTTTTTGTCTTAAATATTTTTGAAAATCAGTTTTCACTTTCGTAATCAGTGTGAAAAACTGCATCAGTTACACTTTTGGATTTCCAAATTCCTTTAAATTTAAGAAGTTTAATTTGATGCCGGTCAGGGTTCGTTTTCATATTTTCATTGCAATTAGAAAGTTTAAATTTCTTATGTATGCAGATTTTAATAGTGAGTTTAGAGTTTCGAAAAAAGTAAGATAAAAAGTATGTTTTAAAAACTATGATGTAAATGTTTTTATTAATTGCAGTTTTGGTTCAGTAAATATTGTGCAACTCGGCGCGAGGTGCGGTACCCGTGTTTTACCATGCCTAATACGTAATTAATTTCCAATTAATTCTCGTAGCCAATGTTCCGCTAGCAATAAAACTTATTGGCTGTGATGAGTCTTACCTTTCTTAGAATAGATTAGAATCAAACTAGAGGAAGGGATAATACAACCCCAGACACTGCGGTCAACCTCTTGAGTACCAGTTTAGCGGATTGTTGCCCTCAGTTAAGTTCCAACAATCCACTGACTAGCTTATTCTGCTGAAGATCCCTAAGGCCCTGGAAACCAAAAATCCCTAGCCTCCTACTAGAAAGAGTCTTACAATCATGAATTGTATGTCCTGCAGTTTCCTCCTCTGCCCTGCACAACCTACACACAGCTTTTCCATGGTACGTACCTATCCTGTTAATGTACACTCTCAGACCGCAGTGTCCATTAACGAGTGCCATGATTTCCCTGAGTTGAGCTGTGCCTAAGGCCCTCCGTATGGAACCCTGCTTAAGAGGCGCTTACTTTTTTAGAATAGTCTACTATATAATAAATAAAACATAAGTACAATATGTAATTTTATTATTTAAGGAGCCAATACGAAGCTAATAAGTAATTTTATTTGTTTTTGAGATTTTTCGAATCTTCGAAATACAATTGGTGAAGGATACAGCGTCAGTCTATCTGTCATGCGTACAGAAACGGTTTCGATTTTGTTTTTAGTATGTAGAACTTTGATCATGTGTTAAACAGTGTTGAATAAATGAATGAATTTGCAGGATTATTACTGAACTGCGACCTTTGTGGAACTATTTTGCCCCATTTCTGAATTCCTCAGATGCTCAGTTACGGCGCCTTCTCCAGTGCTAGTCTCTTATAAAGTCTAGGATTTGGAGAGGATTCGAGGTGGGTCACTACTTCTAATTGGTAACTTCCCAGTTCCTTTTTGAGATACTTGCAGATATTTGCTCTACTAATTTACTTTCAATTTTTCTTTCTTCTGCCTCTTACTGCATTTGTCCAACCCTTTTTATTGTGCGGTAAGATCCTGAAAATATAAAATATCTGAGATTCCTGAGCACTCAGGAATATGGAAAGGAGGCACGATAGATCTACAAAGGACACAGTGCAATAGTAACCATACAAACTCATTCAAGACCTAGACTCGGGACCTTGAAATGAACGTCGATCCTGACCCCTAGTTCACTTTCTTCAGAAGTCGTTAAAATGGTATATATTTATTTACGTTGGCAATTTTCGATTTGATTCAAAAATTGATTTTGGTAATAGCTTATTCAAGTACGTTAAACAGCAGAAGATCGTGGCAGTCATTGTTCAAATATTGAACAATGCATGACGTTTTCGCTCTTAATCGCTTTTGAGTATCTGTTAATCAGAGTTAAAAAATTATATAAATTAGTGCTAAATTTTCAAAATCCGTTGAAATTAAGAAATTTAATTTGACGGTAGTCATGGTTCGTCATTTTCGTATTTTCAATGCATTTTCAAAGTTTGTAATACTTATGTACGAAGATTTTAATGATATTTATAATTGTGAAATTAGACTTTTAAAAAGAGGATAAGGTGAACAAATTACTTCTGAAAATTCGTTTCCAATACGGCATTGAGACAGCTGCATGTCGGTGTTATAAGTATTTGTACTGGTTGTCACTGGGTATTTAGTCTGCATAGGAAGTACGTTAGGTATCACATGACCTTGACTGGTATAACGTATTCTTGATTGTCAAGTTAATTCTATCGTAAATCTCCGTAAGGAAAAGTGACAGTCTGTCGTATCCAAGTGGCAATAATTATGCATTCGCTGTCCTTCCAGGTAATGCGAACGTCTGTTTAAGCCCATAGAATGAAATTAGACAAAAAAAGGGCCTAAGAAACTGCAGGCAGACAACTTTTATACGCTCATACATATGCATACATTGTTAAAACAAGTTTCCCAGATGGATCTTTGGACATTTCACGGAGAAGGCAAAATCTATTTGTTATTATAAATAAATTCTCACCCAAACCTGTAATGGACTGCAGCGGGATTTAACTACGCGATAATAGCTCAAGACAATCACGGGAAGAGAAAGCAAAGCTCTAAAACTGTGAAGGTTTTATGACATTCCGAGGCGAGGGCATTCCCGAGATAAACTCAGCGGAGGAAGTCAATGAGTGCAATCGGATTTATGAATTGCGCTGCTATTGCTATTGACCTTTGAGTAACTGTCGTGCAGGGAACACGTTAGTGGAATGAAATGAAGTTATAAGACCGTCAGTTTAATCGAACATTAAAAAAAGTATTTGGTTGTTACTTCCGCATTTAAAATATCTTTCATACAATATTACGCTAAGCATTCCGATCGGTTTTGTACCAAATATATTCACCTGCGTTATTGAAACAACATATATGGGGTACCTATAGGTTCATCAGAACACCAAGGAACTCCCACGCCTCATACTTTCCCATCTTAAGGGTTTTCTATAAAATAAAACCGACTTAAAACCGATAAAATGTTTGTGTCGGGCATGCAATGGGATTACGTGAAATTTGAACAATCTTTCAAACACAGAGGTGACGAAAAGAATAAGAAAAGAAACAGAAGTATTCTTACTATTAAAAAACAGCAATGCTATATCTAGGAGACAGGTGTTATGTAGACTACTAGCTTTCTTATATTATTGCGCTAAGCATTCCGATCGGTTTTGTACCAAAAATAAGGACCCGCTTTATTGAAAGTACATATATGGGTTCGTCAAACTCCACGGAACTTTCATACCTTACACTTTTCCATTTCAAGGGTTTACAATCAAATAAAACCGACTTAAAACCGATAAAAGGTTTGTAAACACAACTCCAGGAGCAGTATAAGGTTGCACATCAGTGAGAGTGCACATAGGCATATGTAACAACTAATTAATTTTGTACGGAAACAGCGGATTACTAAAAAAACATTGTTAAAACTGTATTTAAATTATTATTGTATCCAAGACTTTAATAATTATACCATTTAATTAATGTATTTAGATCCGTATTCAATGACTTAATTTCGTAGCCTCATTTAGATATTTAATGTAAAATCCGGTTATAGGCCTAGTAGGTTTCATTTGTAAATATTTCAATAAGTTACACTATTAGAATTCAGTAATTAATTTTATATGCTATTGTTTTAAATACGAATGCAGAACAAAGTAAGGCATACTGTATTAAATAAATGTGATTAATGACTGCTTTATTAACAGGTCATGCAAATATTAAACGTAACTATAACGTCTATTTTAACTTCTTGTTATACACTGTTGTATATTATTCGTTTCTTTTGAAGCGTTAACTTCTTATACCGTGTTGTGCACTTTGTATTTGTCACCATGGAGTGATTCGGTTTCATCGAGTAGGCTTAAAAGTAATTAAACAGACCCCCTCCAGTTCTCCGTTCTTCTCCTTTCTTTCGTCTGCCGGTTCCGACTGAGTTGGTCGCGCTCGTATGTATGTTTTGTGCCTGTATGTACATACAACGTGCATGCTTCTCTCTCTCTCTTTCTGTCCACTTTTCTTCTTCTCATGTTCTCGTCGCGCACGCATGAAATGATGTGTACATTGTGTATATTGCCAGCAGAAACAGTTCAATGGTATACGGTTTATATTCAGTAATACTCGTAACACGTGCTTTTGATTTTATTTTTCTTATATTCTATATATATATATATATATATATATATATATATATATATATATATTAAGAAGCTAACGCTTCTACCGACAGTCCGAATGACTGTACCATTTTTTCTATTAACTGCGAAAGGTCACACGGGCTCACTAGGTATATTTCTTACTTTCATTATGCATTTCCAATACATAATGATTATTAAACATTTTTTTTAATTAGGCAAGCTGTTGATTATTTTCGGAATTAAGTAACAATACGATTTTGTAAAAAAAATTAATTTAGGTTTCGTTACAAAACAGTTCCTCAGAATATATTTAAATATATTACAGATAATCCAGCATTTATTTCGTTTTGTGTGTGTGTTTTGTTTCTCCGCTTCGTACATGTCGTCTAGTACTTCGCTTTCTGTCCGATAATGGAAACTTTTAAAACACATTTTATTGAAGCAGGTCCGGTGGTTGAATAACGCCTCCGCTCACTTGGAGCCAAGGTGTTTGGATGAGGTTTAGGCCAATAAGCCCGTGTTCACTGGCTTGTAATATAAACTGAACTGATGTCTCTAACGAAATAAATTTAAACGAGTCTTTGATCTGCCGAAACTTAAATTACGCCTGTTGACAGGTCCATGATATATGCGTTGGGTTTGGTGCGTCCGTTGGCACCAATAAACACGGACATTCTTATTGCGTTCATCGATAAATAAAACGGGCGGAGGCATGAGTTCTGCTGGCCGATTTTGTTTAATAAAGAGTCTTGTGACGTGTGTCTGTCCGAGGTAATACTACTGTGAAATATTGTTATATATGAAAACTGATACTGCTACTTTTCAATATCTGATAAATTAAATTGTGAAATAATGTCTGGCTGGCCTGTTTTGTAGCTATTGCTTTTTCATATAGGCTAATATAAATCAGAAAACAAACAAACAAAATCAGGTATTTTATATACACAAATACAAAATTCTTCTATAGAATTATTCTTCTACACAAAATACTTGTGCAAAAAACATTCCCGATACTAAATAAACAATACCAACAACAAGCTAAATCTGGCGGGAAACAACTGTGCGCGCGCAGTTAGCAATATCAATATTTATCTCGTCAGTAATTCCGCACTAACAAAAGTGTGAACTGTGAAAATTTCACAGTTCACAGTTAGTGTGTAGATAGGTAGGACCAAACTGTGAACTCATTACGCATGCGCAGGGCAAAGCGACGCGATCTTAGGGGAAATAAAAGAAACTAGGGGCACGGATTGGTTGAACAGATTTCGGAGATTTCAGTTCATAGTTCACAGTTAGTAACAGTTAAACTTAGCCATTCACTATTAGATAAACATGTGAAATTTGACTATCTGTGAAAAGTAGCAGTTCTGTGATATCGTTACCATCTCTAGTAACCAAAAGTGCTGCCTTGCGGTGTGTGTAAGTGAAAGCGAACGTGCGCGCGCCGTTTCTGTACTTTAATCAAAGGTGAAACATAACTCAAAATACCTCATTTAATAACAGTTTTGTGATATTAATAAGGGAAATTAAAACATTTTGTACACACTTTACTCTCTACAAACACACAATTCCATATTACAAAAATAAATTTCTTCCTCTGTTATCCGTGCAGGGGTACTTTATACATCTCAGCTAACTAGATTTATGAAATAAACCAAATTAGAATTTCTCGCTACGTCGAGTTGAACGTAGGCTATAATATTCTAGGTGTGAGTTTAAATTGAATTAGTTTCAAGATGGCCGCCGTGACGAAGTGAGTCGTAGGGAGGTTATTACAGGCGGACCGCTAAGCTATGCACGGCAAACTTTTATGTTGTTGGTCTCATGAATAAATGAATTTCTGGAAAAAAATATTGCGTAGTGCTGAAGATGAACTTGGACAATTTGTTTTTAATTTTTTGTTTGTTTACTTTACTAAGGAATGAAAAGATAACAGACTGTTATAAGTTTGGAGAGTTTTATTAATTTAAAAAAGTAATTATGGAATAAAAGCTTTGTTATATTTGCTGAAGCTATATGTTATTTACACAGCTCTGTGCTATATGCACAGAGCATTTTAGTAAACAAAATTTCTTTTGCGATAATTAATTTTTAAATTACAGCAACTCTCCCACATTATTCAATTTTTATATTGGACAGTTGATATAAAATTCTGTACTAACCAGGTTGATCATGTTCGTGAGATAATTTTGAGTGTTTGTCCGTCTGTCTGGCTGTTAGCGGTAGTCAGAATCGATAATAATAAATTTTCACTGTTTCTTAAGCATCTGTATCGGTTACAAAAAGGTAATGACCGATTAGTGAAAAATTACCCGATGTTCCGTTTTTTTGACAGCTTCCGAACCTGATTTTCAAGAAATAATTGAATGTGAGTAAGTTTGTGTTGTTTTTTTGCACCATTGTAAAAATATTGATTAAAACTTTTAATCACCGCTTCGTGCTGTGTACATGTATATGTAGTTTAAAAAAAACTACAGTTTATATTGTTACACTTCTTATTATATTATTCGTAAAATTTACTATTAGCCTTTCAAAAGACTCAAAAATGAATTAGGTATAGTTTTAATGGCCTATTTATATTCAAACAAAAAACTCCGAATTGTATGGTTTTTAGACTTTTTAAAGACCAACATTCTAAAAAGATATACAGTTCAAGTGACACTTTCGGATTCATCGTAGCATTTTCAATATATTTGATATCACAAATGTTCTATTCATATTGAAGTTAAAATTCCAAATTTTAAGGGCTCAAAATGTCAGATTCTTCAATTCGAATGACATGTGCTGATTCAGCGCAAACATTCCTTTATATCTGATATCCCGCTCGAAATACTTAATCTCCTTTTGAAAATTTTCACCCTTCTGTAATTGTCCTCTAAGTCCCGAAATTTTGTAGAAACAATGCTGGAAAATAATACGGTTCTTTTTTTGAGCGGTTTGGTTTAGTATTGTAAATTTTAAGTATAATTTATAAAGATATCATTCATTGATATCTTTCTCTCGTTACAAATTTTGAATTGATATCGTCGTGTGCTCCAAATTTCTTAACACAGAGACAGACAGACGAAATTTCGAATTTTTTGGAAATCGATCCTGAGCATGTGCAACGAAAAAAATTTCATTTTGAGGAATTTTTAAAGATTTTAAAAATAATTGTTCTTGACTAGGAGGAATATAATAATGTAATACCCTTAATTAGTTAGAGGTTATGAGAATGTATTGTATTATTAGTACATTGGGATGAAAAATATTTTTCAAATTTCTGTTCGGAAATTTTTTTTTAGGTTAGTTTATATGGCAAACCTATTTTAAGACAGCTGAAAAAATATGATCGCAGACATTCTTCCCCCCCAAAAAATACGTTGTTCAAATATAAGTTGCACGTCCAGCTGTGTTAATCCCTTCGACAGGTATCGCCTTGATTTGGTCTGTTCACATTATTGATTAAAGCGGCTCGGATCCGATGTTATCGCCGCTACCCTAATTACGATCCGGCGTTCAGATAACTCACCGACAGTGGCGGGCATACTCCGGCTCCGGCATCAGAGTCACGCGCGTATCCAATGCTACAATGCATCTATGAATTGGCAACATGGACAGTTTGCATAAACAAATATTGCAAAGTAACTGTTGCCGGGTTCTTCTCAGTACTTAAGCAATCCTAGCTGTATAATACAGTAAAATCTCTCTATAGTGGCATTGAAGAGAATGTTAGTTTTCGTCGATATAAAGAGATTTTCGCTTTAGAGAGAGAGCAAGCGAAAAGTGTATGAGATGTGTTTTTATTTGTAAACACGTGTTATACACTATATTTAATTTGAAATATTGAGTGCAAAGTTTACTGAAATACAACTATATGACGTACAGTATTTAAAAAACACTATTTGTTAAATAATACTGTATGAATAAAATACAGTATTTGTGAGGAAAAGGCAATATTTTGATGAAACTACTGCAGAACCGCTACATCAATTATGGCTTTTGAATTTTCTTGTAGCTATTACCTTAATTGTACGACTTCTTTATTTTATTTTTATTTTCCAATATTGTGCCAACAGAAGAATGAGATTAATTAAAATTTGCTTTACACCTTTCTCTAACTCATGCAAAACCTTTACACCTTACAATAAAATTTTCTGTTTAGACGCCATTACACTGTATTGTAAAAGTGTAAAAAAGTAATGCACTGCTTGAAAAATGTACTAGTCACAAAACACTCGATTCAATTGTCGCACTACGTACTGCTTTTAACACTTAAGTGATGTGTTGTTATACCGAGAAATAAGGTAGTTGTGCACGTGTTTCGCCGCTATAGAGAGATTCCTGGAATTTTGTTGGCCTCAATAGAGAAAGTTACAATACAGGTATTTACTACAGGAATGGGAAGGATCAACATATTTTGCCGTTATAGAGAGATTCCCGTTATAAAGAGATCCACAACAGAAAAATTTTACTGCGTAAACTTGTGAATTTTGTTGTTAATCACTGTGCTTAGTTACCGGTAAGCGATTCTTTCTGTTGCCATTTTTATCAAATCTTCACTTTTGACGAACTTCTAACGACTAAAGGGATAATTTTGTTTTTCCCATTTACTCCATAACTATAAAATTGTTTTATTTCAAATCTACTACAGTTACGTGAGTTATGAATCGTCATTTATGACCAGAATCTGATGAACTGATTTTAAGAAATTATGTTATTTTTATAGGGATGTTTTTCGACAGCTCCGAAACGGATTTTCGTGGCTTTAGGCTTCAACAAAAAAGGTTCAAACATTTTTTTTTGTGTACTTGTAGATTTCGTTTAAGCAAAATTTGATCGAAACCGTTAGTGCTTGTTTTAAATCAATTCCATTTTAAACAGAAGGTTTTTAAAAAAGTTATTTTTAATTAAAACAATTTTGGGTGGAAAACCCAGATCACGCCAAATTTCAACAGAATCGTTCAGTTTGTTTAATCTGTAAAGATACACGAACACACAGCTGTTTGAGTAACTTGTCTGTACAAGTAGAAACCAGTATTTCGGAGTTGAGAGAGTGAAGACGGTTAGGTCCGTTAAACGTTAAAAGCTATTTTGCACGTTCTCCATACTTCGTATAGCGAGAAAATAAGCGTATAGAACTGCATTTGTAGATAGCCTATATTGTCATTTGAAAAAATGAAGTTAAGGAAAATATTCTAGGCTATCTTTATGTTTACTAAACTTAAGTAATACGTTTTTGTGTTTCTAAAATTAAAAAAAAACAATGTGTATGATTTATTAGTGAATTTCCATTGAAAAATTGAGCTATTTGAGCATCCATCATGGTAAGATCCACATTACGAACCTTGATATAAGCATCGATCCTGATTTCGAGATCACTTTTTGAGGGGTCGTTAAAATGTGCGTGTTTTTTTTTTTGTAGTTACCCCGTAAAAAGACTATGAAAACATAGATCAGATTTTCTCGAAGGAAATGACAAATGTCTGAAGCAGTGTGTTGTTTTTTGAGATGAACGAACGAAGCCTATTAATTCCGCTTGTGGAGTCAATTCTTCCGCATGGAAGATGTTTCCAGTCGGGTGGTAGACCACCCTTAGAAGCCTTGATAGACATCTGGCAGAGCTGTGGTGTATTTATCGGCAGTGCACATGCCGTCGGTGTGTTGCTTTCCCTTATTGCGCGCCCGTGCGGAATATGATGCCGTCAAAACAAACGCGTGCTTCATTTTCTGATAACCTTCTGTTCATAGTGTTGTACGTGTCAACATCCTGCAAACATTTAACATCTAGGGTTGTTTATCAGTGGCTGATTTGTGATATTTGCCTAATGACATTATCGAAAATAATGAGTATACTAAAATTTAAAATTGTATTTTTTTTATATACAGTAATAGCTTAAGACGGTTCCAAGTGTGGGAGTGAACTTTGGTATGTTTAAATAGGGCTGTATAAGGTTTGGTGTAGGCTGTATCTAGGGAGATAAACATATGAAATACGTCCTTAACAAATTTTATTCGGTAATCACTTGGCCTAGCTATTATGAAATCCTTTTTGTACAAAATTTAAATCATATCGGACCAAAATTTGCTATCACTAGAGCGCTATATATGTAATTTTTAATGACTTCTTACAAAAATGGTTGTAAAAGTCTGAATTGGCGCTCACTCAATGGTCCCTAATCCCTCAGTTTTATTATAGTGACAGCTACAATAGGTGATTTTCTAATGGAAATTTGCTACAAAGAAAAATTAACAAAAGGTGTTTTGTTAATTTGGTAGCGCAGAAACTCTTGCTTTGGAAATCTTATACTACCGCATACGAATTTCCGGAAAGAAGAAAAATGGGTTCACAAATTTTACAAATATAAGTGACTGGGATACCGAACAGTTTTACCAGGTTTAGTTATAGTCCGACTTACCGTTTAGCAGCTAGGGTTACCAGCAAACAGGTTAGGTGCGCGTTAGTTTGCCTAAATGTGTAACTTTCAGCGCAACAGAATGTCGTTTGACTGTCTGTACTCTGTACACATAGGACCCGGTGATTATGCATGATGGGTGAAATTGTCTCAAGAGGAAATTACAGTGATCGGCAGCACGGCGGACTGGAGGCTAGCGGCAAGACGGGTCGAGGCTAATCATTATAATTGTCACCGCTACTAACCTATCAACAGTTGATACCATCTTGTGTATCTTATCCGCGGCCAATTAAAATAATTTCACGCTCAATTACTGCAATAAATTAAACTGCTCCAGTTGTGTTCCTTGAAATGTTAAATAAGTGAGTCGTCGCTCTTGTTCTCCATTATTAGGCGATTGTTTATAGCTTCGGATGGGTTGCATAATTGTTGCCAGTCCGTGCATATCCAGTGTTGCTGAACCTCTTAGCTTTCCAGGATAAGGGCAAGTCGGCTGCGTTTGGGCTTAACGTCGTGAGGTCACTGCTTTTGCTTTTGCCGTGCGCTGCGGTTGGAGGCACTACCAGCCGGTGGAAGATCTCCCTTCTTTATTATATAACTGCAAAAGTTACACTTCGTAGAATATTGTAAACTTTTCAGCACAACTGCACGATTCATTCCAACAAGACATTCCGAGTTCGAAATTGTAACCTCTTCGTATAACGATGTTTTCATGACAGTTGCAAGTTGAATTTTTAGAGGCGATGCTCGTTTGAATAAATAAACCCAGGATTGCGGTTATTTAGTCTTCTGATAAGTGCTACTGTCATGCCTCGAGTAAAATATGATCAGCTGTCATCAGTACAAATATTTTCTTGGATTGTCGAGGGCAACTTACTTAGCGCATAGTTTTGTGTTTTGTTCGAATATGTTGCTTTCCGATTCAATCAATATGATCTGGAGTACTTTTCAGTTTCATATACTGTCCATCAGTTTTGCTTTATTCCAATTTATCTTTCTTCTTGACTACGTTCTTCTTTTCCAATTCGTCTTCAACGTTCGGTTTCTGCTTCATATACATACTAATCGTCAAAACACGTCTATACAGAAGCCCAACTAAACCTGATGTGTGCACACTTGGGGATTAGTGAATGTACAGTGCCGATGGCGGGCCTCCACTTCAAAAAAACAGTGCCCAAGGAGAGAGTTGCGTTGCTAATCTCCGGCCAGAGAGGTCCTGCAACTGATTTTCCAGTCACCTAGAATAGCCCATTCATTGCATTCTGCTAGTTGCTCTATTAATCGCCTAGTGTAATAGAATCTTCAGAGAACGTGTGTTCAAGCCTGCGAGGGCCGGTTATAATGATCCAGTTTGTTTCAATGTTTCAACCAACGCTTTGTAGTTGTAGAAAAGAGTACTATTAAAATAATAGCCTATATAATGTTTTGCTAATACATATAATAACAGTAATATATTTTGTTTATAAAACTAACGAAATGTAAGTAATTTCTCTTTGTACGAATGAGTTTTACTTACCTTGGGAAAATTTGATTTTGAGAAGTTTATAAATAGAGTAAAATCTCTCTATTGAGGATCTCTTTGTAACGGAAATCTTTTTAATGAAAAAACGTGTTTGTCCCTTCCCATTCCTATAGTAAATACAATATGTTGTAACTTCCACCGCTGAGGCCAACAAAATTCCAGGAATCTGTCTATAGTGACGAAACACTTGCATACTTCCTACACTTCTAGCCTATTTCTCAGTAGGAATTCGTCGGCTGAATTGAGTATTTTGTGACTAGTACATTTTACAAGTAGTGCATTATTTTTTTTTGTACTTTTGCAGTACAGTGTATTGGTGTCTAAACAGGAAAGCGTTTCGTTTGATGTGAAGATTTTAACCTTTACATGCGTTTTGCGTGCGTTAGACAAAGGTGTGAAGCAAGTAGATGTTTGACGAAATCTATCTAGTTCTTCTGTTGGCACCATATTGATAAATAAATATAAAATACTGAAGGGAATTGCTTCAAGATAAGCTGGAATTTAAAGGAATTGATGAAGCGGTTCTGCAGTAGTTTGGGCAAAATATTGCCTTTTTCTCATTATTACATTATTTTATTCATTCAGTATTATTATTATCATTATTACATTATTATTTATTACATAATAAATATTGGTTTTTTTAATACTGTACGTCATTTCAATAAACTTTGCACTCAATACTTCAAATTAAAAGTAGTGTATAACACGTTTTACAAATAAAAACACATTTTATACACGTCTTGTTGTGCTCTGTCTATAGCGGAAATCTCTTTATAACGTCCCCTTCAACGTCTTTATAGAGAGATTTCACTGCATAATATCAGTTTATCAGGTCAGGTCCTTTGGAAGTCTGTACACGGCATTGTTACCCTTACTACACAAACTAAATGTTTTGCTCAGTTTCCCTCTAAATAATCCCGTTCCAAGAGCTAATGACAAAGTTCAGATTTTGCACATATATCAAAGAAGTCATAATTGGAATGTGTATTTCACTAACGAAGATAGCCTCCCGTTACCGTTGTGTTACTGTACCTTGTTATAATGATCGTTGTGACGTGACGGGAAATGTTAACTTTATTATTTAGTACTACGCACGTAACAGTCTAGGTACAGCCGGCACTAGTTGTAACGAGTAGGAAGTGGTTATAATTTTGTATATCTAACCGCGAACAGTCTAGCCGGCACAAATTGTAACGGCTATCAATCAACTCCACCGAGAGACAGCATAATTTGTATAGCCAGCGGACAAAATCATAAACCAATATTAGCTTTGTAATACTGTATCAGTTGGACTGCCACCGTCGGCCCCAGTAATTAGTGACAACTGGGTATTTCATAAATCATCGCGTCACTCGTTGGCAACTCGGGCTAACTGTATTCGTTCAGATAATAATTATACAGGGCGTTTCAGAATAGTCTAAAAGCAACAATATTCTGTGTTGGATTGATGCAGTGATCACATATCTCGCTAAACGTTGTGATAAATTAGTACAGTTTTATAGTTATTGTTTTTATTCATAAACACTTTGACTAAAATGCTCGACGCCAAATATCCGAGCACGGTTAAGGGCATGTAGATTTTTTTTTTAATGAACGGTCAAAAGCAGTGTACTCTAAAAGTAAGGACGTGCAAAAATTTGATTCGATATATCAAAAAAGCAGAATTTTGTTATAAGGTTACTGTACTATTAATGTTATAATTTCGTCTAGTTTATTTTAACTAACGTTTCGTCAAGAAAATTTCATTTGTTAAAATTTGTATACACATAATTTTAGAATTCCGTTGTCAGATTATCAAAACAAGTTTTGTAAGATAGTTGTAAAAAAAAACTTACGGTATCTTAAATAGTTGTTTTCTTTTAAAGTAATTTCGTTAAATGGCTTTTCGAATTTCTGGTGACAGCGAGCTAACGTTGTGTCATTTTTTTACCATGATTTGAGTTTACCAGTTTAAGTTGGTGTTAGTTGGTAAGTGACGGTTATCTTTTTAAAAATATTAAAAACTAACACAATCTGAGCGTTTTAAAATGTATTCCTATTTGCAAAACATTTAATGGTATTCTCGGTCAGAATTGTATGTTGTACATTTTTAAGTGTTCACGCTGTGTAAAAACAGATTATGTATGCCTGGTTTTGAGTTACTGAAAACACTTTCTGCATTTGTTGCGACAGACTTGCCGGAATAATGTAGGGTCTATCACTCAAACAGCTCATGTACAAGTATCAGAACACTGTAACCAGACGAAAGAAATTCAACACGCCCAAGCGCGACTAACAATTTTATAGTCCAATAGCCTATATTAATAGAAGCCGTATAACGCCTGTGGTCCTTCGTTAAACAAAATTAAAAGTTTCCAATGAAATTAAAATTTTATCATTGCATGTCGGTAATAATTGGTATTTGTTATTAAAATTCATCGAAATCGGTTGAAAGGGGGCTCTGTCCGCAGGCGCGTATCTCGTTTCTTTCGGCGCGCAACAAATTACAACGAACCGAGATAATGAACATCGCAAATCCAGCCGTCATAACTGGTTTTCTTGGCCACGAGAAGCCAAAATCAAAATTCCAGTTGTGAACAAACGGCCTTATTGATGACGAACGGCCAGTCTTGTTTGTCACTAATTATATTTCATTAAGTTATTAGGCCTATTGCAGTCTGTATATGTGTTTACCCGCTAGCGGCGATCTGTCCGGCTCGTTGTTTCTAAATTAGCTATAATCAACTGACCAAACTATGAGCTTGTATCGTCGCCGTAGGTAGACATTTAGTTCTGTAATATAAACAAATAGAATTTATTACAATTAAAAAGTTGTGTAGAGAAGTGTTTTGCAAATAATTCAAGGTACTCGGTGGCCATGAAGCTTCTATGATCATTGTCAATTGTCTTCCACAAGATAGACTACTTTGCAATCTAGGCACGGAAACAGAATGTATTGCAGTTAGAGATGGTAACGATATCACAGAACTGCTACTTTTTCACAGATAGTTAAATTTCACATATTTATCTAATAGTGAATGGCTGAGTTTAACTGTTACAACTGTGAACTGTGAACCGAAATATCCGAAATCTGCTCAACCAATCCACGCCTTTAGTTTGTTTTATTTCCCTTAAGATCGCGTCGCTTTGCCCTGCGCATGCGTAATGAGTTCACAGTTTGGTCGTACCTATCTACACACTAACTGTGAACTGTGAAATTTTCACAGTTCACACTTTTGTTAGTGCGGAATTACTGACGAGATAAATATTTATATTGCTAACTGCGTGCACACCACAGTTGTTTCCCGCCAGATTTTACTTCTTGTTATTTATTTAGTAAATAGCGAATGTTTTGTGCACAAGTATTTTGTGTAGAAGAATAATTCTATAGAAGAATTGTGTATTTGTGTAGATAAAATACCTGATTTTGTTTGTTTTTTCTGATTTATATTAGCTTATATGAAGAAGCAGTAGCTATATAACAGGCCAGCCAGATATTATTTCACAGTTCCCAGTTATTCACAGTTTAATTTAACAGATATTCAAAAGTAGCAGTAGCAGTTTTCACATATAGTAGCAGTATTTCACAGATAGTATCACCTCTAATTGCAGTAAGTAATGCAAGCTACAGAAAGTCTAGCGGAGACAGAAGATAGTCCTGTAGCAAAGAAATGAATACTGTTCAAGATTGAAAAGGTGTTGTTGTAGGCATACGTAAGGAAATGACAGAAACACTAGACTCATCAGTGGATGTAATGATAAAGGAGAAAAAATTCTGGAAAAATCATTACACTTATATAGTTTTACAAAAATTCTTTTTTATTCAGTGACATTTGTTTCGCCAAGAGGCACATATTCAGACATAGTGAAGCTAAAAATTATAAAGTATGCTTATGTACTAATACAGCTGATGTTAAAATTGAAAAGAAATTTCATAGCACGATCCATACTCCTAACTGTACCATTAACCAATGATAACTTTAATTTTAAATTAAATACCATCAAACAGATTGATGTCAGTAATAAATATAACGTTGATCTTGTGGTTAGCATTTTAATTAAAAAGCAGAAAGCATTAGTAACTAATATGTTATATATTGTAAATATGTCAACTAAAGAAATACAAAAATATTTTAAAGTACCTTTTTAAGGCAATATAAAGTATAAATTTAATCTTAGATAAAACTAATTCAATTGTCGGAAGTACGAAATGATTCAAATTCTGCTAATCATTTATTAGAATCTGGTCCTTCCTTTAATTTAAACAATATCACTGTAGTTCATAAAATCCAAAGAAGTATAAAATAAATAACTTAGAGAGGAATTCTAGAAACATATTTGTAAAAAACCCAAATTTTAAATTTAAATGTACACACTAACTTCGGTCCCTCTGCTTTATTCAAGCCCAAGTTAAGGGGTTTTCCTAACATGCTGACATTGTCAATCCTACCTTTCTTTACCTTATCCGTTCCATTTTTAACATCAATTGTAGTACATAAACACACTTTATAATTTTTAACTTTACTATGTCTGAAGATGCCTCACGGCGAAACATGTCACAGAATATTTTTTTTCGTGAGGCTGTGTAAATGTTTTAATTTTCCTGGATATCACGGAGTATCACCAAGTACCTCCTGCGTGTTCAGTAAATAAAAAGGGAAATGGTATGAACCGTAAAAGGGTTAAGGCTCGAGTAATTCTACACAAGAGTAATGATGACAGAAGTTTTATGTGATAAGGCGCCGGTCTGAAGTCATGTGTGAACGGTTGAGGTTAGGTTCTAGGAAAGAGAGGCGAGATGGCTTGGCTTTAGAATCATCCTACCCCCACACTTCTGTCGTGTCGTCTCCGTGCTTGCTCTCGACAGTAGCCACTGAAAGAAAAAAAGCTTCTGGAGGTCCGCGTTAAATCTGCAAGCCATTGTAGACAGCAAGGTTCTGAATTAGAAAAGTTTAAGAACATGGAAAACTCTCCTTTTTAGTTTGTAGCTCTGGTTTGATTCACTAAAAGAGCTGCTTCCTGTTAGTTGTCAATAAACAGTCACTACAGTTAAACAAAAAACTTATCCTTTTGATAAGTTATAAAGAGATTTAAGTACGCTATATTATGTACAAAATGAACAATAACAAAGAAAGTAAATAAATAGCAATTAAATGGAATGCTGCCGAAAAACGGAACAAGCGTCCAAAAAAGGACAACCGATTGCCATTCTTTAAAACCTAAACGACGAAGGTTTGGCTATGACTTTTGTATTAAAATCAGGTCGGCGTTTGTTATAGCGCAGTGGTAGAGGTGTGAGTTTATTTATTGAAAACTTGGGGCACAATGGAGGCCCCCGCCTGGTGGTTAGTCCCTATTCAGGCCTCCTCTAACAATGCATTGGGTCAGCCACCGGTGACTTCCGTTACAACCTTGTGTAAATATGCGTTATTAGTATAAATACAAATATTTTACATCTGCTTCTCTGTTACCCAAAATAAATATAAATACATATTGGTTTAGAAGCGAATCTGTCTTTGAGAAAATCCTTGGCATATGCGCAGCTGTCGTGACAAAGTTTGCTTCCTTGTGTGTGGCTCATTGTGAGACGAGATAGTTTTAGAAATTTAGGTGGATTCTGTGGATGTGGAAAATTTAACTACTGTACTTAGACTTTTCTGTTGAAATAAATTTAGATGGATTCTGTGGATATGGAAAGTTTAACTACTGTACTGAGACTTTTCTGTTGAAATAAATTTAGATGGATTCCGTGGATATGGAAAATTTAACTACTGTACTGAGACTTTTCTGTTGAAATAAATTTAGATGGATTCTGTGGATATGGAAAGTTTAACTACTTTTCTTAGACTTTTCTGTTGAAATAAATTTAGATGGATTCTGTGGATATGGAAAGTTTAACTACTTTTCTTAGACTTTTCTGTTGAAATAAATTTAGATGGATTCCGTGGATATGGAAAATTTAACTACTGTTGAAAATAAATTTAGATGGATTCTGTGGATATGGAAAGTTTAACTACTTTTCTTAGACTTTTCTGTTGAAATAAATTTAGATGGATTCCGTGGATATGGAAAATTTAACTACTGTACTGAGACTTCTCT
Organism: Callitettix versicolor; assembly: GCA_022606455.1. Lineage (NCBI taxonomy): Eukaryota > Metazoa > Arthropoda > Insecta > Hemiptera > Cercopidae > Callitettix > Callitettix versicolor. Next base: position 43,487,914 of record CM040189.1, read on the forward strand.
GTTGAAATAATTTTAGATGGATTCTGTGGTTATGGAAAATTTTAACTACTGTACTTAGAATTCTTTGTTGAAAAAGCTGGAACTCTGTCTCATACAAAGGTAAAACGTGGAAATTACAAAGTAACTTATGAAACCCTAGAAGTAAACAGCTGTTAACGTTGTATTGTCCTACATGTTTTGCCAAATACAAAATAAATTATGCAAAACTGGTTACATTTAAAATCGGTTAATTAGAAGATAGTAAAAATTAAAAACTAAAAGTAGTTCGAAAAAACTGTTTTTTAACATGCAGGAGCTCTGTAAGTGAATATTTTGCAAGCCATTTAACAGCTTTTGTTCCATAAGAAGTATGGATTATATAAACGTAATTAAGTTGTTTAGGGAAATTGTTATAATAACAAAAACAGGCTGTACACATAATGAATAAGGCCTGTACGACTATTCGAATTTTTAGTCATTTTTTTGGAACAGTCTTTTTTGTTTGGCAATTCTCGTACAATGAATGAAATTAATCTCCCTAAGGAAGTTATGATGTTTCGTGATGTGTAGGCATCAAGGTAATGTGAATATCGTCGTGGCATTTTGCTTAATCTTAGAAAACGTTATGTTAACCCCAATGAACACTAAAAATAGTTGAATTTATAGTCATTAGAGTTTAATAGTAATCCTGAAAATAATGGTAGTAAACACTATACCTATTGATAAGCTACTACGTATTATGTATCACGTAAAATAATTTCAATTGATGAAGTTGTTAAAATGACTCCTGTTGGGCCTTAAAATGGTAAATAAGAATACGAATCCAGTTGATAATAAAATTGAGGTTGACCTGGTTATTGTTATTGTCACTAAGAAAAATGTTCGATCATTTTAAGGATTACGTTTTGGACATAATGGCCGAGTGTCCTTGGTTTTTTCAAAAACGAACTTGGGCAACAATAATTAATTATTGAACTCCAAGCGTGGGCACGTGTGAGCGTCGAGCATTAGAATGCAACTTTTTCGGGATATTTGAGGGTCAAACGAATTAGGAAAAAACATTCTCATCGCAAAGTGTTAATAAACAAATACAAGAAGAACTCGGTTTGATTGGAATACACTACAAATTGAAGTTGGAGCGATAATGGAGTCTAATGAAGGGATTGACGGACGCTCAAAGTGGCCGCGCGTCTTCGGGTATCATCGTAATCACACGACCATTGTCGAGTGCGCTGTGTTTTTTTGACAACGTGTGAACGTTCCTTGCAATTAATCGTGCCATAATTAAGCCTGTATCGTTTGATTAATTCTTCGGTAATTAAAGGAATAAGTCAGTACTTCTCCATTCTCTCACTGCCTCGTCTTACCCACATGATTAAAGTAAATCAGACATCGTTACAAAATCTTTATTGCGTCCGTTAAAAAAAAAAAATATTATTAATTACATCTACAATCAGTCAAAAACTATATTTAGATTTGTTCTAAGAATAAATGGTGTGATGGAGTTACAGGACATAATGTCCTATGCTCCTCGACGTACACCACATCCGTCCTTATTCAGCCCTCAGGCAGCACTTCCACCCGCTTCAGCCTCCTGACAGCACACGAAGTCAGTAACGTGTTGAGTAGAGGGTTTCTGTGACCCCATTTTCACTTATGATTGCTCTTAAAAAAGAACGTTTTGGCCTTTGCAGATAATAATGGTTCTCAGAATTACGAGAATACCAGGTAGCATCAATAATAACTCTTAGAACTTATTTTAGACCCTCTGCAAGAGTTGGATGTTAGACTTGCTTACAGTGGTCGATGCTAGATGCCCGGATGGGTTTCAGAATTGAGCAATAAACCAGCAGTTTGTTGTTAAATGAAAGGCTTGTTCTACCCAGAAGATAGACTAAGATTCTGAAAAGACTTATATTTTTTATGTGATTATTACAATCCAACATCAACATCATTCCAAAACAACATACGGTCAAAGTAAAATCAAAAGTATTGCCGTGTGGATTGGGGGAGAATATTACCACACAACCTAACTGAAGGTTTTGCGTCCAATGGACTTCATAATGCTACACTCTTTTCTCTTAACATTGTCAATACCAATCCGATTCAAAATGGCGTCAATCAGAATATTACTTGAGTATATTTACCGCTATTTGGAAATGTATAAACGGTGCTGAGAGACTTAATTATGAACGATGATGCCATTCAATGTTATTAGTGTTTGGAAATTGGTTTCCAACACGTGAGCGATATAGCTGCGTGCGGGATTATATTATTAGAGACTAGCCTCTGTGTCGGCTTGTATGAACATTTTACTGTAAATGGGCAGTTTACTTAAGTGTGTTAATTTATGAGGCAAAACCTTCCGTTTTTGTACTAATAACTTGGTGTTTTTGTAGTGGACACATATGGGCACCATTAGATATAGATTTTAAGACTAAGTTAAAATGCCTTGAAGTACGGCATGGTCTCACGGAATACGCTCGTATAATGTACTGGTCATGTTATTGGAGATAATCGCTTTATTGTTGAAGCATCACGCGTGCAAAGAAAAATGTTTAGCAACTCTAGCTTCTAAACGGTAAATCAAAGGATTGGTAAATAGAATGGTTAAATGTTCATTCTCAATACTACGAAAATATTTATATAAACAAATTTAATTTCTGTTCTATTCCCATGTAGTAAATCTGTTTTAAATTTCTGATTAAAAAAAAAATACACGTTGCACTTTGGTTAGTGCCGACAGAAGTAAAACTTTTATGCTAGTATTTAAAAAAAACAGTCATTCAATGGAGAAAAAAAATCTGAGTTGATGTTTTTACAAATTGCAAAATTCAAGTAAAGTTTCTTATTTTTATTTAATATTGATCTTAATTATTAATAACGTAACTATGCAAAAAAGTAGACAGTCAGGGACTGGCAGACACAAGCGAGTACTTCTTTTGGCATGCATAACTGTGTACTTTTCATTATTTAATTATTTTTGTAAAAATTTAGATGCTGCAGAAAGGCGTTTAGTAGTCTAAGTATAATAATGAATATAATATGTGTGATTCTAACATTCAAAAATTAGTATAAGTCGTATTCGTTAAATAATTTAACTAAGCAAATTTAGAAAATACACATTTTTTAAATTAGCAATAACAATAACCATAACCTCAATTAAAATGATATTGAAGCAACAGATGTGCGAAATCAGCTGTTTAGAAGTAGTCACTTCAGGTCTACATATATACAAGAACAATTATATGTTCTGTGCCGTTATACGTTACGGAATCAAGCGTGACACGAAAGCAAATGTTTACACCCATGTTTTGTCAACCAAGAGCATGTAAGTTTTCACTTCAAAAGTAGTTTAACGCTGCCTTAAGGTTTGTACAAACGACAATAGATCTAAAACAGATGAACGTCAGCTTTGGTTTTATGTAAAACGAAAGCAAATGTCTATACCCATGTTTTGTCAACCACGACCATACAAGTTTTCACTTCAAAAGTAGTTTAACGCTGCCTTAAGGTTTGTACAAACGACAATAGATCTAAAACAGATGAACGTCAGCTTTGGTTTTATGTAAAACGAAAGCAAATGTTTACACCCATGTTTTGTCAACCACGACCATACAAGTTTTCACTTCAAAAGTAGTTTAACGCTGCGTTAGGGTTTGTCAATAGATCTAAAACAGATGAACATCAGCTTTGGTTTTATGTGAAACGAAAGCAAATGTTTGTACCCATGTTTTGTCAACCACGACCATACAAGTTTTCACTTCAAAAGTAGTTTAACGCTGCCTTAAGGTTTGTACAAACGACAATAGATCTAAAACAGATGAACGTCAGCTTTGGTTTTATGTAAAACGAAAGCAAATGTTTATACCCATGTTTTGTCAACCACGACCATACAAGTTTTCACTTCAAAAGTAGTTTAACGCTGCCTTAAGTTTGTACAAACGACAATAGATCTAAAACAGATGAACGTCAGCTTTGGTTTTATGTAAAACGAAAGCAAATGTTTACACCCATGTTTTGTCAACCACGACCATACAAGTTTTCACTTCAAAAGTAGTTTAACGCTGCCTTAAGTTTAACGTGCCTTAAGTTTGTACAAACGACAATAGATCTAAAACAGATGAACGTCAGCTTTGGTTTTATGTAAAACGAAAGCAAATGTTTACACCCATGTTTTGTCAACCACGACCATACAAGTTTTCACTTCAAAAGTAGTTTAACGCTGCCTTAAGGTTTGTACAAACGACAATAGATCTAAAACAGATGAACGTCAGCTTTGGTTTTATGTAAAACGAAAGCAAATGTTTACACCCATGTTTTGTCAACCACGAGCATGTAAGTTTTCACTTCAAAAGTAGTTTAACGCTGCCTTAAGGTTTGTACAAACGACAATAGATCTAAAACAGATGAACGTCAGCTTTGGTTTTATGTGAAACGAAAGCAAATGTTTACACCCATGTTTTGTCAACCACGAGCATGTAAGTTTTCACTTCAAAAGTAGTTTAACGCTGCCTTAAGTTTGTACAAACGACAATAGATCTAAAACAGATGAACGTCAGCTTTGGTTTTATGTAAAACGAAAGCAAATGTTTACACCCATGTTTTGTCAACCACGACCATACAAGTTTTCACTTCAAAAGTAGTTTAACGCTGCCTTAAGTTTGTACAAACGACAATAGATATAAAACAGATGAACGTCAGCTTTGGTTTTATGTAAAACGAAAGCAAATGTTTACACCCATGTTTTGTCAACCACGAGCATGTAAGTTTTCACTTCAAAAGTAGTTTAACGCTGCCTTAAGGTTTGTACAAACGACAATAGATCTAAAACAGATGAACGTCAGCTTTGGTTTTATGTAAAACGAAAGCAAATGTTTACACCCATGTTTTGTCAACCACGACCATACAAGTTTTCACTTCAAAAGTAGTTTAACGCTGCCTTAAGTTTGTACAAACGACAATAGATATAAAACAGATGAACGTCAGCTTTGGTTTTATGCAAAACGAAAGCAAATGTTTACACCCATGTTTTGTCAACCACGACCATACAAGTTTTCACTTCAAAAGTAGTTTAACGCTGCCTTAAGTTTGTACAAACGACAATAGATATAAAACAGATGAACGTCAGCTTTGGTTTTATGTAAAACGAAAGCAAATGTTTACACCCATGTTTTGTCAACCACGACTATACAAGTTTTCACTTCAAAAGTAGTTTAACGCTGCCTTAAGGTTTGTACAAACGACAATAGATCTAAAACAGATGAACGTCAGCTTTGGTTTTATGTAAAACGAAAGCAAATGTTTACACCCATGTTTTGTCAACCACGAGCATGTAAGTTTTCACTTCAAAAGTAGTTTAACGCTGCCTTAAGGTTTGTACAAACGACAATAGATCTAAAACAGATGAACGTCAGCTTTGGCTTTATGTAAAGTCGGTTCATATTTGCATCAAAGGCAAACGGTTCATTTAGGCAGTTCTAGTTTTTACATCGGAAATCCAGATAAAATAGGAAGTTATTCGTATCTCATTATATTTATACTAATCCTCGTGGTGTTAGAAAAAAATAGTTCGAAAATTTTAACTATGATTTATTTAGTTTGAATGCATCCGTGAACTATCCTAACGAACACTTGTGCAAACTCTGATTTCGATCAATAGAGGAATGTAAGTGTGCATAAGGTTCAGACAAATTAGCGCACCTATTTATGTGTAGTTCCCGTTTCACGTTGGCAATCATCTTTGCTGTTTGAACTTTTGATATTGCTGATCTAAATATTTGGCCAGTATTACAGTTGAACCACTTCTTCAAACATTCCTCTCTTCTTGAATCTTCTTTGCATTATTACTTACTAATGCGCTCGTGCGACCTTGCGACCTTTCCCACTTAATGGAAAAAAGATATGAATAATATACAACAATGTACTGCAAGAAGTTAAACAGTGTTATAAGCACTTCTTTATAAACTATGAAAGGTTTATAAAGAATTATATACTCATATAGTTGAATTATATATGAAATATGTGGCAATAATAACTTCCCTTGTTAGTATGTAAACGAAAAGAAAAAGAGGTTAAGGCTTTTTTTTTATAAATTCGCTATCCGTAATTGATCTTAAAAAACATGAATTCTGTAAATAAAATAATTCAAATTATACAGTTGGTTGGTATTTAATTACAATAATACACTAATCTTTATTCAGTACTTGTATTTTAAGATTACTGTACATATCTTTATAAGTAAAATTGTTGAAAAACCATGTAGGCCTACTATTGCTTGTCAATATGAACTTCTGTTAAAATAGGCATTAAAGTTACAATTGTATAAACTGTTAATAAATCAATGTCATTCATTATATTTAAATTATTTAATACAATAGGCCTTACTTTGTTCTACTTTCGTATTGAAAACCATAACCTATAAAATTAACGACTGAATTCTAACGTTGCACCTTACTGAAATACTGTATTTACAAATGAAACCTATTATAACCGGATTGTACATTACGTACGTTAGGCTATTTAATTTGGTCTTGAACACAGGTATAAATAAATTAATTAAATGGCATAATTATTAAAGTCTTGGATACAGTAATAATTTAAATACTCGTTTCAACAGTGTTTTTTTTAACACTGAGCTGATTTTTCGTTCGCAATTAATGCTTTGTTATATATGTGCCTGCATTGTGCTGCACTCTCTCGGGGACACCTTATACTGCTCGTGGAATTTTGTTTATAACCTTTTATCGGTTTTAAGTCGGTTTTATTTTATTGTAAAGCCTTAAAATGGTGAGGCGTGAGAGTTTCGTGGAGTTTGACGAACCCATGTATGCAGTTTCAATAAAGCAGGTCCATATTTTTGGTACAAAACCGATCGGTATGTTTAGCGCAATAATATAAGAGAGCTAGTAGTCTACATAACACCTGTCTCCTAGATATTGCATTTCTGGTTTTTAGTTGTAAGTATACTTCTGTTTCTTTTTTTATTCTTCTCGTCACCTCTGTGTGCGAGATGGTGTTCGTCTCAATAGGTTCAGATTTCTATACTAATCGTTGTTTTTTTATAACATTTCTATTTTGTTAAACAAGTGGTTCTTTAATAAAGTAATCACTAGGGAAGATTGTTCGAAGTTCATGTAATCCCACTGCGTGCCCGACACCTGTTCAGCGGAAAGTTTCAATTCAGATCTAAGCGTGAAATTTCACAACAAAAACAGATGTCTTATTACACGTTGAATAACTTAGTATTAAATATTATAAGCCGAGCCGAGCCGAGCGGATTATACTGTGTCGGTCCGCCATACTTTACGGCAACGTACCATAATAAAAGTTATAATGTTCCCCCGGCCACTGTGATTTGACCAAATTTGATGGATCTATCGTTAAGTGTAGTTTATTTTTATGGCGGTCTTAAAACGCCGTTAATCGAATTATGAGGGTTAATAAAGCGGACGGACTTCTTTCTCTCGCGTTAAGCCCAAAAGTTCTAGGAAGACTTTGGTTTTACGGCAGTTTTGTGAACGATTTATTTGTGATATCACAAGTTTTATTATAAGTTAATATGTATGTGCAAATGGCGAGAGATTAGCACACAAGCCGTAGTATAATTTTCCGCTAGGTCTATACTAAGTTTATAAAAAGTTTCGTATAAAAATCGTTCTCTAGATTGTAATTTTCAAGTCACGTGACTCCAAGAAGGGATTTTTATTTAAAGTTATGTTCGCATTGTTGGAAACTATGAATATTTGTTTTGTTTTGCAGATATTGAAAAATGTTGTTTTTTTAAGAAAACATTTTATGTTAAAGTAGGCTATTTATGAAATTTGAAGAAAATCGGTTCATAACTCGGAATTAATTAAGATACATTTAGATATTTTTGAAAAGGCATGTACAGTAATACTAGTCTGTCCATTGATTGGACCCTTACGAACATCACATGTATCAAGTTGCTCAAAGCAATCCTTTCAAGTGCACCTTGCAATCCAAAACCTCAAGTGTCTTCAACTGCTCATATCACGTGTCGATATTGGGGTTATAGGAGATGACAATCGTTAGTACTTTCCTCCAAATTAGTAATTATTATTTTACTCTGTTTAAAAAAAAATAATTAATTAACATTGTAAGTGTTGTATGTGTAAAAATTGCAATCCTACATTTAAAATGTATTTAATAATTCACGCCATTATACGAATTATTAAACACGTAAAAAGAAAAAATAACTTGTCATACATCTATTTACGATTTGTAATCTAACAAATTGCGGAACACATTCACCAGTAAATAACATGTATTAAAGATGGTATACTTTTATTAACGAAAATTGATATCAGCATAATCTTGGAATGCTCGTCTATATAGAATCTATAGGTATTGTCAGCGCAAGGCCCAATAACCGCAGTTGCGGACTTAACAACCCCATCGCAGACAAATCCTTAGTGGCTCAGTGTAATTGACGCGATACTTAAGAGGTCTGGTCAGCACTCCGTTTGGATTTTGTCAACGCTAGGCTTTTCCAATAACCACAGTTGTGGACTTAACGACTACTACTTGAAGCTAAATCTTTAGTGGCCCTGTGTAATTGAATGCAGTACTGAAAATATCGGGTCAGCACTTGTTTTGTTCTAATAAGAACCGTTGGATTTTCCAATAACCCTACTGCGGTTATAGTTCTTATTGAGCCAAATCAGTTGCTCTGTACAATTTAATGTAACAGTCAAAATCTGATGACAATCTCCGTCTGTTCTCTTTTACCCTTAGTGGTTCTGCGTGATACATAGTTGTTTATCTTTTCACTTCTGTTGGATTTTTTCAGCACTAGTTTTTCCAATAATCACAGTTGGAAGCTTAGTGTTCGTGTGTGTACCACAACTGCAGTGGCTACGAAATTATTCGAATTTAGCTTTTGTCACTTATTTCTTCTAGAGGATTTTGTCAAAAATTAGCTTTTCCATTAACCGCAACTGCAGGTCTAGTGATCTTATTGAAGTTAATTTCTTAGTGGCTTTGTGCTGTTGAATACAGTAACTTTGCCTATTCCAAAGGTCGTGTATGCCATATCTTTACTTTTAGTACTAAAACCTTACATTTGAACGGTTGAAGTTTATGTAATTGTGGTATTTGACGACACTTTCGTGCGATTATATTATTAACTTAAGTAGTTTATAAGCGTTTGTTAAAATATTGATAAATGGACTTTACGCCGCATGATGAGTAGAAGATATTACATACGTCTATGGGCCAAAATACGATATTGAACAGGACTGGTGTTTAATCTAATATTCCAAGCGTGCAGAAGAAGTAAAAATATTGATAAATGACAATATTTACTACTTGCAAAGTAGTAAACATACGCCGCATGATGGGTAGAAGATATTACACACGTCATGGGCCACAACACGACTCTGAATAGAATTGATGTTTCTTACATTATTCCAGGCTTGCAAAGTAGTAAACATACGCCGCATGATAGGTAGAAGATATTACACACGTCATGGGCCACAACACGACTCTGAATAGAATTGATGTTTCTTACATTATTCCAGGCTTGCAAAGTAGTAAACATACGCCGCATGATGGGTAGAAGATATTACACACGTCATGGGCCACAACACGACTCTGAATAGAATTGATGTTTCTTCCATTATTCCAGGCTTGCAAAGTAGTAAAAATACGCCGCATGATGGGTAGAAGATATTACACAAGTCATGGGCCACAACACGACTCTGAATAGAATTGGTGTTTCTTCCATTATTCCAGGCTTGCAAAGTAGTAAAAATACACCGCATGATGGGTAGAAGATATTACACACGTCATGGGCCACAACACGACTCTAAATAGAATTGATGTTTCTTCCATTATTCCAGGCTTGCAAAGTAGTAAAAATACACCGCATGATGGGTAGAAGATATTACACACGTCATGGGCCACAACACGACTCTGAATAGAATTGGTGTTTCTTCCATTATTCCAGGCTTGCAAAGTAGTAAAAATACACCGCATGATGGGTAGAAGATATTACACACGTCATGGGCCACAACACGACTCTGAATAGAATTGGTGTTTCTTCCATTATTCCAGGCTTGCAAAGTAGTAAAAATACACCGCATGATGGGTAGAAGATATTACACACGTCATGGGCCACAACACGACTCTGAATAGAATTGGTGTTTCTTCCATTATTCCAGGCTTGCAAAGTAGTAAAAATACACCGCATGATGGGTAGAAGATATTACACACGTCATGGGCCACAACACGACTCTGAATAGAATTGATGTTTCTTACATTATTCCAGGCTTGCAAAGTAGTAAAAATACACCGCATGATGGGTAGAAGATATTACACACGTCATGGGCCACAACACGACTCTGAATAGAATTGGTGTTTCTTCCATTATTCCAGGCTTGCAAAGTAGTAAAAATACACCGCATGATGGGTAGAAGATATTACACACGTCATGGGCCACAACACGACTCTGAATAGAATTGGTGTTTCTTCCATTATTCCAGGCTTGCAAAGTAGTAAAAATACGCCTCATGATGGGTAGGAGATATTACACACGTCATGGGCCACAACACGACTCTGAATAGAATTGGCGTTTATTCCATTATTCCAGGCTTGCAAAGTATTAAAAATATTGATAAATGGACTTAACACTGCATGATGGGTTACACATGTCCTTGGAACAAAATACGATACTGATAGAACTGGTGTTTCTTCCATTATTCCAGGCTTGCAAAGTAGTAAAAATACACCGCATGATGGGTAGGAGATATTACACACGTCATGGGCCACAATACGACTCTGAATAGAATTGGCGTTTATTCCATTATTCCAGGCTTGCAAAGTATTAAAAATATTGATAAATGGACTTAACACTGCATGATGGGTTACACATGTCCTTGGAACAAAATACGATACTGATAGAACTGGTGTTTCTTCCATTATTCTAGGCGCGCAAAGCAGTTAAAAATTTCCATACAGTAATTCGCTGGTAATGGAAGGAAAAGCACTAAAACATAACGCGCCTCTGACGGCACCGATGCCGTGTGTGTCTAGGCGAGTACAGTTGGTTATATCCATGATAGCGTAAATGTAAATCGATATGTAATTATGGGTTCGCACAGCGCGGCAGACACACTATCTGAATTGTTATCGCACACAATATTTTACAACTGCACACTTGCTCAGATATCATAATGTATCGTGTGCATGCGCATTCCGATCCAACGCTAGCCGTGCACTCTTCAGTTTATAATGTTTTAATTACTTCTTAAGCAGCTGTGTGTGCCCGGTGTGTCAAGAGTTAAAGACTAGCTTGTTTTAAGTTCGTCGGCCAACAAACTCTAAAATGTTTAAGATTCGGCCATTGTTCTTTTTTTAATTATGTAATTCCTACAATGTTTTTCCTTTGTTTTAATCTATGTAAAAATTAGTATGTATTGGCTCCTTAATACGACTTCCTTTGCCGAAGAAGTTTTCTTCTCGTCAACGAAATAATTAGGCCTAGACCATGCCGCACTTATTCTCATGATGTAAAAGAATAGTTTTATGTCGAAATGAATTAACGAGTCACGATTGCTGAAAAACTGGTTCAAGCTAGGCTATCACCAAGAGCATTTGTGTATCAAGTTATATAAAGTTTTTTGAACGACCCTCAAAACTTCTAGAGGTCACGTTTTCATGGTACCGGGTCTTAGCTGCTGTTATAACGTGTCTTCCTGCGGGAATTAGCTGAAGGGCAAGATGACTTGTCAGGAACTTTTCAGCTCTTCGTGTGACTGGAATACAACATACGGTGTTTTTAAGCGTTATACGTTTTATCAGACTTGTTTCAACATTTTAGTTTATCAAATCGGAATATGAAAAATGGGTTTGCATTTAGACTAATTATTTACTTTTACCTTCTGTTATAAAACCCAAAACTGGGGGGAAGGTTAGAATGTGGGATCGTAATAAACATCGCGGAAAGGATTTGATGTAGAAAAGCTACTATTGATAAAACATTCACGAAAGGCGTTAGTTAAGGCAATATAAGATTAATCTTTTTAGTTTCAACAAATAAATTGTCTGCAACTTACATGCCTGTCTTAAGCTTCAGATTCTCAATCGTGTGTTCGTTAGTGAATTTATTCCGACCTTTCATAGCTTTGGAAAATAGTTTTTGGTGTCTTACTTCCTTCGAAAATATTCCATGAAAACTAGCATATCCAGCATCCTGAAGCATTAAGGTGTAGTTACATTTAATGATCTATCTCTCGACCTAAAACTCCGTCTGTTCAGTTCGATCTGTTCCTCGAGATTTATGGCATTGTCATCTGTTCAGTTCAGTCTCTTCCTTGAGATCTTGTTATGACGTCGTACATTGTCATCTGGTCAGTTCCTTATCTTCCTCGAGATCTTATTACGACATCGTACATAGTCATCTATTCACTTCGATTTCTTCCTCGAGATCTTATTACGACATCGTACATAGTCATCTGTTCACTTCGATTTCTTCCTCGAGATCTTATTACGACATCGTACATAGTCATCTGTTCACTTCGATTTCTTCCTCGAGATCTTATTACGACATCGTACATAGTCATCTGTTCACTTCGATTTCTTCCTCGAGATCTTATTACGACATCGTACATAGTCATCTGTTCACTTCGATTTCTTCCTCGAGATCTTATTACGACATCGTACATAGTCATCTATTCACTTCGATTTCTTCCTCGAGATCTTATTACGACATCGTACATAGTCATCTGTTCACTCCGATTTCTTCCTCGAGATCTTATTACGACATCGTACATAGTCATCTGTTCACTTCGATTTCTTCCTCGAGATCTTATTACGACATCGTACATAGTCATCTATTCACTTCGATTTCTTCCTCGAGATCTTATTACGACATCGTACATAGTCATCTGTTCACTTCGATTTCTTCCTCGAGATCTTATTACGACATCGTACATAGTCATCTGTTCACTTCGATTTCTTCCTCGAGATCTTATTACGACATCGTACATAGTCATCTGTTCACTTCGATTTCTTCCTCGAGATCTTATTACGACATCGTACATAGTCATCTGTTCACTTCGATTTCTTCCTCGAGATCTTATTACGACATCGTACATAGTCATCTATTCACTTCGATTTCTTCCTCGAGATCTTATTACGACATCGTACATAGTCATCTGTTCACTTCGATTTCTTCCTCGAGATCTTATTACGACATCGTACATAGTCATCTGTTCACTTCGATTTCTTCCTCGAGATCTTATTACGACATCGTACATAGTCATCTGTTCACTTCGATTTCTTCCTCGAGATCTTATTACGACATCGTACATAGTCATCTGTTCACTTCGATTTCTTCCTCGAGATCTTATTACGACATCGTACATAGTCATCTGTTCACTTCGATTTCTTCCTCGAGATCTTATTACGACATCGTACATAGTCATCTGTTCACTTCGATTTCTTCCTCGAGATCTTATTACGACATCGTACATAGTCATCTGTTCACTTCGATTTCTTCCTCGAGATCTTATTACGACATCGTACATAGTCATCTGTTCACTTCGATTTCTTCCTCGAGATCTTATTACGACATCGTACATAGTCATCTATTCACTTCGATTTCTTCCTCGAGATCTTATTACGACATCGTACATAGTCATCTGTTCACTTCGATTTCTTCCTCGAGATCTTATTACGACATCGTACATAGTCATCTGTTCACTTCGATTTCTTCCTCGAGATCTTATTACGACATCGTACATAGTCATCTGTTCACTTCGATTTCTTCCTCGAGATCTTATTACGACATCGTACATAGTCATCTGTTCACTTCGATTTCTTCCTCGAGTTCTTATTACGACATCGTACATAGTCATCTGTTCACTTCGATCTCTTTCTTAATATCTTGTAATGCAATCGTACATCGTCATCTGGTTAGTTCTATTTCTTCCTCGAGATATTATGACATCGTACAGCGCTATCAAACACCAAAGTTGATTATTTGCACGATGCTTTGATATCCTCAGCGCAACAACACCTCTAATAAATTTATATTCTGAATAATATTCAGTTATTATATATTACATTTTCGTAGAATCTGTAATACATAATCCCATGACACTTTGTCATAATACGGGGCATAAATTAAGTGAATTAGTATTAAAATATGTAAGCAGCGGATACCGAGACACGTCCGACCCGGCTAATCCAATAAATAAAGCCGAAGATGATGGACACTGAGGCCGGAGCTGCTAGTACGTTGCCCACGTGGTAACATTGGCTCTTGTGTTACAACACGTTGAATAAGTAATAAACTGCCATTTTGATTTAGCTGACTTTCGTTTTTGTTGAGGTTAGTAAAAACAATATCAAGTTAATTTTCGTGCTAGAAGTGAATTACGTCACTTAATTTGATGAATCATGTCATGGGCGACTTCGCTTCATATTTCAAAATATTCCTCTCTTTGGATTCTTTTTATTTTTTACGCGAACGTGATTATTTCCACTAGTTGTAAAAAGAGACTAAATACTTGTTATAAAAAGTGTAACTAATTCAATATCTCTGCAAGTAACAATATTGTGAGGTGCTTCCTCTCCCACTCACGACGGCTACCGGAAGGAAGTTTCATACATATACAGTACTGTAGTAGGTACAACCTATCTGCATATAGCTGCATATAGGTGTGACAATATACACAGGTCAATTAAGTTGTGCCGATAGCTCTAAATCAAAGCGCCGAGTGAAGCGAAGGATCGCGCGTGCAACTAACAAGTTGCGGCAGGAATTTGTAGCAACCGATGCGGTATCACGAGACAATTTATATTTGTACGTACTCCTTGCTATATCTACTTAGTTTATGTGGCAGCAGGACTGGACGGTTGCTATGGGAAAATACTCCCGGTACGGGATCGCCACCCATAAATAACGCGGCTCACCTACGCACCGCACTCTAATGGGGAGGATTCCGGATAGCGCTTTGTCTTGCAAATGCCCTGTCAAATCGAGATATTGAAAACAGATTCTAATCGATACACAGCTGTCGAAACAAATTATCGTTTTATAGTCAATTAGACGGGTTTCTATTCTTTGGAAGCGGGTTGATTGTATTGTACAAATAACCGCAACGAGCCGATAGCAGTAACAATGGCAAGAGTTATATCATTCGGTACATGAAATATTAACAATAACATTGTTTATGGACCGCGCGTTGTCTTCGGATCGCTTCATCTCGCGTCGTGAGTGTAGTCTACTCTTGTTTTTAATTATCATCGTCATTTAGGCCTACCCAACGTGTTTCTTGAAAACTAGAGTTCCACAGTGTGTAAGTACTTGCTTCAGTCTGCATTACTGAGCCTTGTATCCATGAAGGACGCTGTCAGGAACAAAATTTAAGTAATAAAAGAGTGGTTAGTTTATACATTTATACTTAAAATATACTTCAGTGAATGAGAGCATTGCTTTTGTTTTCAAAATAATGTCACTATGTGAGTACTTCCGTTAAACCACTTCCTTTTCTAGCTGCACCTATTGAGAGGATTTAGACGTCCCTCACGTTACCCGAGTCTAACACACACTTACACTTACAACTTACGACTTCAACATTTTACACTCACACTTACATTTAGGGAGGCGATAATATCCTCAATAGCTTTTCACCTTAGAAAAAAAAATTCTACCGATAAAGCTGAAATGTTTATTGGAGTGCTGACTTACAAATGAACGTATCACTAGAAGAGAAGATATGCTCATTGATCTCCGGGGTGTAAAAGAATTGGTATAAAATCTTACCACGTACAGAAGACTCGCGATTATCCGAATTCCGGTAAACCGAGGCTCCGATTTAACCGAGACAAAAACTACGGTACATTATGCCTACCGTTTATTTTGGATATGTCTACAGGTTTATGAATGGATATTGGTTGAATTGTGATTAGGGTGGAGAAATAGGCGATAATTTTTCAGCCAATACCGATTTTAGGAATATAACAGAGGTTTCTTATCCTTGTTTGGCATTTTTTGCAATCTAGGGTAAAATGTTCGACCATATAAAATTCGTGGAGGAAACTGTTTGGCATCGAAAAAACTAAACAAAATTTGCCACACCAGGACAATGAAAACGCCGTCAGTGAAGTAGGTAAACCTGTTGAACTTTTAACTGACAATGCAGACATTCATGATTGCTGTGATTAAGATGTGCAAATGGAGTTTACTGACGACGCAATTGCCGATATGATAAACAACCCCCATAGCGAAGAGGATAATGCCGCTGAGATAATTCAGAACATATTACATTGATGGCTCAAACGCAACTGAATCAGCTCTTGCATACATTGAACACCAAGAGGAATCCTCACCGCACGATCTTCTGTTTCTACAGCGTTGGCGCAATATCGCCGCGTCTAAGAGATACAAGAAGTTAGCCCAGAAACAATTTTTTTCAGAAAATAATTTCAGAAAGCTATTTTGTGACTACATATATATTTTGATTTTTATTCAATTTTCTTACTAAATTATGTTTAGTTGTTGCTGTATAAACTGTTCTTTAACACTAAACTTACTTCTAGTTTTTTTTTGTCACAAACATAGGCCTACTGTATTATCCGAGTTAGTCTCGGTCTCAATTAGCTCGGATACTGCTTCTTCTACCATATAGGTTACAAAAAAATACAACATATCTTCTGTCCAAATGTTTGCAATAACTTTACACCTATCAGACTAACGAGAAGAGGAAATCATCATTGCGATAGAGACACGAGAGCTAAGCCTCCGTCTAATTAGTTCTAATGGCAGCAAGTACCCGCGTTTCTTAACGTTTGAAGAAAACTCATTGCTACAATAACAAACGTATCCAGAAAGTGGAAGAAATGTTTGTACTAGAAAGCCCGTTTTATTGGTCTTTTTTTTTAATTTTTTGTATGATTAAAGGTAGTATCGCTCAAAATTATCTGATCAATCTACTCATTTTTTCGACATAAGTATCTGCTTATTCGTACATCGTTCTAGACAGCACTTTTGAGTTTAATTTCTGAAGGTACTTTTAATATTTCGTTGTACTTACTAAAATAAGTAAGACCAGGAGGCCTGTGCAAAATTTCGAACTATACAAGTTTTAAGTAAACACAGCGTTTTGATTAAGAGTGGTCGTTGGGGTGAGGGCGATAGTTGGAAGAAAGGGAAAACATGTTTAAAAATAAATCGAAAAGCGATCGATTAACAATAGATAAATGTTCTATGGAAGGGGAAATTACAAGTATATTTATGTAAAAACAGTGTCCAAAACGTGTGTGGTATTCGAAATGCTTGTCCTGGAGCTTGTATGACTGGCAGGGATAGAGGACTGTCAGTAGGTTCACAAAACTTTTAAGTTTAATGACTTGTTTTGTTTTAATACTGAAATTGTTCTAAGCAAGTTATGCAGAAAAGTGGCACTTGTAATGGGATTGTCCATTCGTGATTAATAAGTTAGCTTCCTAAAGTATATAAAATATTGTCTGATTGTGATGCCACGCATGCGCATCCATGATTCCGTTTTGCCTATGAGTTAAAAGTTTCTACAAGCAATAAGTTTTAGCGCAAAATCGTTTTGTAATGTCAGAAGCCGGTTTAAAAATCTTCTAAAGATCTCATTTATGCCTGTACGAATACTATCATGCTTCTTGTAGTTTTGCTTAAATTGTGTTTTCCTTCCTATTTGCGTGATCCGCCTGCTTATTTTGTTTCAAACAGTTTTCCGTACGATTTTTTAAGTGAATATTTTTTTACGTCCATTATGGAAAATTTTCTGGTGCAGTGAAATATTGAGAGTAACGGAAGGAAACAGTGTGTAATTCATGAAACAGCTGGTTAACAAGAGATTCCAGCCAATGAGTAACAATAGTATGTGTTACAGAATCAAGTGATTTGACCATAGATAGACTACTTAGTTCGATTAATGAAATGCTAGAATAGAATAAATATTAAATGAAGTAATGCTAGAATTAGAAGTTTGAAATATTAAAATGAATAAAATACGTGAAATATTATGTATACATTTTGGTAATTAATAATAATAGAAACTATAATTATATACAAGTGTTGTATTACAGATGTTATGTAATAATATTTAAACAGATTTTACGTAGAACGTGTTTGTATAATTTTTAGATTATAAAAGGCAATTTGTTGTGAAGAGGATTTGTACCGTAAGTCAAAAAATGATAAAAGTTCACACTGTCAACCTATCATTTCTTCTTGTTCGAACTTCAACACTACAATTTTTCTTCAAACTGAACATACGTTCACAGCAAAGAGACACGCAGTCGTCATCATCGTATACACTGTGTATATTATTTTGTCCGCAAGTGAAAAACGAGTAATTTAAAAGTCGCACAAAAACAACACAATTACCAACTCGAATTCAGCCGCTAACTAGTAATTAGCTATAAAACTATAGCAACTCCGTAATTGTATATAATAACTGGCATTTTTGCACCAAATTAAATGTAACCTAACTAAAAACGATGTCGTAGAATTAAATTAATTAATTTTAATATTAGAGTTCGTGACGACAGGACGGTTATTAAATACACACAGGAAGTGGCGAGATGGTACGGGCGATACAAGGACGGTTTTAATTAAGTAAATTGTGGATTGAAACGAAATTAAGGGTTGCAAATTTATGTTTTCTCATGTCAACAAACGAAGAAGAAGTAATTAAAATAGAGCACACCTCAGCTGTTTGCTTTGCTTTGTTGTTGTTATAACACTTTGGTCGCTTGTTACTGGGCTGTACAAGTGTTGCCTTCGGGAATCTACTATCTGTTCTCTGGACTCCATGTAAATCACATCCGAGACATTTCTAACTGTAGTCTAATTGTTGCAGCTGTGCTCCGGTACTAGGAGGCCGGGAGGAAAATATTGGACCCGAAATGTATCCCGAAGAGGCTATCAAAGATATTTATCAAATATGAAATTTTGACCATATTTTTTTCACATATTTGTCAAAGTTTTATCAAAGGAAACTTATTTGACATTCGTAAAAATTTTTTGAACAGATGGCTTTTTAACTAGATTTATTTTGAGGTTAGGTTTACTCAATAATTTGAGAATATGTGCAGTAGCTGTAATGGATCGAATAATGTTGACTTGTTAAACTGCTGCATTAAGGGCTTACAATGTTATGGCGCTACTGAAGAAAATTAGAAGAAAACGATTTTGGGTTCGATTTTGGTGAGGGAGTAACAAAGGAGAAAAATAGTACGTGTAAATGCCACTATTAAAGTATTTCATTTGAAAGATCGTGGTTCAAATAGACGATTTTTAAGAATGAATGTATTTTATATCTCGGTTTTGTAAGCATTAGAGTGGATATTCCACAAACACTTCTTTTTCATGTTATAGGACTAATGTTTTTACTGATTCAGTAGTCCGTGACAATTTCGCCATCTTTTTAAATTGTATGCAACGAAAGGAATGGAAGGGATAATGTAACACAAACAGGAAATTACAAAATTTTGAGGTTTGGTATACCTATGTTGTCAAAGATTCATCAAAATTTGATAAAGTTTATTTGATCAAAGAAATTTGACGTTCCTATGATAGTGTAATATGTCCCTAAGCGTTCAAACTGTGGTTCGATACCTCGTAAAAATCCCTGTTGGGAAACTAGGCTATCTATAGTAATAGAAATTTGCATCGATAATCTTAAACGGTCTAATTTGAATTCTACAAATCATCTCTACAATTAATTTTCCTTAAATTTTAGACGTGAGTATAGGAAATTGCGTTACTGAATTCAGGGTAAGAAATTTAAAATAAAGAAGTCGTAATTTATTATTTTTTTATTTATTTACTTAGAAATTGTGGATTTTCATAACATTTTTTTTTCTATAACTTTGTGTTTTAGTAAAACAGAAAATCTGTTATATAATGACTCACTTGTTTTGTAATTTTAATAAAATTTGGAAAAGAATTATTTAGACCGTTTGTTTCTTGACACACTATCGCCTAAATTGTGAGTTGTTCAAAAAATTAAATATGCACAAACTAATATAGCAAATCTGTGCAATTATTAATATTTAGAACTTCACGTGACCTAGTTTACAAGGAATTGTTTGGCCATTCTGTTAACGTTATCCAGGTGATACTGCATTTATATTATATAGCCTACGTTATTGCTGGATGGCGTAAATTTTAAAATAATTTTCTTTTTATACGTGTTGTATAAAACTGTACGTGTTTCTTGTAAAGTTTATTAGCTATGAAGTTACAACTTACTGAACCTATTATATATTTTACTATTTATTAAGTATGTCTGGAACAAGATCTAATGAGTCGATTAATTATTGAAAGATAGTAAGTATCATTCTCAGTCTTCGTAGAATTTAATGTTTGCAAAAAATGTAAATAATTGAAACACTTAAGTAGTTAACGTTTTAAAATTCTGATCTACATTTTTAAATGTTGGTGACTTTAAGAAGGAGTTCTAATTGGAATTAACAAAAGTTTTAGGCTGCGAGTAGGTAAACCTAAACTATTGGATTTTCCTTTTGTCGATTTTCTTAAATGTTTAGAAAACACCGGCCAACACTTTTTGTGCACTTCAATGTCCTTATTGTAAAGTAACGGCTCGGCTGATATAAGTTTCTTTCCGTTCTGAAGATGGTTGAATGATACATTGCTTGGTCATTCCAATTTTGCCCACACTGCCCCGCTGTCGTGTTGTACACCTCAGGACACTGTTGCACGACTATGACAAACTGCACTCCGCGCAGCCGCTCTACAGCTGATTGTGGATAACAATCCCCCTCTGACTCGCCTATGGACAAATTTATGGTTGCAGAATTAACACCAGATCCGTCACTGTCTCGCGTTGGAAGCACGAATCGCCTGACCTTGTTCTTCACGATTTTCTTGGCGTACCGAGGTATTCCGGAGTCGTTACCATTTATTACTGGCCACGACAGGCAAGACTGGTATGTTTGGGTGTTGTAGGGAAGGTATTATACAGTTTTAATTTCTTTTTCAAGTTTGCGTCGGTCAGTTTAATTGGTTTTACCTTCGTCACTTTATGGGTTAGGTAAAAACGTATTATCTTATGTAACCTATTTCTCGAAAAGATTTTATTGTTGAAGAAATGTACGTTGCTGAATAAGAATTACTGTAACTTCTTCGGCATCGTTGTCTTCTGTGTTGAAAAATGGAACTAAGCTTTTATGAAACTCAAGACGACCAATTTTTTGATGCGTTAAGCCTTTCCATCAGGAATTCGTCGAATTAAAATCAAGAAAAATATTCCGCCTTTACTAAAACCGAAAAAATTAGACGAATAAAAGGACGGAAGATGGTTTGCAGGTGAATGCAGACTTCATCTCGAAACTCTAAATTGTTATAAGTTCTCTAATCCTTTCTAAGTCTAAGAAAAAGGTTTTGGGGTTAAAGTTACATATAGCTTCAAAATGTTGTAATTTTTTGCTAACGAATGAATCTGAGGCTTAGTTATATTTAGTTACAGTGTGGGGTAATTATGATTCCATATGCATAAGCTTTAGCTGCAATATTTAGAATACTTGTTTGCTTGTTTTTGAACTTTTTAACAATTTTTTGTTTATGGGCTGAGATTATGAGCTCATTTTTGTGCTCTAACGATTTTGGCGAGGACTCCAAGGTAGCAGTTTTTATTAGTGTGATTTTGGTATACGAAACTTTTTAACATGTCCCGTATTCAGTGTATCCCACGAAGTGGTTTACTCATTCTTCCATTGATCACTTTGAAACTATACATACTTTTTAAAGAAGGTACCAGAAATATTACTGTATGTGAGAATTGCATCTGGTTGATGTTTAAATAAGGTATAGAACTGATTTTATATTTGTTTTCAATGTACAAAATAAAAAAAAAATATTTTTTAATTATTATTTTTTTAAAGTGTAAATACATACAAACTAATTAAAAGAAAACTAAATAGCAATGAACATTTCATAAATCAGACCTATTCAAACTGGAAACCATCCACAGCTACAGTGAGATTTCTAAGGGGAATTTGTTTCTTTTGGCCGCCATTTTGTTTCTACAAACATCAGCCAGATGCAATTCTCACGTACAGTAATATTTCTGGTACCTTCTTTAAAAAGTATGTATAGTTTCAAAATGATCACTGGAGGGCAAAATGAAAAAAGTGGGCAGTCGTGGGACTGGCCGACAGAAGTGACTACTTCTTTTGGCATGCCTGACTGTATACTTCTTTCACTATTATGATTTAATTAGCTGTTACCCGTTGCGGTTCACCCGCAATTGTAATGTAGGTAATAAAATTTATAGTCGATTTTCAAAATCATGAGTACGTTCATTTCAGTTTAATATATTCCTAAATACAATATTATACAATGAATACAGAATCTATAAGAAAGACACTTTTTGCCTGTAAAAGTCAGCACATTTTTTCGGCCGAGAACGCTACTTGGATTCCCCGCCGACAGACAGCGCTGCATGTTTTTTTCTGAACTTGTAGCTCAGAGAAAGATAGAAATAGGGGTTATGGCATTCTCTGTCTCGCTCTTCCTACCAACAACTGAGGGTTGAGCGAAAATTGTTCATGTTTACGTCCCAGGTCAACTTTCCTAAACTTTCGTTTTCATTACGGCAGTGAGCCTGTCTAATTGTTTATTTCATCACATACTATTCCTAAAATATTGTAAGTAGTGCTGTCCGACATAATAAACAGCACTTGGTAATAGAGTACTTGGCACTTGGCTGGTAGAGTATTAAATAAGAACCCAAATGAAAATTAGAAAAAGTTTTTTTGTTTGGAGTTATAATGAAATTAGATCTGGTTCACATGCCGCAAGTTTATAAAAATATCATTTTTACAATTTTTAACATAGTAAACTATAGTGCTACAAATTATTTTGCTATCCAGTTTTTCTATTAATATATGAGATCCTAAAATACGAAAAAGTAAAAGAATTATGTTGCATACATAACATACTATTAAGATTGATTAAAAATTATGTTCTCAGACTTTTGTAAATTATTCCTTAAGTCAAAATAAAAAAAAATTCCAGTAATCATATTTATGAATTTTTTTCTTTTTTTCGATTGTCTGGTCTGTCTGTAAAATTCTGTAAAGAAAAAAAAAAAAAAACGTATTTTTATTTAACTCAAACATGAACTCCAGAATAACCTACTGTTGAAAACAAATATCTGCATTAAAATCCGCATAAATTAACCTGGATTTATTTTTCGTTTTTTCCGGTTTAATTCGGAACCGTAAATTTGTTTAGTAAAAATTTGCTCACTGACTTCAATTATTAACCTACGAAATCTGATGAGTAGTTTTCTTAAAGCTCCTGAACCTGGTATTTGGGCTGTAAGAACTCATACATTTTGTTTGAGTAAGTACGGATTATATGGATTATATTTTTGTGCACAATCATCAACCTGATTTTTAAAAAATCTGATTTTAACATTTTTTTAGAAAATTATTTCAAAGACCGTTTTTTGAACCGAACGCTGACTAAAAATTTAATCCATTAATTTTTTAAAAAATCTAAAGAGCGCCTGACTAAAAAAAAAATATTTCTGTTATTGAACCAAAAATAAAAATCATATATCATTGCTTTCTCGCATCACGCGATGCGCACAACCTGCCCTAAAACATGATACATGTTAATTTTGATAGAGAAAATACTTTGAAATCGTATCAGGTAAAAATTATCACGCGGTTTTCTGCTTATGTAACTAAAGGATTTCAGTTCAAAACGCGTTACTGACTTTAACTTTTTGATTGATCCATGTTTATTTGTATAAAATTATGTATAACAATTATTGCAATTATTAATTACGCCATTATATCATATACAAGAACGTTTACCACACACAAGTTTTTATAGCGTGTACAGTTAAATATATATTGCATAATAAATTTAATTATATATATATATATATATATATATATATATATATATATATATATATAATCTTAGTATATAAAAGAAGTCCTGACTGACTGATTCATAATCAACGCAGAGCCAAAACTATTAGCTACTTGAAATTTTCAGGGTACATTTATGTTACCATATAGGCATGCATTAAGACATGATTTTTCAAAAATTTGATTTTAACGCAATTAAACTACTTACCCAGTCCAACTGTAATAATCAACATACAGCCGAGACTATTATAACTAGAGACTTGAAATTTTCAGGATACCTTGTTACAACAATGTCGAGGCGCACTATTCAAATTGCCACTTAACCTGAATAACATCAAGACTCCGAAATGTAATAATAATAAACAATCAAGTATGACAAAAGTTTTAAA
Organism: Callitettix versicolor; assembly: GCA_022606455.1. NCBI lineage: Eukaryota > Metazoa > Arthropoda > Insecta > Hemiptera > Cercopidae > Callitettix > Callitettix versicolor. The sequence goes on from CM040189.1 coordinate 43,512,198, forward strand.
AGAATGCAAGCTCATAGTTTAGGATGAAAGCCCAATGCCACATAAAAAAAAGGATTTGAAGCTCTAAATAACTGTCTAAAGGATATGAAAAATTAAAATTTAATAATGGGAGTTAGAGTACTTCTATCTGGACATTTTCGACAAACAATACCAGTTACACCTAGGGGAACTCGGGCTAATGAGATTGCAGCATGTATCATAACTCCATATTTGTGGCCTCAGATAATGAAACTCTCTCACAAAAAATATGCGAGTACATTTAGGAGGAGACAAGATTGCTGGACAGTTTTCTGAACTTCTTTTAAAAATAGTAGATGGAAAATGCCCAGAATCTGATGGAAAAATTACATTGCCACCAAACGTATGGACAGTAGTAAGAACTTTAATAAAAGATCTTACACATAAAATATATCATGGCATCGAAAATCTCAAAGAGATATTTACAGAATGGTTATGTGAGGACGACCATTTTAACGTCCAAAATGATACAACAACAGAAACAAAATATTATTAGACTCTTTCCAAGTAGGAAATATGGAATACAGATCTGTAAATTCAGTAATGGAAGTTAGATGATGCAGTTAATTATCCAGCTGAATTTCTTAACTCGCTTAACCCTCCAGGACTTCCACCACATATGTTAACATTAAAAGTTGGTGCTACAATAATGCTTCTGAGAAATCTTAGCCCACCTAAATTGTGCAATGGTACACGTTTACGTATAACTGCTCTCCAAAAAAACCTGATAGAAGCTGAAATTATACTGGATCTGCAAAAGGTGAATCAATTTTGATTCCTCGCACTTCAATGATACCATCAGATTATCCATTATAATTCGAGAGAATACAGTTTCCTCTTAAAGTACGTTTTGCAATGACGATATATAAATCTCAAGGTCAAACCTTGAAAATTGCAGGGATTGATGTAAGAGAAGACTGTTTTTCACATGGACAATTTTATGTGGCATGCTCCAGAGTCAGCACACCCGCAAATTTAGTTATTTTAGCACCAGATGAAAAGACCTCAAATGTAGTTTATAGAGAAGTTTTAAAATATTGTTTTAAAATGAATTGTTACTTTTTATAATTTTATACTTTTTTGTATTTTTTTAACTGTACTGTTATTTGTAGTTTTATTTATTTATTATTATTATTGTTGTTATTAATCTATTGTTGTTTTTAGGTCTTTAAAAAAAACACAAGAACTGTAAGGGCTCGGAAAAATATATATTTCTATACACATTTTTTCCGAGCTCAAATAAAAAAAAATGTCTTTCAATGGGATAATGAATGATGATTTAGAATAATAAGAACTATGGTTCTTTGTTTTCTGCTGATGATATTATCATTTAAAATTTTTTAAATTTTATTGCCCATTATCTATTAATTTATTTTCAATATCTATTCCATTAATTCATAATCAGTTAGAAAAGAATAAACTTCAATGAAATTTTTATATAGTGTGAGAATTTAAAATTGCGCGGGTGAAGCTACAACGGGGCACGCTAGCATTAATGACTGCTATAATTATATCTATTAATGATATAATTATATCTGTAGACCTACAGTAACAAAAATAAAAATGGTCGCCATTATACTACACACCAGCTCATCTAATACAAAACTGTTAAAAGCTTTTACAGTTAAATATATCTACGTTGCACAAACTTTGAACAAGATTATTTTTCAATGTTAATAAATAAAATTAATAATAGCCCTACACTTAAATTATAATTAACGCTTTTATACTACTTAACAGTTCAATATATATTGTACATACTTTGTACAAAATTGTTCTACAATATTATATGTATAAATAATATCATTAATAATTATTTAAATTATTAATAAACATTATTGTTACTTGTCCAGTCAAAGTTCAATTGTTAGAGGATTAATAGTTATTGGAACCATTGCCTGAAATATTGGCAAATCAGACATACATGCTAAATTTTATCTAAACAGCCAATTAGTCACAGAAACAAGCAGATACAGATGGACAGACATCCAACTAAAAACCATTTCTTTGGACTCCAGGTAAAATAGACCAATCAACATTTAAAGATAAATTTTTTACGATCACCAAACCTTCTTTTATACTACATTTAGGCAGAGAGTAAAGCGATTAATGCTACATTTTAATAATTTTTGCTTTAAGTTTCATTCACAAAGCTTTTATTATTAACGAACAGTTTATTAACATACAGTGTTAGTCAAAAATATCGGGACACCCGAATAACTTTTTAGTTTATTAATGGAGAAAAACTAAATGCATGAACTGATTATTTATAAGGCATAAAGATGTACTTTTTAGTACATGTAGTATGGGGTAATTGCAGATTTTGGAGGTCGAGACAAAGTTTCCTCATGCACTGAAATGTACATCTTTATGTCTTCTAAACGCTTCATAAGTTTGGTTTTTCTCCATAAATAAACAAGAAAAGTATGAGTCACGACAACATTTGACCAATCCTGTATAATAATATAACTTACTGTTCCATGACAGAACCGATGATGACGGACGGGAAGAGGTTCATTACTTGTTTGCAAATATAACTTCCACAAGTTGACCCTGTAGTTATAATTTCCCAAACAGGTCAAGCGTTAGGGTAGGATTTGGAGAGGGAAAGACAGAGAGACAGACAGACAGCGAGAGAGAGAGAATGCTCCCCTATATCTGTCTCTCTCTGAGCTGCAAGTTTAGAAAAATAACATGCAGCGCTGCCTATTGACGGGGAATCCAAGTAGCATTGTCGGTCGAATAAAATGGGCTGACTTTTCCATGCAAGAAGTGTCCTTCTTATTGATTCTGTATTCATTGTACGAGGGTTGATCAAATATAAACGAGACTGATTTTTTAAAAAATTTATTGCTTACTTACAAATTATTCTTGATACAACTTATTTTTCTACATAGTCTCCCGCACGAGTAACACATTTTTCCCACCGGATTGGAAGTTTTTTAATTCCATCTTCGTAAAAAGTTCTCGGGCGTTCATTGAGCCATTGGAGCACGAAGGTCTCCACCGCAGAATCGTCTTCGAAACGCTGGCCTCCAAGCGCCTCTTTGAGTGGCCCAAACAGGTGATAGTCGCAGGGTGATAAGTCTGGACTGTATGGGGGATGTTCCATTGGTTCCCAGCCAATTTGATCGAGTTTAAGCCTCGTAGCGTTCGCCGAATGTGGTCGGGCATTATCGTGAAGAAGAATGACGTTTCTCGCCGGTTTAGATTTCCTTTTCCTACGAAAAGACTGTTTTGCAGCCTCTAAAACATCGCAATAATATTGTGCATTTATTGTGCGTCGTTGATGGAGGAAATCGACGTGAAAGGCGCCTTGATTGTCGAAAAATACAGTGGCCATTACCTTCCCGGCCGACGATCGTGATTTGGCCTTCAGAGGCGCCCTCTCTCCCAACTTCCGCCACTCCATACTTGCCTGTTTCGACTCGGGAGTGTAATGGTGAACCCATGTTTCGTCACAGGTGACAATCCGGTTTAATAATGCCTCACCATCTCGTTCAAATTGGGTCAATAGTCGCTGGCAAATCTCCAAACGATTCCGTTTGTGAACGTCGGTCAAAATTCGTGGAACCCACCTTGCAGATACTTTGCTGAGTTCCAGGTTTGATGTAACGATTTTTTGAACGCTACCATAGCTCAACTGGAGTTCATCTGCAATAAATCGCAGCGATATACGTCTGTCTTCGTCCAGGAGCTTCCGAACAGCATCAATGTTTTCGTCCGTGACAGAAGTGGTCGGGCGACGATCATGGCTGAGGTTTTCTACTGCTTCCCGTCCTTCGGCGAATTCCTTGTGCCAAGCAAAAACGCGAGCTCTTGACAGGGTCCTGTCCCCGTATTGAGCCGTCAATCTACGAAAGATTTCAGTCGGATTGACCCCCTCCTTGGCCAAAAACTTAATAATAATTCTCTGCTCCACGGAAACGTGCACTTCACTCTCACTCATTGTATAGTTTTATACTGAAGGGTCCGAACGGAAATGTTGCCCGTCTACGCCCGTCCCAAACCTCCCAGGCTACCTGAAACCCCACTCTTTAGAGTTCAATGTCCAACGGAAAAGTTTTTAGAAAGTCAGTCTCGTTTATATTTGATCAACCCTTGTATTATATGATTTTATGGTTTTTTGTCAAGACATAGATTTTTGCTACTCGACACTAGAATAGGCTATAACTAACCATGGGAAAAGCACGGAGTCCCAAATGTATTCCTGCTACTCTTAATATCTGACCCTGTGACTTATTAATAGTCATTGTAAGTGCCAACTTCAATGGAAACTGCAATATTTTAATTTGGAAAGGCAGGTTGTTTGGAATTATATATTGTTTCAGTTAAAATCATTGCAAATATAAGCTTATAAACAATAATTTTATAATAATAATAACACAGATTCTGATTTTTAAAACGGGAATACATCTATGTCCATCTCAGGTACTTAAACCATGTTCATTTTAAATTTCATCTTAGTCGGTCCAGTAGTTAATGTGTGATTGAATAACAAACAAAAAGACACACATAAACTTTCAAAATTTAAAATATTATATTAAGAAGTGTAAAATACTGTTAAAATGTCACTGTTGTTGTCTACAGTTAACACATGTCACAAAACTGAATACTAAATAATTCAGTTGCACTGGGTAAGTTAGTATAATGGCCTACTTTAAATATTTAATATTTAAATATTTATTGTTCACACCTACCAATATATAATAACGTATAGCCTACAACGTCACTGTTACACAGTTAACACTTGTCACAAAACTGAATACTAAATAAAGTTGGACTGGTTAAGTAGTATAATGTCGTTTAAGATAATTTAAATATTTATTATTCACACCTACTCATACTTGTACTATATGTGTAATATATGTAATATATTACATATATTACACTACATATATGTAATAAACGTATAAAACGTCACTGTTACTCAGTTAACATTTGACACAAAACTAAATAATTAAGTTGGACTGGGTAAGTAATATAATGGCGCGAACATACAAGTTTCACTTCAAAAATACATTTTAAAAAAAATTCTCCGTGTAAAACATATATCCATACGCCGCCATAAGAAGTAGTATATAAGTATATGCTATATATATAAGAGCGGGATGCTTGACGGCAAACTGAATTTTTTTCCCGTGCAAAACATACATCCATACCTCGCCATAAGAAGTAGTCACTTCAATAATGGAGGATCAAATGCGTAAACCTCTTCGTTGGACACGCTGTATAGCTTATATGTGGTTTATTAATGGTTCTACAAAACGTTTTGAATTTAGTTTACGAATTGTTGCAACTACGTGTATGGAACGGTTCCCAATTTTGTGAAGATGTAAGTCCATTTTAAGACGTATTAAACGAACGGTGTGTTATATTCAGAATGTTGTTTTTGCCTGAATATCATAGACTACATATTGAAAAGTTTAGCCTAGTAGTAAAATGAAGGCACTCTTATCTTGCTTCAAAACATCAAATACTTTATGACTGTATAGGTAATAATCAACAGTTTACTAAATGTATGTATTTTGTTTCAGGTAAATGACTACAAATACTGTCCAGTAAGTTTCGGTGAGTCTTGACATTTTCCTGTTACATTTTGTTTCTCTCAGTTCAGTTAATAACCTGTCCAAGTTTAAATGACAGGATTATATCGAGACCTTCCTTGCGACACTGATCCATCATAATCCACACACTCACACGCCCAGTGCGCGATACAAAAACAAGAATTTTGCTTCCAGCTAGAAAATAAAGGTTTGCTTGAGAGTTACAAACATATATATATATATATATATATATATATATATATATATATATATATATATATATATATATATATACTACATGTATATTTAACAGTAGAACGGGTTTTGGAACTACCTTTTGAGTTTTTCGCCTTTTTTAATAATTGTTATAACAAATTGTAGTGTTTTTGCAACATAGGCCCACATAATTTGTGGATTAGGGGCATATTACACTATCAAAGATATTTCTCAAATATTTGTTGAAACTTTGACCGTATGTCTTGTTCAAATATTTGTCAAAGACATTCGTAAAATTTCTTTGGTCGCCTGGGTTATTAACTAGATATATTTTGAGGTTATGTTTACTCAAGTTCAGCAGCTGTAATCGATCGAATAATGCTGACTTGTTATACTGTTGCATTAAGCGCTTGTATTACTATGGCGCTACTAAAGAAAAAAGAAGAAAACAAAAAAAAAACGTTGTTTCATCCGACCATAGATACAAAATAGAATGATACTACGTGTACATGCTACTTTATTAAAGAATTGCATTTGGAAGATCGTGTTCATATAGACGATTTTTAGGAATGATTGTTTTTTAAATCTCGGTTTTTGTAAGTATCAGTGTGGATATTCCACACTTTTCTTTTTCGTGGTTGTTGAACTAATGTTTTTACTGCTTCCAAAGTCCGTGACAATTTCGCCATCATGAAACAAACAGGGAATGCAAAATTTTTAGGTTATACCTTCGTATTTTGAAAATCTTCGTTAAAGACTTCAATGTGCCAAAGAGTCATGAAAGTTTGATAAAAGGGCTAGTTCATTAAAGAACCGTCAAATTTATTTCGTCAAATATTTTTGTTCAAAGAAATTTGACGTTTCTGTGATAGTGTAATATGCTCCTAAGTAATATAAAACTGTTACGAAACCCGTTTTGAAAAACGTTCCTGATAGTAGCGATGGTAAAGATACTCGAAACGGTCGGAATCGTATTGAGTTGCGCAAATTGTTTCGCGCATTCCGATAGCAACAAATCCTATCGTGGGATCTGCTTCCGAATAATATTCCAATATGAACGATCTGAGCATGCGCATTATCATTTCTTCTATTGAAATCCTAATAAAGTAATATGTATAGTTTATTATTATCTGTGCCGTAACTAAACAGTTAACAGTGACATATGTTTAATTCTAAGAAATATAATTTTTTAATCACAGATTTTAAACATTTTGAATCCGTTACTACAACGTTGAATTCGTTACTGAAATTGAGCACTGTGGTCATTTCTTATGAGTGAATGTTAAATACAATAACAATTTCGATAAATCGAATGAACTCGTCGTTCATATGAAGTATTTCATTCCGAATATTTATAATATGTGCGAATGAACTCAATAATCAGAACTTTTCAAGTATTTATTCAGAATCCCCACATCACTTGCTGAATGTAATTAAAAATCATCCTAGTCTCCATTATCTGCAATCAGAAATGATTAAATGCGGTCTTCCAGTGCAACACGTAACAGTGTCAGCAAAAACGCTCAACCCTACTTAAACATAAAGAAACACAAGTGTATTAATTGTCAGCGCATGGCTATGGAGATCACGTTTTCCACGAGAGAAGTAATAACCATAATATAATATAATAAGGTATAAATAAATATTGCAGCCAAGCAAGGCTATACGGAAGGAAGGAGTTGCGGGCAATTACCGCCAGAGCGGGTTGATATCTTCCTTATCTGACGACGGACTTCACACACGCGATATCAACACGTCACGATATTGGTTTAAGGTGAACATAACCTATAAATATATTCGAGCAGTTCCTGTACGCTGTAGCCTGCACCGTAGTAACGCCGACCGAACCTTCGTTGGTTAGTGTTAATGTGATTTATGGTTTTCGTTGGATATTTTCCAAAATTGAGCCTCTACTAAGTTAAGAAATACATTGTCAACCGAAAAGCACGTGGTATTAGTTATTTTGAAATTTGTTTATTGAGCGAAAATGAGATCAAATCTGAGATAATTAGTTAAAATATTCAAAATTTAAATTCCTTGCAACTCTACGCGTACATATATACACGTTATACATTGACATTACGTATATACAATGTAATTTTATACATTTTTACAATAAGATATGAGCAAAAGGTGCTTAATAACTTTAACACTTTTTTTAAGTTTTACCCATACTTTATTAATTAACATTTTTAATTGAAAGTAAAGTTAACGTGGCTGTATAAAATCTGATTAGCAAAATTAATTTTTCTTGTTGCCGACATCTGTGCCATATTCGGGCCTGAAATTTGTATAGGACCCTAAATTGTTGCCAAAATACAAAACTGATGACAGAAGTTGGATAACTACTTTCAACATGAGATATGCGTCTTCGCTGAAAAATACCATTGTTTGTTATTTTATTCCCACGCTGCTTCTGGCCGAGCTGATACGAGACCATTAAGTGCACGAACGACGAATTCGTAAACAAACACAAAGAAGCTCCCGTTACTTTTGGCTTGGTTGACTGACGTAGCAAAACTTTGTATGTGTTCTGCTGGGCTTGAAGAAAAGAGCGGGAAAAGAACGGAGCTTTTTATTTCAAAGTGCTACTTTGTTCCCACCTTGCTTCTGACCAAGCTGATATGGGACCATTACATCTATGAACAACAAATTCACAAAGCTCCCGCCGTTACCTTGGGCTTATGTTGATCGACGAAGCAAAACTTTGTGTGTGTTCTGCTGGCTTGAAGAAAAGAGCGGCGCTTTCAGTTCCAAAGTACTACTTTGTTCCCACACTGTTTCTGGCCAAGCTGATACGAGACCATTAATATTCTTGAACGAAAAAATCGCAAACAAACTCATAAAGAAACTCCCTTAAGGTTCCAAAGTACTACTTTGTTCCCACACTGTTTCTGGCCAAGCTGATACGAGACCATTAACATCCTTGAACGAAAAATTCGCAAACTCATGAGGAAACTCCCTTAAGGTTCCAAAGTACTACTTTGTTCCCACACTGTTCTGGTCAAGCTGATACGAGACCATTAACATCCTTGAACGAAAAATTCGCAAACAAACTCATAAAGAAACTCCCTTAAGGTTCCAAAGTACTACTTTGTTCCCACACTGTTTCTGGCCAAGCTGATACGAGACCATTAATATTCTTGAACGAAAAAATCGCAAACAAACTCATAAAGAAACTCCCTTAAGGTTCCAAAGTATCACTTTGTTCCCACACTGTTTCTGGCCAAGCTGATACGAGACCATTAACATCCTTGAACGAAAAATTCGCAAACTCATGAGGAAACTCCCTTAAGGTTCCAAAGTACTACTTTGTTCCCACACTGTTTCTGGCCAAGCTGATACGAGACCATTAACATCCTTGAACGAAAAATTCGCAAACAAACTCATAAAGAAACTCCCTTAAGGTTCCAAAGTAGCCTACTACTTTGTTCCCACACTGTTTCTGGCCAAGCTGATACGAGACCATTAACATCCTTGAACGAAAAATTCGCAAACTCATGAGGAAACTCCCTTAAGGTTCCAAAGTACTACTTTGTTCCCACACTGTTTTTGGCCAAGCTGATACGAGATCATTAATATCCTTGAACGAAAAATTCGCAAACAAACTCATAAAGAAACTCCCTTAAGGTTCCAAAGTACTACTTTGTTGCCACACTGTTTCTGGTCAAGCTGATACGAGACCATTAACATCCTTGAACGAAAAATTCGCAAACAAACTCATAAAGAAACTCCCTTAAGGTTCCAAAGTACTACTTTGTTCACACTTTGTTTCTGGTCGAGCTGGTACAAGACCTTTACATCCATGAACGAAAAATTCGCAAACAAACTCATAAAGAAACTCCCTTAAGGTTCCAAAGTGCTACTTTGTTCCCACACTGTTTCTGGCCAAGCTGATACGAGACCATTAACATCCTTGAACGAAAAATTCGCAAACAAACTCATAAAGAAACTCCCTTAAGGTTCCAAAGTGCTACTTTGTTCCCACACTGTTTCTGGCCAAGCTGATACGAGACCATTAACATCCTTGAACGAAAAATTCGCAAACTCATGAGGAAACTCCCTTAAGGTTCCAAAGTACTACTTTGTTCCCACACTGTTTCTGGCCAAGCTGATACGAGACCATTAACATCCTTGAACGAAAAATTCGCAAACTCATGAGGAAACTCCCTTAAGGTTCCAAAGTACTACTTTGTTGCCACACTGTTTCTGGTCAAGCTGATACGAGACCATTAACATCCTTGAACGAAAAATTCGCAAACAAACTCATAAAGAAACTCCCTTAAGGTTCCAAAGTACTACTTTGTTCACACTTTGTTTCTGGTCGAGCTGGTACAAGACCTTTACATCCATGAACGAAAAATTCGCAAACAAACTCATAAAGAAACTCCCTTAAGGTTCCAAAGTAGCCTACTACTTTGTTCCCACACTGTTTCTGGTCAAGCTGATACGAGACCATTAACATCCTTGAACGAAAAATTCGCAAACAAACTCATAAAGAAACTCCCTTAAGGTTCCAAAGTGCTACTTTGTTCACACTTTGCTTCTGGTCGAGCTGGTACAAGACCTTTACATCCATGAACGACAAATTCGTAAAAAAACACAAAGCTCCCATTACTTTGTACTTATGTTGACTGATGAAACAAAACTTTGCTGGGTATTCTGCTGGGTTTAAAGAAAAGAGCAGAGATTTTTGCTATTTTGTTCCCACATTGCTTCTGGCCAAGCTGATACGAGACCATTACGTCTATGAACAACAAATTTGTAAAGGAATTCATAAAACTCCCGTTAGCTTTGGTTATGTTGATCGACGTTGCAAAATTATGTGTGTATTTTGCTGGGCTTAAAGAAAAAGCGGTGCTTTTGGTTCCAGTATGCTGTTTTGACTGCCTTAGCGCTAACCTGTATCTATTTATTCATTACCTATGTATCTCATAAGCATTACAAATAAATTACGAGCATTATATTTCTTCCTTAATGTATATAAACATGAAATTGCACACTCTTTTACCAATAAGAAATAAATTCCGTATTTAAATTCGCCTATGTTAATCGGCAACATTAATAAGACGTAGAATAGAAGTCACTTGGTAGAGCAAAGACGGAGAAGAGAGGGGCAGTACATCAAGTATCAACAGATCGCTACGGTGGGTCCCGCTAACTGTGACGCGATTAAACATGCAAAGATGCGTAACAATTTAATACCGACGCGACACTGAAAAACTAACATTTGAACCCGCGACGACAATGCAAGATTGATGCTATGACCAATTACTTAAGTGAGATGGATACGGAACTAATTTAGCGATAGGTTGGAAGCAGTAGGGGGGGGCAAACTGGACAAGCCTGTTCCTTCTAACGAGCCCTGGACCCCAGCACTGTTATTATAAATACGTTAAACAGACACATACAGTAGTGCGGCTGCGCACATAGGTTGCGTGGTAGCTGATGTCCGTGACACCAGGCATTGGTGCTGATTGTTTCACGCTTTCAGACAGCCTGGGCAGGTTGCGGGAATGGTCTTCTAGTTTGCGTAACGGAAATAGAAGATGATTAACCATTAGATAAACTCTTGAAAGGTGAAATATAGGAAGACCAAGAAGAAGCCTCTGCTGCTGCAGGCGAAGGAAGGACCTGAAGGGTCAGAAAGTTTGGGTTCTTACGAAGAGAATACAGTGCATCCAGATGTTGTTGGAGATAATGGCTCTATTATCAGAGGACGAAGATAGTGATTAAACATTGTGGAATTTTGTGTGAAGATACGTCTAGGTACAGGCTGCTGAAGAACGATAATATTTTCTTCACCTGTACTCGCTTCCTCTAGGACCTTCATGCACCTCTGATGTCCACACTAAGCAAAGAACGTTTGAAGAAATACCTTCTACAGAAAATCAAGTAATAAGATAGCGCTACTAACACTATTCCATCTCCTGGTGAAGAAAAAGCAACACAGTAGTGATGAGCTTAAGCGTTAAATTTCTGATAAAAGTTATAACCGTTATTGCTATTTTAGAATAACGTGGTATTTAATCCGTTCTTTAAACTGCTAACCAGAGATTTTAAATATAGCTATGCAAATGAATGAAATTATTAAAAAAATATTTTCAGGATTTTTCTGAAGTATAATTTGACTTTTGTATTATACTACGATCACCATTTATTAAATTCGCGATAAATCGATTTAATTATTATTGAAATACTTGAATGTAAAACATATTTTTTGTTTTGTGTTATAATTATCGATTAATTGTAGGTTTCTGTTTACGTTTAATGTGAATAAATAAAAAATATTATTATTATTATTATTATCTTAATTAAATATTTCAAGTGAAAAATTATTGTAATAGACAGGTAGCATGTTGAACGAAATCAACATTCGTTATAAATTATTACATGTACATCAACATTAAAATGTCAGTTGTTTATTGACAAAATATTTATAAATGCAGGTTTTTTTAATAAGCAGTAAAACTATTCATTTAAGTGTAGTAAATTATTTGGTATTACTTTATAAATAGTAACTCAGTTACAAACCAAAAATAAACCATACAAATAACTAAACTTGAATTCTCACTTTGAAATCGTTAACCGTTACTTGTTGTTCTTTATAATAGTAGGCCTATACATTTCTCAAATTGAAAGTTATCCCGCACTTCGTTCTTTTCCTTTAAAGTTCTTTCAACGCTAGCGCCAGTAACGCCTAGCGACAAGACACTGTACTACTGAACTGTTTCTAAAATGTTATTGGGAATAAAACGTTATTTTATCGTCGTTCTCTTTGCACTGTTGATCTTTGCACTGAGCTTGACGAAAAGGCATGATACTACCAAAACTGTTGTTAGTGTTATAACACTTTAGTCCAGTAACCGTTATTTGTTACTTTTGATAACTGTTATTACGATTATTCTTCAGTAATCGTCACTAAATAACAGATAGCAAAATAACGCCTGTTACTACGACAGAGCAGGCCATTACTACTAAAACTGTTAGGGTTATGTCACTTTAGCCCAGTAACCGTTATTTGTTACTTTGGATAACGGTTATTATAATAATTCTTCTGTATCGTTACTAAATAACAGATAACAAAATAACGCCCGTCACTACGACAGAGCAGGCCAATATTACCAAAACTGTTGTTAGGGATATAACACTTTAGTCCAGTAACCTTTATTTGTTACTTTTGAAAACGATTATTACAGTTATCCTTCAGTAATCGTTACTAAATAACAGATAACAAAATAACGCCCGTCGCTGCGACAGAGCAGGCCAATACTACCAAAACTGTTGTTAGGTTTATATCACTTTAGTCCAGTAACCGTTATTTGTTACAACTCTTGATAACGGTTATTATAGTTGTTCTTCAGTAATCGTTACTAAATAACAGATAACAAAATAACGCCGTCACTAGGACAGAGCAGGCTGATGCTACAAAACTGTTGTTAGGGCTAAAACACTTTAGTCCAGTAACCGCTATTTGTTACTTTTGATAACGGTTATTATAGTTATTCTTCAATAATCGTTACTAAATAACAGATAACAAACTGACGCCCATCACTACGACAGAGCAGGCCGAGGGGTCTGAGCAGTGTGCCGCTAGAAAGCAAATATTTGTAGACCCTACACAACATGGGTTTTACAGCGGTCAGGGTTCATTTTTTTTATTTTCTTTGAAAATTGTTCCCATTTGTCATGTTATTGAATTAGTAATTTGCTTCCGTCGAATAAGCGAGGCACGCCGTAAATTGAATCGAATAGTCTGTCGTGTCTTGTATCGTATTATATATTGCATAGCTGATACGGTTATATATACAGTATTTTGATTTAAATAAGTAGTCCGCTTGTATGGATTCAGAGGACTGACATTCACGAACCAAGATCTTTCACCTGTTTGCGATCTTCCATGTTTGTGCTTACTGATATAAACCTATTTAATTAGAAGAAGCGTTAGGTGTCTAACCTCTAAACAAGTAAAAGCTGTTACTGTTAATATGTATAGTTTTGCAAGTTCTGAAACATTTTTTCTTAATTTTTAAACCTTAGTTTTGAACATACATATATATATATATATATATATATATATATATATATATATATATATATATATATATATAAATTTTCTTGACAGTTTTTCTTTTCAACGAGATGTTACTGTTACAGTTGTACTCGCTGAGATTAGAAGTACCTCGAGGTGTGTGTGTGTGTGTGTGTGTCTGAAAATCTGGTAAATATATAAATTCCTATAACATGTTAAATTACCATCTACCCTTATTTTGGATCAAAACAAATGTTGGCCATCACAAGGCCCAGTGATCGATACTTTTGCCAGCCCTGTATTCAGTATTAATTTACAATACGTACTCACAAAAGAATTAAATTGGTTCTGTAACCATTTTATCGACATCAATCCAAAATCTACTTGCATAAAGGGCTTAATATTAATTATCCCTATTCCAGCCTTAGTGACTCGGCCGTGCAATAAACTACTTTGCCGCGCAGGCGCACACTGACCCATCAGCGAAGATTGCTGTTACCGGCTGGATATTGCACAAGTAGAACTATTTATTTTCTATGATTTATTTGAAGGTACGTCGATAACCCCAACGTCTATGGTCTTGAGAAAGAAAAGGGAACATAATTATTGTAAAAGCAGTGTTTGTTAGCGCGGTATCACGCTAGCCGGCCTGCCAGTCACGCACGGTGTCTCGGGTACCCCGCGTTCTTGGAAACGTGAAGCGGAATTTACATTTTGAAAACTATTTAATTGGTTTTCACTTTCAGAATTAAATATGTGGCATGTCAGCATGTTGTCTTAGCTACTGCATCGATCTTCCATCACCAAGTTTGTTCACTTTTTGATATTTTGGTACAAGGGCTTAGAAGTTCTATAAATATGTACCATGTTGTCTTAGCTACTGCATCGATCTTCCGTCATCGCGTTTGTTCACTTTTTGATATTTTGGTACAAGGGCTTAGAAGTTTTATATCTACCATGTTGTCTTAGCTACTGCATCTATCTTCCGTTATCGATTTTATTCACTTTTTGATATTTTGGTACAAGGGCTTAGAAGTTTTATATCTACCATGTTGTCTTAGCTACTGCATCGATCTTCCGTTATCGATTTTATTCACTTTTTTGATATTTTGGTACAAGGGCTTAGAAGTTTTATATCTACCATGTTGTCTTAGCTACTGCATCGATCTTCCGTCATATAGTTTATTTACTTTTTTATATTTTGGTACAAAGGCTTAGAAATTTTATATCTACCATGTTGTCTTAGCTACTGTTCCGTTTGTTCACTTTTTGATATCTTCCGTCATCGCGTTTGTTCACTTTTTGATATTTTACTACAAGGGCTTAGAAGTTTTATAAATATCTACCATGTCGTCTTATCTACTGCATCTATCTTCCGTTATCGAGTTTATTCAC
The DNA here is from genome assembly GCA_022606455.1 of Callitettix versicolor. NCBI lineage: Eukaryota > Metazoa > Arthropoda > Insecta > Hemiptera > Cercopidae > Callitettix > Callitettix versicolor. The sequence goes on from CM040189.1 coordinate 43,527,405, forward strand.
TTTTTGATATTTTACTACAAGGGCTTAGAAGTTTTATAAATATCTACCATGTTGTCTTAGCTACTGCATCGATCTTCCGTCATCGCGTTTGTTCACTTTTTGATATTTTACTACAAGGGTTTAGAAGTTTTATAAATATGTACCATGTTGTCTTAGCTACTGCATCGATCTTCCGTCATCGCGTTTGTTCACTTTTTGATATTTTACTACAAGGGTTTAGAAGTTTTATAAATATGTACCATGTTGTCTTAGCTACTGCATCGATCTTCCGTCATCGCGTTTGTTCACTTTTTGATATTTTACTACAAGTTATCGCGTTTGTTCAGTTTGTTTTTTAGAAGTTTTATATATACCATGTTGTCTTAGCTACTGCATCGATCTTCCGTCATCGCGTTTGTTCACTTTTTGATCTTCCGTCTTCCGTCATCGCGTTTGTTCACTTTTTGATATTTACTACAAGGGTTTAGTACAAGGGCTTTATTTTATAAATATGTACCATGTTGTCTTAGCTACTGCATCGATCTTCCGTCATCGCGTTTGTTCACTTTTTGATATTTTACTACAAGGGTTTAGAAGTTTTATAAATATGTACCATGTTGTCTTAGCTACTGCATCGATCTTCCGTCATCGCGTCTTTTTGATATTTTACCGTTTATCGTTGTCTTAGTTTATTCACTTTTTTGATATTTTACTACAAGGGCTTAGAAGTTTTATATACCATGTTGTCTTAGCTACTGCATCGCATCTTCTTCCGTCATCGCGTTTGTTCACTTTTTGATATTTTACTACAAGGGCTTAGAAGTTTTATAAATATCTACCATGTTGTCTTAGCTACTGCATCTATCTTCCGTTATCGCGTTTATTCACTTTTTGATATTTTACTACAAGGGCTTAGAAGTTTTATAAATATGTACCATGTTGTCTTAGCTACTGCATCGATCTTCCGTCATCGCGTTTGTTCACTTTTTTTTATATTTTACTAGGGCAAAGTTTTATAAATATGGTTGTCTTAGAAGTTTTATAAATATTTAGTACCATGTTGTCTTAGCTACTGCATCGATCTTCCGTCATCGCGTTTGTTCACTTTTTTGATATTTTACTACAAGGGTTTAGAAGTTTTATAAATATCGTACCATGTTGTCTTAGCTACTGCATCTGCATCTTCCGTCATCGCGTTTGTTCACTTTTTGATATTTTTAGAAGTTTTATAAATATGTACCATGTTGTCTTAGCTACTGCATCGATCTTCCGTCATCGCGTTTGTTCACTTTTTGATATTTTACTACAAGGGTTTAGAAGTTTTATAAATATGTACCATGTTGTCTTAGCTACTGCATCGATCTTCCGTCATCGCGTTTGTTCACTTTTTGATATTTTACTAAGGGTTTAGAAGTTTTATATGTACCATGTTGTCTTAGCTACCATGTTGTCTTAGCTACTGCATCTATCTTCCGTTATCGAGTTTATTCACTTTTTGATATTTTGGTACAAGGGCTTAGAAGTTTTATATCTACCATGTTGTCTTAGCTACTGCATCGATCTTCCGTCATCGCGTTTGTTCACTTTTTGATATTTTACTACAAGGGTTTAGAAGTTTTATAAATATCTACCATGTTGTCTTAGCTACTGCATCTATCTTCCGTCATCGCGTTTGTTCACTTTTTGATATTTTACTACAAGGGTTTAGAAGTTTTATAAATATGTACCATGTTGTCTTAGCTACTGCATCGATCTTCCGTCATCGCGTTTGTTCACTTTTTGATATTTTACTACAAGGGTTTAGAAGTTTTATAAATATGTACCATGTTGTCTTAGCTACTGCATCGATCTTCCGTCATCGCGTTTGTTCACTTTTTGATATTTTACTACAAGGGTTTAGAAGTTTTATAAATATGTACCATGTTGTCTTAGCTACTGCATCGATCTTCCGTCATCGCGTTTGTTCACTTTTTGATATTTTACTACAAGGGTTTAGAAGTTTTATAAATATGTACCATGTTGTCTTAGCTACTGCATCGATCTTCCGTCATCGCGTTTGTTCACTTTTTGATATTTTACTACAAGGGTTTAGAAGTTTTATAAATATGTACCATGTTGTCTTAGCTACTGCATCTATCTTCCGTTATCGAGTTTATTCACTTTTTGATATTTTGGTACAAGGGCTTAGAAGTTTTATATCTACCATGTTGTCTTAACTACTGCATCGATCTTCCGTCATCGCGTTTGTTCACTTTTTGATATTTTACTACAAGGGTTTAGAAGTTTTATAAATATCTACCATGTTGTCTTAGCTACTGCATCTATCTTCCGTCATCGCGTTTGTTCACTTTTTGATATTTTACTACAAGGGTTTAGAAGTTTTATAAATATGTACCATGTTGTCTTAGCTACTGCATCGATCTTCCGTCATCGCGTTTGTTCACTTTTTGATATTTTACTACAAGCGTTTAGAAGTTTTATAAATATGTACCATGTTGTCTTAGCTACTGCATCGATCTTCCGTCATCGCGTTTGTTCACTTTTTGATATTTTACTACAAGGGTTTAGAAGTTTTATAAATATGTACCATGTTGTCTTAGCTACTGCATCGATCTTCCGTCATCGCGTTTGTTCACTTTTTGATATTTTACTACAAGGGTTTAGAAGTTTTATAAATATGTACCATGTTGTCTTAGCTACTGCATCTATCTTCCGTTATCGAGTTTATTCACTTTTTGATATATTGGTACAAGGGCTTAGAAGTTTAGAAATATGTACGATGTTGTCTTAGCTACTGCATCGATCTTCCGTCATCGCGTTTGTTCACTTTTTGATATATTGGTACAAGGGCTTAGAAGTTTTAGAAATATGTACCATGTTGTCTTAGCTACTGCATCGATCTTCCGTCATCGCGTTTGTTCACTTTTTGATATATAGGTATAAGGGCTTAGAAGTTTTAGAAATATGTACCATGTTGTCTTAGCTACTGCATCGATCTTCCGTCATCGCGTTTGTTCACTTTTTGATATTTTACTACAAGGGCTTAGAAGTTTTAGAAATATGTACCATGTTGTCTTAGCTACTACATCTATCTTCCGTTATCGAGTTTGTTCACTTTTTGGTATATTGGTACTAGGGCTTAGAAGTTTTATATCTACCATGTTGTCTTAGCTACTGCATCTATCTTCCGTTATCGATTTTATTCACTTTTTGATATTTTGGTACAAGGGCTTAGAAGTTTTATATCTACCATGTTGTCTTAGCTACTGCATCGATCTTCCGTCATCGCGTTTGTTCACTTTTTGATATTTTACTACAAGGACTTAGAAGTTTTATAAATATCTACCATGTTGTCTTAGCTACTGCATCTATCTTCCGTTATCGAGTTTATTCACTTTTTGATATTTTACTACAAGGGCTTAGAAGTTTTATAAATATCTACCATGTTGTCTTAGCTACTGCATCTATCTTCCGTTATCGAGTTTATTCACTTTTTGATATTTTACTACAAGGGCTTAGAAGTTTTATAAATATCTACCATGTTGTCTTAGCTACTTGCATCTATCTTCCGTTATCGAGTTTATTCACTTTTTGATATTTTACTACAAGGGCTTAGAAGTTTTATAAATATGTACGATGTTGTCTTAGCTACTTGCATCGATCTTCCGTCATCGCGTTTGTTCACTTTTTGATATTTTACTACAAGGGCTTAGAAGTTTTATAAATATGTACCATGTTGTCTTAGCTACTGCATCGATCTTCCGTCATAAAGTTTATTTATTTTTTGATATTTTGTTACAAGGGCTTAGAAGTTTTATAAATATCCAAAGGTATGTTGTCTTAACGTAGGTTTGTGGGATCTTAAGCTGTTTTTTTGTAGAGTAAAGATGTCGAGGGATAAATGTTAGGAGAGGCAAGCGTTCTTCTATTGTGTAAACATAGAACTGTGAAAATTCTTTACTGAAATTGTGAAAGTTGAAAATTTGAAGAAGACGTGACAGAGTGTCCTGAAATCACGTGTCTAATCCAGTAATTGACCGAACAAAGCAAGGTTTTTGTTTAGGCATTTAGTTTGTGTTTGTTATGCAGTTTTGGCGGAACGTTTTGAAATTTGTTACGGTGTGTGTAAAAAATTTTCCCATTCCATTACTTTTCGAGATTGCGGCTTCTGATTTACAATAACCAGTGTACGCAGTTTCAGTCATACGCACTGACCGATTGTTTTTATAAAAGGGACCTAAATGTAAAATACGGTCTTAGTAGGTTTCATTTGTAAATATTTCAGTAAGGTTCAATGTTAATATTCAGTCATTAATTTTATAGGTTATAGTTTTAAATACGAAAGTAGAACGAAGTAAAGCCTATTGTGTTAAATAACGTAAATATAATGTATGACATTGTTTTATTAACAGAATATACAAATATTAAATATATATGTAACGTCTATTTTAGTAGAAGTTTATATTAAGAAGGAGTTGTAGACCTAAATGCTTTTTCAACGATTTTTTAAGGAGATATGTAGGACCTACCGTAAAATCACTGTTCAGCTTCTTGCGTGCACTGATAGCCTATATTATTCGTTTCTTTTTCCTATTAACTGCGAAAGGTCGCACGGCCCCACTAATATGAAGTAATCGGTTATATAGATGAAACTATTATAGAATTTTACTCAAAACAAGCAACTTTCTGAGTGGCTGCATGTGAATACCATACAGTTATCAAATTGTAATTAATTTTAGTTTTGCTACGTTAGTTTTTTCTAAAGCGTTACACAGGAAAAAACTAGTACTTGTAGGAGCAAATAATGTAAATGTGTTAACGCTGGTCACGCTGTTAGAGACTAATACCATTTTATTTTAAAAATCATAGTCTACTATCATTTCCATCGTCTATTTTAGATGTGATAATAACAGATTATTTTTGCGCTGCTTTTTTGAACAATTACATGTGTCGCAATTAATAATATTCAATTTATTGTAAATTATGTAGACTTTACAACTACCTCCCCCCTTGGGACGAGCAGAAGCTTGGTTTTGGTTTTATAGCATCGATCTAGTTCATTGTCAGAACTAAATTTCCAATAGATTTTCATAAAGGCGTCTTTTATGAAAGTGCTTTGCCACGTCCGATATGGCACCACTTGAGTGGAACCCAAATTAAATTTCACTTTATTAAATACTCAGACCTACTCAATGTTTTTCTTAGTTCTTCAATAATTAGTAAGTTTTGTTCCTTTGGAGTTTAACCTTCAATTAATTTACTCCAGTTCGTGATTGACCGACCTCGCATGTCTTGACGCAGAAGTTTATAAGAATAGCTTGGTTTTATAGCATCGATCTAGTTCATTGTCACCAAATTTCAAATAGATTCGCCGACAGCAAGGCGTCTTATGAAAGTGCTTTGCGCCGGTCGTATCGGTCAAAGCACCGCTTGGGAGAATCGCATCCGATATGGCGCCACTTGAGCGGAACCCAAATTAAGTTTCACTTTATAAAATACTTACAGTCAATAGGCTAAGTGTTTGTTTATACTAATTATGGCGGCCACCATTACTGTTTGCAGGAAACGCCCCGCCCTAACAATATGATAGGCAAATTCACACACTTCCTCCGTCTGTTCATTTCCGGTACGAGTGCAAATAGGTTGACTTTAATTATCGGTTGTTTAAAAATATCACTTCCTCAGCAATGGCCGGCCTTCCTTCTATGTAAGGGTCGAATAACCGTGTTAAAGACAGAAAAACAATTTGTTTTATTCATCAACTGGTTGCAACTGTTGTGTGTAAAGGGTTTTTTTATATTTAGACTGTTTTATGTAGGCTAACATGTGTCCCTTAAATTTAATAGGTCGTAATTATGGAAACATCACCTAGCTTAACATACGAAAAATTTCCAGCTACCTAGGCCTATATAAGTATAATATTATATAGTCTCATCATTGAATATAAACGGACTAGAAGTAGGGCCTACAATCACCATTCTAAAAACGTGTTTGATATTAGCGGCACCATGATTTCAAAACCAACAAACAATGCAAAGCGTGGTGGCTTCTTGTTTCACTGAACACATAGGCCTACAACCTTCTTGTGAAAGTTTTCGATTATCAATTTTATGAATTAACCTGGCTTTCATCGAATGTTCCAAAATTCCAAATTTGACTAAGTATTCATGACATAACCACGAAGGAATTTTCTGATTTATAAGCCTAATTAATTAATATAGTTACACCCGATGTGTTAGGCTACTAGTCAACAGATCCTGAGTTGTTTGGCTTAGCTTTTAGCGATTAAGATCTTTAATAACTGTTTTAAAATATTAGTAATTGCCTGTTTCCTGCGCCACAAGTTTTGATTTAAATAATTCCAAAATGGCGGCTAGACGTTGCCCGGCCACTCAAAGCTCGGTTGTGATTGTAACGTGTAACGATAAATACGATTTCCCCTGAGCCTAGTCAGCTTTTAGTTAGCCTGCTTCCCACTTTATCTACCCTCTGCTACAAAGTTCAGCAACTTAGCCCAATTCCCTACTTTAGATTTTGTCGGGAAAATAATTACCTGCGCGTGCTGAAATCAAACGAAATCCTAATTGAATGTATTTTTCGGTGGGGGAACAGGTATTTCTTCTATAGAGTTACTTAGAGAAAATATGATACCATAGAAAATAAAAATGGTTTTAGGGTGAAGAAAATTTTTCTAGATTATATGCCCGCCTGTCTCAGCAAGTGTAACCATATCTTCTAATTATCCCATTGTCGTGACATGCAGACTGTAATTGCAGCTCATGAATTTTTTTCTCATTTCCGTGAACCCGCATATATGTCAGTAAAATGTGTTAAAAAGGTTGACCTTGAAAAAAGGATTTCCGAGCACCCAGCAGTTTAGGGTCAACTACTAATTCACAAAGTTTTAATAAATCTCAATTTTTAATTCTAATATTGTAAAAAAATTTTAAAAATAACAAACATCTAATTTATATAGCTGCTGTATTGATGCTTGCAAATTTATGCGAGATAATGAAAAAAAATTAAATCCTTTAATTGATGTTTAATTAGTTTTAAGTTGGTATTCCTGACTTTGTTTACATAAACTATAAAACGCGCGATGGCGGCTCTGTGGTTTGAACACGAAACTAATAAAAAAAACACTTGTTAGTTCTGTTTCGATTTTTTTATTTAAAAAAATTTTTGGACCCTTGTAAATTAGAAAATATAAAGTTCGTGCAATGTTTTTGTACAAAGATTTTCTTGGTTTTTATTCCGCGCTAGTTTAGGCCTAACCTTCAATTAATTTACACCAGTTCTTAATTGATGGACCTCATGTCTTGACTTAGTTGGTATCCACTCCAAAACCTTTTTTATTAACTTCTTCGATTTAATTACATGGCCGGTACGGAAATTTACGTGAACAGTTTTTTTGGACTCGCCGGGTAGAATTAGTTTATAAACTTCTAGCTTCAGAACTTGGCTACGTTCGGGTATGACGTAATTTATTATAGTATCAATTTTGCTCATATCCGGGTTTTTGGTGTAAAAACTGCTTATACTTTTGCTGGTAGCCCACATTTTAGACCAAGTTTTCTACGTCAAGTTAATTAAGAATAAATAGTTTAAATTATACCATATCTGTAGACTGAGTTTCTACCTGAAATCTATCAAAAAGATAAACCATAAAGTATACCACATCTTTAGACCGAGGTTTCTCCCTGAAATTTATCGAGAAGATAAATCTATCGAGAAGAATCTATCGAGAAGTTAAATTTTAAAGTATACCACATCTTTAGATCAGTGTTTCTACCTGAACTTCATCAAAAAGATACATTTTAAAGTATACCACATCTTTAGACCGAGGGGTCTACCTGAATTTCATTAAGAAGATAAACCATAAAGTATATTACATCTTTAGACCGAGGTTTTTACCTGAAATCTATCAAGAAGATAAATTTTAAATTATACCACATCTTTAGACCAAGAAATTCTACTTGAATTTCATCAAGAAGATACATTTTAAAATATACCACATATTTAGAAGGCTTCTACCTGAAATCTATCAAGACGATAAATTTTAAAGTATACCACAGCTTTAAACCGAGGTTTCTACTTGAATTTCATTAAAAAGATAAACCACAAAGTATATCACATCTTTAGACCGAGGTTTCTAACTGAAATCTATCAAGAAGATAAACCATAAAGTATACCACATCTTTAGACAGAGGTTTCTACCTGAAGTTAATCAAGAGGATAAAAATGACAACAAAGTATTGTAGGTTGTTGTCATAGTTAATCAGGACTATAATTACAGATATATTGTTATTCTAATAATGAATTATTTCCATTATAAGTTCCATTAGTATGAATTCTAATAATGACATTTATCCACTTCCTACTCTTCCGAATAGTTCCAATTGTGTAATTTTTAGTTCTTCGTCTGTAGAAGATCCATTCTTGTTATTCCACTGTGATTATCCATATTATTCGTTATTCTGTTCGATATACCATCAGCGTCTTTGTCTTCAGTTTTGTTTGTTAGTTCACAGAGACCTTTTTAATTTTAACTACCCCTCAGTTTGCCTAATCGTTACCACTGTCAAAGAGTATCCATGGCTTGCTGTTCCTGCCTAACCTTCTTCACTGGACTTCCAATTAATTTTTTTATCGGCTTGACTTTAGGGTTTTTGCTTCAGATATACTGTGAAATAATTTTCCTGGTTTTTTTTATTTGTTGTTTTTAATCGCGTGTAATTCTGATCATTTTGACACAAAGTAATGCTTTAAAGTAAAAAATAATGTGCGTCATTTTAATTCTTTATCCTCACAAGACCCTTCGTTTTTGTAAACTGATTCATATAGGCGTAAGCAGCGGCTAACGAGATCAGTTGGGCCTACGCCCTCGCGGGTTTCGCAACAAAAGGCGAAATGAATCTACAAGTTTAAATAATGTTGTAAGCCGTTCTGACACGAGCAGTTACAATGTTATCTTGCAGTAAACATGCTTTGTTCATGCAACACACGCCAGTAAATATACAAAATATAACGGCGCCATTAGTACGGATAGATTAGTCAGCTGATACAGTATCTAGACAATTTACCTCCTACGGTTATTATCTAGGCTGCACCACTCGTGTTGCTGTTACATATTTTAAATATCCTCGGCTCGAGATAAGCCGGCAATGAAACTTTCTCTCGTCAAAGAATTTAGAACTGACAAGATAAGAGTGATAGTCGTTGCCTGCTTGCTTTGGAATTACAGTTTCGTTAACTAATGTATCACGGGGGAATAAGCAAGTTTTGTATAGAAATATACAGTAGCAATAAAACTAAGGACACACACAAAGTGTCTTATTGTGTAAATAAGCTCTGATCGAAAACCTAGTTTCTGGAAAAACATTAAGGTTCTTCAATGAAACAGGCCGAAGACAAATGTTTAATAAATAAAAATGTAAGTTTAATGAGCAAATGGAGGGGAATGTGTGACGCTGTGGTCAGGTTTCGGAAGGTTTTGTACTTAAGTAACTATTTCGTTGATTTAAAAATGGCATTATAAAACATTTGTTTTATCAAAACGTTCTTGCTTAGTTAATAAATGCTTAACGATCACGTAAATGCTCAAATTTTTCTCGCTTGAAATTTAAATTACATTATCTTTGGTTATTAAAAAATACATTAATAGTGCGTATGCAAAAGTAGAAAATTGTAATTAAAATGAGTAGTGGATTTTAAAGAGGACGGTAGACATCTTTAATAGGCTATATACTGTATCACCTTTAATAGGTTATAGGTTACTGTATTACGGTATAGGCCTGTTCGAAAATAAAACTAGGTAAGATCGGATCGATAGAGTTTTCTGTTCTTAGGCAGTCTTTTTGTGCAAGTGATTCTCTTTTAATTATTGTGTTTATCGCATAAATCTAGAACAAAAACTTCAAATCCCCCTTGAAAGCACTTGTTTTTTCTGAACAAAAGGACGTATACAATGTTGAGTCAATCAAACTCATATCTTTGTAATATTTGAACATCGTTTTCAAGTCTTAAGTAGCCTACATAGTCCGTTATGTTTGGTTAGGGCGATAATTGTATTGTTTATAACAAATCGTTTATTAACTTTATCACGCTACAATTTTATTAACCGAAATACACAACATAATTGGTTACACACAGTAAAAAAACGAAAATTCATTAAGCTTTGTTTGTAATCGCTTTAGGCAGGCTTGCCATCTTCCCGTCTTCCCGTCCGAATTTGTGTAGGCTATGTCACGGTCATCACGCAAAAATGACAGTAAAATAAAAATCTTAACAAAAGTGCTAAAAATATATATTTTAAATTCAAACTGTTGTGCAGATACGTAAGATTGTTAAGGCTGACTGTTAATAATATGCTATAATATACACTGACGATTCAAAACAAAATATTAATTTGTTTGGCAGTGATCAGAAAATCATCACTTGCAGAAATTGGAAAAAATATTTTCGTTTTGAATAATATTTGATAAAAAAAATTTGACGCGAGAGTCAACTGTAACATCAACTGTAATGTTACGCAAGGGTTCTCTCCTGCTCATATTGTTATGATAAAATAAAAGACATTACAAAAATAATTCTTGAAAAAAGTAGACTATGAGTGGTTTGTGAAAAAAAGTCAGGTTATTTTTTTTTCTAAAGAAAGAATAATTGAGCCAAGTTTAAAAGCTATAAAAAAGTTTTTTTTAACTTTGTCTAAAAATACGCTATTTTAGTAACGAATTTTATGATTTCCCCTGTGAAAACCACCTTTTTGCGTAGTAGTGTGTTCTTCACTCTATCCAACCGGTCTCTTGTCCCGGTTTTACTCTGTGGAAATATGGCAAGCCTAGTTTTAGGGGCCTGATGTGTGCTGTAGGCTGCGATAGTACGATTAGGTCCTAACTATTTACAGTAATACTGTATATATCAAGGTGGAACTGTGACGTGATGTGCTCTTCTCCGGTTTTGAAAAAAATGCTTCTTGCCCCTTACGTTTTTCATATGACAGACAAATTTGTTTCACCGTTTTACTTTTAAAGGTTTCCTTTTGTTTCTCATTGTGTTGCTTTTCAATTAAGGCTACTAAGATCCAAGATGGATTAAATTCAGCTTCAGTACTTTAAAGATAAAGATGGAATAACCTATAAATCTTGTGTATGCCGCCTCGGTGGCCTAGTTGATAGCGTACTAGGCTTTCACCCCGAGGACCCGGGTTCGATTCCCGGCGAGGGCTTGGCATTTTCATACGCTATAAATCATCCCATCGTCTGCATTAGCCCAAGTGTGCACAATAGTCGGACGTTAAAAAAAAAAAATCTTGTGTATTTTTCAATAAGCAAATCGGGTATGGTTACCATTAGATCATGTTATCGCTAAGGTGACCAAAGCAGTGTTGTGTTGTGAGGGTTAACTTGTCTGCGCGAGTTCCATGCCTTTTCGTTCCAGTTTAAAACGGCGATGTAAAAGAAAAAAATGTTTTGTAATTTCGTCAGGTCCTGAAACTAAACAAATAAACAAGGAAATTAAAAGATAATTTGAAGTTCCCCCACCACGAAGGCCGGCCTAGAGTGTGACCGCCCCTTAATATGGGGGCCCCGCCCCGCACACCTGCCCCTCCATTATTACAAAGTAGTGTTGTGTTGGGCTTCGCAGAGACTTGTCACTATTGTTAGTGCGCTTACTAAATGTATATATTACTTAATTAAACTATGACTTACTCTATTGGCTTAATGGTAGTTTGTCTCGAATGTGGCCGGGGACGTTTTATAGGCACGGATAGGCCTGCACCACGCCTTTCGATCACATCTTTTCGCTGTAGGAACATTTTAATGTTTTTTTTTTTTAAATCAGTAGCCTAATGCTGTTAGAAATATGCCGTGCACAAAGAACACTCAAGGCATACGCGGCGTAGCCAACATTTTGTTACTAGAAAGAAAACACGTACACTTATTACGCTTATAAATTTTTACCAATTTCGAAAATCATTACACTTATCCACAGTATGGACTTAGTATAGACTATGTTTTCAGATCGATGTTGTCAAATCTTTTGAACGAATTTGTTAAAATTAAAAAAATCTTGGTAGACTGACTTATGGCTAATGCACAGTTTGAGATACCGGGGTAATAGTTGTACAAAAAATTAAGTAAATAATCAGTTTTTGTTTTCACCGCCTTTTGTAGTTAAATTGAAAAACCCCGTTGAACCATAATCTCCTTTTACGTATACATTATTTGAGTTTTTGTTTACTTTTTAAAAAAATTGTACAATACGGTTTATGTATATATATATATATATATATATATCCCACCGTCTGCATTAGCCCAAGTGTGCACAATAGTCGGACGTTAAACACCAAAAAAAAAAATATATATATATATATATTCGTAATATTTTCCTGGAACAGCCTGTGTTGAATCTGTACGCCAAATTTTACTTTTTCAATATTACACTAGCTTAGGCCCCTAATTTAATGCGGAGTAGGCTAACACAAGGGTCGGTGCTTGGACCAATTAGCCTATATACACAGTGCAGCTCTGTAGGGAACAAGAAAAAATACGTCAATACGAATGTCATTATAAGAAATGTATTTAAAAAATAGTATTTATGCAGTCAAATAGTGATCTTTGAATATTTTTTTTCTTTTATTACATACTGTATTATCTAATTAACACATAATAACCCGCGAAAAATAATTTTTTTAAGGATTGCTTACGATTTTCGGCTGTGGTTTTAACTATTTTGTGACGTCATTGCAGTTTACATTGGTTAGAACATACTGGATTTCCTACACCGACCTACTGCTGCTCATACGCGTTATCGCATTCTAATTGGAATTACTAAATACTTTTTTCGTTCTTCTGACGTAAACGTTGTTAAAATTGTGTCCTTTTAATTAGCCGCCTCGGTGGCCTAGTTGATAGCGTACTAAGCTTTCACCCCGAGGACCCGGATTCGATTCCCGGCCAGGGCTTGGCATTTTCATACGCTATAAATCATACCATCGTCTGCATTAGCCCAAGTGTGCACAATAGTCGGACGTTAAAAAAAAAATTAAACACCCAGCATCCATGTCAGATCCTCATTATTTACAAAAAAAATTGTTTTATCGTTTTAGCTATTAAACATGTTACCTACTTTCGCGCCTTTATATTTTAGATTATTGTTTTTGAGCATGAATAAAGCGTTATACTGAAAAAAATGGAAACATCGAAAACAATCTCCTCTGCATATTTAGGCCTACCAAAAAATTAAAGATATAATTTAGATTATTTTTATAATTTATACATTGAAGATTATATAGCCTACTTGAGTAAGAAGGTTACCGTTGGGTTGATACATTATTTTTATTATTAGCTTATGTTTTTGTGTTTAAATATTAAATATTTGGTGATGAAAGATATTTGTACATGAAAAACTGTACAAATAAATAGAAATAATGTATTTTATAAATGTCTATGCAGATAGTATATAGGCCAACTAATATCCGAAATGTTTAGCAACTTAAAGATAATAATATGCTCGAGTTAATCAATTACAAATTTAAAATGTGGCACATTAGTTCTAAATATCGTGTGTGTGTGTGTGTGTGTGTGTGTGTGTGTGTGTGTGTGTGTGTGTGTGTGTGTGTGTGTGTGTGTGTGTGTGTGTGTGTGTGTGTGTGTTCATTCTTCTATACATCCAACTAAACAATTGTTCCGATTTAATTTTTGATTAAATATCGTTAGTCAGAAATTAAATTTATTACAGCTTTTTAATTTAACATTTTCTTCTGTCTGATACAATTTTCACGTGTGATTGCAAAATGAAATGCTAGAGTAACCTGCTCAAAATTCAACCGTATCTTATTTATAATACGGGAGCCTAGAATAGTAGGCTAATATATATATATATATATATATATATATATATATATATATATATATATATATAAATATATATATATATATATATATATATATATATATAAGATAAACATTCTGCAACATATATACAGCTGCAGTGGGTGCAGACTAGCTGTACCTTTTGAGAATGTTTAGACGTCCCTCGCGGTACCCGTGTCTAACACACAAGTACACTTCCAACACTACATTTACGACTTTAACATTTTACACGCACACTTACGTTTAGGGAGGCGATAATAGCCTCAATGTGCTTTTTGCCTAAAAATACATACATACATACACACACACGCGCGCGCGTGTGTGTGTGTGTGTTTGTTTGTGTGTGCGTGTGTGTGTGTGTGTGTGTGTGTGACAAATTGTAAGCCTATGAGGGGTTTACAGTAATTTAATAAAGAATCCAGTCTGTCCAATGTTTCAATAATTACAAACTCAAAGAAATGTTATGTTTATAATTTATGATTTATTTACATGTGTGCTGGTGGTATCAAGTTGGTCGTGTCAGGCAGCAGTGTTGCCAAGTCTTTATTGTTGCCGTAAAAACCAGCACAAGGCCCTGTCTGGGCACTGTCAACTGTTTCGGGATCCTTCAAGTTTAAATTTTGTTTATTATTTAGTCCTGAAACAAAAACCGTTATGTTAGGAGCGCGAGCACTGTGTAGAATAGTGTTTCTTGAAAAAAACAGACTGTAGGCCCTATTGCGACAAGGGCCGCAATAATTGTTATAAACAAGTTGTTTATAACATAGCACAGTCCTCATGGCCGAAAGGCCGTCTGAGTAGTTGCTGACTTTCTGACTTTTTCACGATAACTTTGACAAAAAGAACATTGATCTTCTAACTAGAATTATTAATTATTAAGTTATTCCATCAGTTGATGGCGATACTGCCAAGCTGCTCTGCAGTGTTTGCTTAGCAAAATCCAGTCTCGCCATTTATAGACTCCACAGCTCACTGTTTTGGAAGTTAGTTAGTTAATCTTATGTGTTTCAAAACGGGATTAAACAACAACAACACACACACACACACACACACACAAAATTGTGTAATGTAGGCTATTAACGACCTCCTAGGAGTAAGATCTGAAGATGAAATTATAATACCGAAACATGTGGTATCTTCATCGAACTCAACTCGTTAGAACCGTTTTGAGACGTTGTAACTAGTGCAATTGGGACTCATTCAAGATTAGCTCCCCGCAGGGGGTTGCAGACTAGCTGCACCTATTGAGAGAATTTGGACGTCCCTCGCGGTACCCGAGTCTAACACACACTTACACTTATAACACTACACTTACGACTTTAACACTTACAACACTTACACTTACATTTAAGGAGACGATAATAGTCTCAATGTGCTTTTTTCCTTAAAATAAAACAAAAAATTAAGATTATCTACGATTTAAAAATACATTTTGCTATTTGGAGTCGAGACAAAAAAAAAAATAGAAACAAATATTTGAAAGTATTAGGCCTATAGTTTCCTGTCTGTCCGCCATCGAATTAATTCTAGAACAGGTTGAGATATCAGTATCAAATTTTATAGAACGTTGTTTTTTTTAATAATTTGACCGTTTCCAAATGGCATCCGATTCTAAAAGTTCCCAGAGATTGAAGAAGCGATTTTTTCCTGGTTTTTACAAGACAGAGACAGGCATAGATCATACTTAAGAAAGCAAAGTATTTTATAAAAAAAAAGACGGACAAAGATGACTTAAATCAATAACGGGTGGCCAGATAAATTTAAGAAACTGTATCGAATCAGATTTTTGTTTATTTCTGGTAATGTTGTAGCTCTGTTCATACAGACGTTTAAGGAAACAGTAAATAATTTAAGTTTTAAGTCCGAAATGCGGACGAAAGCTGTTTATTTTGGCGGATGCTTTCACTAAAACTTTCGTTCGTAAGTACTGTGTACTGTAATGCGCATAGAGCAGTTTTACTGTTTTTTTCAAGGTAACTTTGGTAAGGGCTTTTCAATTTGTTTTCGTGTTTTTTCAGTGGTATTTCCATCTTCAATTATTAATGTAAAAGTTTTTGTATTGTAATTACTATTTATCAATTTACGTAATAATTTACTATCATTTTATTTCCTTTCTAATAAACAGTCATTTTTCGAAAATCCTGCAATGTCCGATATAGGCTACGCCGAATTACCGCGGCTCTACTGCATAACACAAGGCGGGGTACAGTGTAGGCTATGTGACCTAACTACAGGGTGTATCTTTTGCATAACCTGCGCCCTGATTCGGTAACACTATCTGCAGTGTGTATTTTCAATGTAATTTAAACGTATTTAAATGTAATTAACTGTATTTTACGTTTATCTCGGAGTTACGAAAAAACATGAAAAGATAAATTGCAGCCATCTTAAGATTTTTAACTACACCGCTTAATTATATTTTTCTCTTGTAAGTTTATATGTGATCGTGTTTAGCAGTTGATGAATGTCAATAAAGTAGAGACTGTGTCGCTTGGGAGGTCGTTGTCAGCTAACAGGTAACTCAATTAGTCTGTTCATACGGTAAACACGTGTAAAAGTAAGGCAAGAGAAATTCACACGCGACGAATGATAAATAACTTGTATGTGCCGTCGATATATATAGGCTAACTACTGGACGGGACGGCTCGCGGCTTTATGATAAGTGACACGCGAATCTGCTGTCCATTAGCCTACTGCTCTGCTCGTTCCTCTGGCCGAACACGGAACTAATGTACCTGAAACTTTGTCCTGTTTAAGAGCTAAGTGAAGGGAACAAAGAAATTGGCTACGTTAAAAACTTACGTCGTAACGTATCGTTAAAAGTTTAGATGCATAGGTTTTATTAAATTAAATTAAATGAATCCGAGATATGATGGGCAAACCAGGAGTGCATAAATTTTATGAAAATGGGTCAGTTGGTAAATTTACCGGCAATCTGCACACATAGACGTCCAAGTAAAAAGCAAATTTTTGTTTCTTAACGTTTTGGTCCCTACTTCCGGTTTATAAAGTCTGTTTTACGTAAATTTATTCCTCTTATTCATTCTTTAGCTCAGGCAGTTTTTGAAGTTACGCCCTGTACGGCAGTTTTTGTGGTGCAGTGAAATCGAATTGAGAGTAACGCAACGAAAAAGTGTGTGTGTGTGTGTGTGTGTGTGTGTGTGTGTCGGTGCGGCAAATTTTGTGGTGCAATGAAATTGAATTGAGAATAACGTAATGAAAATTGACAAAGGGGCAAGTACAAGTCATCAGCCTCATTTAAAGTCGATTCCGTATCCCGGTAAATAGGGTCATTAGCAAGTATTCACTTTGAAGGCGCATTGTCTCTTAAATGGCGCATCATTTAATTTTTAAAAATTAATTAAAGAAAGTATATAATGGTAAATAATAAGTCGTTCAACAACACCGAACAATAATACAATAGTCAAGCCTTATGAGATTTGTTAACGTATCAATATGTCAGCTTGGGCATAGGCCTACATGACCACGAGTTTTGCTACTTTGCCATCTAAAAACATTGTTATCATTCAATACGTTCAAAAGAAAAATATTATATTGTCATCAATGTAAAATAAAGTCCATTGGACTAAAAATGTAACATCCATATTGTTTGCCAGTTGCATGAATGAATGAATATTTAAGGGTAACAAACACACACTTCGATCTTTTAGAAGTATTTCCCCTCTTTTCTATACTCCTAAGATTCTCCAGTTTTTGTAGTCTGCGGGAGAAATAGAAGATATGGGGCGTTTACCAGGTCGGCCGTAGCCTGGCGAGGAATGGTGAAAGAAATTCACTTGTGGTTGAGATTTGACCGGATTCCTCCCGAGCAAGTTGTGGTGTCTTCTATAGTTGTTTCGGGGTTTTGGTAAGGCTGTGCGTAGTTGTTCTGTAGTGGTTGGTGTCCTCGATGTTCTATAAAAAGATTTTCGACCGTACTTCGGGAATGAAGGACGGGGATTTTTAGCCTGATTGTCTAGGTGTCAATAAACGGAACTAGGTTGTGTAACCCAGGCGATGACACTGTTCCTTAGCCTCTTTACTTGGTAACTTTCCAAAGTACTGGCTCGTCTCGTAGCCTTCCGCAGTATCTGCAAGTTAGATTTTCTACTAAGCCAAGATTCCTGAGATGTCTCTTGAGGGTCATACCCCGTAAGAAGCTTAATTTTACTAAGACCGATACAAATCTTTGCTCTGCTCCTGTCAAACGAGGACGAGAGATCGGCGTTAACGAAAAGCGTAATGCTTACAGCAGTAATTGCAGCCCCGAACCTACAACCTTGTAGTGTACATTCCAGAAACGCAGCAGACTGAACGGTGTCTTAGCGAATTTGAACACAACGGTTAGCACTATTTTTTTGGATTCGAATAGATTTATGAAAATCTCGAAGTTGATTTTTTTGCAATCACCAAAATGTCTTTATTGTCTACTTCGTCTCTTACACATCTGTCTACCATGTTCCTGAAAGTGCGAAATAATTTGTGTCAGTCAGTCATTAGGGATTAAAATTGTCTTTGACCGTAGATAAATGGATGATTTATTTATTCCGAATTATCTCGTTTACTAAGCTACTTACACAAAGTGGAGCTAGTGAAGGCAAGGATCCTTAAAACGATTAAGCGTATAATAAGACATAAATTATATGGCTTTTAGGCTGCGCATTATTTACGAGTCGTAATGAAATGCGTGAAAAGTACAAGAAGCAAGTTGGATGCCCCATGTGGTCCCACTTCCGTCGCCGTCCTCCCGTTTGTCACCGTCACCGTTAGCCGCCATATTGTCACTACAGTGATTGTACATGGATAGGTCACACCACTGGAGGCTAAACGAATTTAGCATGAAACGTCTTTAGGAGCACCGTGCACAGATTTAACGTGTGTAATGTTTTAGGGCTGGTTGTGATGTTCCCTCGAATTTATACTAATACATAACAGTATATTTTGAGCACCTCATATTAAATTTATTATAATTAAAATTTCCTGTGTTTCCGCCCGGGATCGAACCGAGGAACGTATAACCACTACACTGGGGAAACTACGAAGAATTTTGACCCATGTAAATGTATGAAATGAATCGTTAATTTAATTTTGATAAATATGTGATAGTGTGTGATAAATAGTGATAAATATGTGATATTATATTAATAGTGGTTTTATATTAATTAGTAACGAACAGCTGATATGCTGTAATAAGTTTCAGGTTATGCTGTTAAAACTAGCTATGTTAATTTGTCGTGTTTTCGAACAAATTATGGTAATTAAAATAAAAAGGAAGAGAAAACATGATGCATGATTTTTATTTTTGGTTCAATAACAGAAATTAGTTTTCTTCTTATTAATGTATAACTTTCATCCATCACCAGGGATGAAACAGATACCCCGATACCAAGAATCGATAGGCCTACTTTTATCGGCCTAGTATAAGTACTAGTAATAAGATATCGGTAAATTATTTTGTTAAGCTTAAGCAACACTATCGCCGACCTCGGCAGTTCGAACCTGAACACATTTTACTAAAATACCTCTTACAATAAAAACATCCCGAGATGGTCCAGTCATCCTACGGAACCTGCATATTTATATGTACAAGTCTAATGGGTAACAAATTAGTTAAGTTTATTTATTGTTTTTTGTATGCACATGTGTTATAATTATAACTTGTATATTTTTCATTTATTGCTTTTGATATGTCCATGTAGTATTTATTCAAATATCAGTTAAAATGTACATATTTTCATGTACTGTTTTTGTTGCGTTGTGTTTTATTTGATATTTTTTAAATTTAATTTTGACTTTTAATACGAAGTAGTAGATCGTACTATATAAATTATCTTTAAATTTCTTTGGTGTTTGCGTCACATTTCTTTCTGTACTTTTATTGCATACCTACTAATATAGGTAAATTCTTTTCGATTTTCTTGAAGTATCGATTTATTTTTCCGATACCAGTATCTGGTAAATTATCGATAATCTTGTAATATTTTATCCATATCCGTCACGTACGGAAGTGTAACTATTCAGGTGTTTTTTTAATTTGTTTCTATAATTTTTCAGAATTTTTAGTTTAATGAGCTTTTTGGCCAAAACTACTTGAAAATTAATAAACAAATTAATTTTTTCCAAAAAAAAAACGTGCTGTATGAGTACGTATTTCTTTTTCTTTAAATTCCCCGCAGGGGTGCAGATTAACTGCACCTATTGAGAGGATTTAGACGTTCCTCGCGGTACCCGAGTCTAACACACACTTACACTTGTAACACTACACTTACGACTTTAACACTTTACACTCACACTTACATTTAGGGAGGCGATAATAGCCTCAATGTGCTTTTTGCCTTAAGATAACAAAAAAATCTAATAACTCAAAAATTAAGATTAAAAGCAGCCTAAATTCGGTTCTCATATACACCTGAAGCACCCAGTCAAAATGTACGGGACGATGTTATATTAAACATCGTTAAGCTAAGAACAGAAAGGAAGAAAATCGAATCTAAAGATTCATCTCAAATTTAGTGTTATGTAGATTTCCATAACCTAGCCAACTTACAATGTTTACGAGTTATTAATTTATTGTTTTCTTATATCCTTTAAATAATCATTAAAAAAAATAGATACTTAAAAAATCGTTTGACAGTACTAAGACGAAAATTCTGACTTTAGGCTTATGAAAAAATATTAATAAGCAGCACTCAAGTTCACCGTTACATCTGATAAAAACTCGTTTGTTAAAGTTAAGTGTTTTATCGAAATGGCCGCCTAGCTTTCGGCCGCGATAGCATCATAGAAATGTTTGAATAAATCCTTAATTCCGAGCCTGTCACAACAGCAATAATTGATCAATCAAAACTTTTAAAAATGGTAGCCGCAAAGACGTAGGCCATAGGCCTTGCGCGACCACCAGAGCGCGCTGCGATGGATTGACGTGTAGAGCGGGACTCTGATCTCCAGATATCTCCAGTCAGACCTGTTCCACGTCCTACACGGTAGCCCGGCATTTTATTTTAAATTCACTCTTCTCAATTCGACGATATTCGCCGTTTCGTTCTCATTTGAGCAGCCTAAATACGCGATAACTCTTTAGGAGGTTGAAGTGTTTCATCCCCGCAGGGGGGTGCAGACTAACTGCACCTATTGAGAGGATTTAGACGTTCCTCGCGGTACCCGAGTCTAACACACACACTTACAACACTACACTTACGACTTTAACACTTTACACTCACACTTACATTTAAGGAGGCGATAATAACCTCAATGTGCTTTTCGCCTTTAAAAAAATGTTTTCATTGCAGAAAGTAAAAAGATTGATAGTCCTAGTTCAATCACGAGAAGGACAGGCGTTAATGACATTCGTTTATAGTTACTCATAAAAACAAATGTGGCAATCGTGGACCTGCCCACAGACGTGAAAACTTAAATAAACGTAATTGCATAGGTTCCAGTTGTTATGCTCTAACAATTTCGAAGACTGTGCGGGGCACGTAGTTCAATGGCGTTCATTAATAATTTAAATAAACCAACTTATTTTTACGCGCATAAAATTAAAGAACAATGTATATGCATGATACATTTGAGTATAAAGCTCTATCATTTTTATACTTGATCACCTTGTTATATAGTATAATTATAATACTCTTAGCCTGGAGTTAATTATGATTTAAATATTTGTTATTGAACATATTTATTTACATAATTATAATTACATTATCACTGTATTGAAATATTAAGTACTAGCTGTTACCCGTTGCGGCTTTGCCTGCAATTATAATGTAAGCAATCAAATTTATAATCAATTTTTTTGCTACTCGATACGCTAAAACAGGGTCATGTCATATTTTAATAAAATACAGTATTATTAAAAAGTCATTATTACAATTAAACTGGAATAGTATTGTGTTTATCTCAGATACCTAAAACGTGTTCACACCAAATGTAATCTCATTTGGTCCAGTAGTTAAAGTGTATTTGAATAACAAACAAGTAAACAAAAACAAACTCAGAAATATAATATGATTAGCTGTTACCCGTCACGGCTTTTCCTGCAATCATAATATACATTAAAGATCATGCATTACCGTGTTAGGACCAACAACCGTGTTAGTTAAGTTATGGAGTACTCTTTAAAAAATATATAAAGTTTTTTCCATGCATAACCGTATTGGGCCCAACAACCGTGTCAGGTTATGGAGTACTCTTTTGAAAAAAATAAATAAAGGTTCTTTTAATGCATCACCGTGTTAGGCCAGGCCTAACAACTATGTTAGTTAGCTTATGGAGTATTTTTTAAAAAAATATAAAGTTTTATCACGCATCACTATGTTAGGCCTGACAACCGTGTCAGTGAAGGTTTGGATACTCTTTAAAAAAATAAAGGTTTTTTTCACAAATCACAATGATAGGCCCAACAATCATATCAGTTAGGATATGTAGTATTCTTTAAAAAAATATAAAAGTTTTTTTACACATCACCGTGTTAGGCCTAATAACCGTGTCAGTTAATATACTTAGTATTCTTTTAAAAAATTTAAAGGTTTTTTCACACATCACCGTGATAGGCATAACAACCGTGTCAGTTAGTATATGCAGTATTCTTTAAAAAAATATAAAGGTTCTTTTACGCATCACCGTGTTTGGCCTAACAACCGTGACAGTTAGGATATGTAGCCAAATAATGTTTAAAAAAATATAAAGGTTTTTTCACGCATCACCGTGTTAGGCCTAACAACCGTGTCACTTAGGTTATGCACTATTCTTTTAAAAAATGGGTTTCCTATCACCCAAACCCGTGTTAGACGTATTTTTATTGTTTTACTGATCTGTAGATCAGTAAAACAATAAAAATACGTCTAAAATCAGTACAACACGGTACCGATTTTCGCCGGTAGCAATTTTGAGGTTATGTTGGTCACTTTTATTTTCAATTTTTATCGTACTTCTCCTGCTTTCATATTTTGGATTTTTGCTTTTGGGCACACAATAAAGCATTTTAGTAAGAAAAATATCGAAAACTCCAATAGATGCTGCACTGCATATTTACCATTTTTTCATATAATGTAATTACACAAATATATATACTACCTTGCAATTAAAGTATCCTAATAAAATTGTATATAATATATATATATTCTGCACTCTGCTTTAAAAACATTGAATAGTCTTAAATGAAAAATACCAGATTGTGATTATTAGATGAAAATGTAACATTAAAAACAATACTTTTGCAATAAATAAAACATAGATTAAGATTTGTAAAATGGGATTAGATCTATGTCCATCTCAGGTGCCTAAATCTCATGTTCAGTAAACAGTAATTAAACCTAACTATAGTTAACAGATGTTACAAAAATAAAAACTGATAATTATTTTGGGCTGGGTAAGTAGTATAATGACGTTTTGTAAAACTGGAATAGGCCTATATGTATCTCTGATACTTAAACCATATACGTACCAAATTTAATCTCAATTGGTCCAGTGGTTAAAGCGTGATTGAATAACAAACAAATAAACACACAAACTTTCAGAAATATAATATGAATTAGATAAATACAATGTGTAAGCTATACGCCTTAATTTTGTGCTAGATGTGTCGGATAGGCTATGTAGTATATAGGCTATGTAGTATAATGGAATTAATTATATTTAAAATGTTTATTGTACAAATAATTTTAAACAAAGTAATATTTAATGTAAAAAAATATGCTGTGACGGTCAAAATCTTACATGTCGGCTCGATTTATCCCCAACAAAACAAAATCTTACATGTCAGTTCGATTTGTCCTCATAAAACCAGACTGCGTAACCGTGACGGCCATAATCTTACATGACAGTTCGATTTATGCCAATCAAAACAGACTCCGTAACTTTGACGTCTACGTAGCACCGTAATTTTAACATAGTTACAAGTTTTAATCTTTATTTTTTATTTACTTATTTTTTTTAATATGATAGGTGTTATTACAATTACGTATCATTATAATAAGATTAGGTATAATTTTTGATTAAATTAAAAGCAAAATATTTGTGTCTCCATGGACGTGTCTTCATGGACATGTTAGAACTTGTCCATTAATTTATGACTTGTATTTATAAAATTTTTGTTGTAGCTATTATATTTTTACAATTTACAATTAATTGCACATAATATCGAAATGTAAAAAAGAAGAAAGAATACTAAATACATTATTTTTAATCACCGAGATTAATTTGTTTAATCTCCGGCGTTGTGAAAATTTACACACACACACACACACACACACACACACACACACACACACACACACACACATATATATATATATATATATATATATATATATATATATATATATCCCGCAGGGAGTGCAGACTAGCTGTACCTTTTTAGAGGATTTAGACATCCCTCGCGGTACCCGAGTTTAACACACACTTACACTTATAACACTACACTTACGATTTTAACACCTACACTCACACTTACATTTAGGGAGGCGATAATAGCCTCCATGTGCTTTTCGCCTTAAAATAAAAAAATATATATATAAAAATAAAAAACAAATTTTTACTGATTATATTTATAAAATCAGGATCTATGGGGACAGGATGAGGGAGGTGTGGAGGATTAGAAGGAACAAGATATGAGTCGGAGTTCTTTGCGTGATCTAACAGGATCTATACATAAATAATAATAATATATATATATATATATATATATATATATATATATATATATATATATATATATATATATATATATATATATATATATATATATATATATATATATATATAATATATATATATATATATATATATATATATATAATATATAATATATATAGTTTTTCTGAATGTTCAACATGTAAATTACGTTATAATTACGAATTCGAAGAATGTTAGAGAACACACTCTAGTCAGAGAGTAAGACCATTTCACGGTTTCTTCGTGGAACGTTTTAGTAAACCACTTTATGAGTTTTGAATAAATTTCAGAAACGAAAATACGCCAAGTCCAGATCGGAGCCTAGGCTTAGGACACCACCAGATACGCCGGGGTTTTTATAGCTTATCCACATCGGTGCAGTCATGTCTAAAGTTTTTTTTTATCGTCTGTGACCGCAACGCAAGCCTATAAATCAACTCTATCCTGTTGTGTTGGGTGTGTGTTTATGTTACGCCAGTATTTTGCATCTTACGGCCCGACCGGGCTTTCACAACGCTGCATCTTGTTTTAAAATCTTCGGAACCGTTTTTGGGGTCATCGCCTGCGGTGCTGGGTTAATGTTAGTCTGCACAAAAATATACCGATTTTCAGAAACACTACTCGCTTACTAAATCATTTGTGTTGCCGTTTTGTAGAATCGGAATCTTCGGTGGATCCGGTAATTTTGAACTTCAACTGTAAAACGTGAAAAAAACTGTTCAATACAATATGTGAAAAGCATGTATGGTTTTTTCACTGTTCCTTGGGAAATGAAACTTATCAACGAAGTTCCATTTTTGAGTGGTCGTTAACATGTTGTATAGGCTACATATATGTATTTGTATGTATATTTAGCACGCTAACCTTCGCAATTTTAGGCCTACTTGATTCAAACTGTACAAAACATCGATTTTGGTAATAGCTTGGAAAGTATGATTTGACCGTCGTAACCACCGTTAAAAAACTGCATAATGGACATTTTGAATTTTTGAAATCCATTGAAATCACGAAATTTAATGTGAACGGCGGTTAGGGTTCATTTTCTTATGTGGATTTTAGTGCTGTTTATGATGGTAAAATTCCGACAGAGGCAGCCAACCGTACCTCTAGCTCATATTACTCTCTCTTATCTACGCACACGTTCACCACTCGAAAGTGTAAAGCTACCGTGCTGATGGAGTGAACCGGCCTAATGGTGTATCAAACGGAGCCCTGGGAGACCTGGCGACCTCACTTCCTTAGCTACTTGTGGGTGTTCCATAAGTAAGATTATAAAACAGAATTATCGAGATAATAACAAGGTTGAAGAGAAAGAAAAATTAAAAGGGGATTGCAGCAGCAAGTATTTGCAAGCACATTAAGGAACTGGGAAGTCACCAAGTAGAATTGTGAGAGCTACCCACTTCGAATCTTCTCCAAATCATAGACTTTATAAAGAGACTAGGACTGGAGAAGAGCCGCAATTGAGCATCTCAGGAATTCAGAAATGGAGCAAAGTTGATCCACAAAGGTCGCAGTGCAGTAGTAATCCTACTAATTCATTCATTCATGATGGTGAAATCAGATTTTCAAAAAAAGGGTAAGGTAACATAAATCACTTTTGGGAATTCACTGGCATTACCTCAGCGAGAGAGTTGCGTGCCGCGATTATCATTAAACTTGCTTCATAGAAACATTATCGGATAGGCTGTGTGGCAGTGTCATCCAGAGAAACTCTGCTTACTTTCAAATATGTCGGTAATTTACAGTGTTTATAACACCCTCAGCTATTGAAATCATGTAATTACTGTTGAAATAAATACGTTTACTATTTTTAATTAATCGTATACATTATATATTTGTAATCATCTTTTATTTGCTTCAGTCACTGTTCCGTTTTCAGAGTGAAATGTGTTGAACAGATGTTAAAGGTGTGCTGTGTTTACTGGGTTTGCATGCTGTTTATGGATTCTGCGGCGTATTCAGTGAACACGATTCCATCCAACAAGTTAATAACCAAGTACATAACAAACCGGGCCAAATCATGTGTTTGCGTTTTGTGCAGGCTATTATTACCGGTCCGTCGTGGATTTTGCATATTTTTATTGGTGCTGTTCGAATTTACTTTAGAATCGTTTTCGGCTTTTCGTTATCCTTCCAACGGTGTACTAACTCCACGGTTCTCAAGTTTTTTGGTTTTGCTGGTTATATGTTCATGAATATGCTTGTTCTGACTTTTTATTCTGCTATCTCATCAAAGTTTTTGTACTTTCAGAATTGTCATAAATCCACTGCGATACAAAAATCCGTATTACAAGCCTATTTTCAATTTTCCTACATATTTTTTCTTGCTTTCCTTTAATTTCGTTGTAGATTCTTTCTTGTTCCACTCTTTTAATATTTGCCGTTCTTTGGAGTGGACTTTAGTGGTTCTGTATTTATGACTTTTGTCCGGATCTTAATTCTAATGATCTCACTTACTTTCGATGATGTTCAAGCCAGGTGGTCATCAAATGCGGAGCGGACTTTACACGAGCGAAGCACACAAAATATAACCCGTTGTTTTTAATGTAAATGCGGCTACTGAAAACGTAATAGAGCTGAGCGAAGTCAAGCGGCATCGCTGAGCTTCCTTTTCGCGTAGCTTTGGCTCTGTCTACGTTCGGTTTTAAAGCTGGCTCCGCTTCCCCCACCACCACGTTGACCACGCCTTCAAACTTATTACTTCTCGTTACCTAGGTTACGGTTTTTAAACATAATAGTTTCCTATAATCCGTTACAGTAGGTTTAATTCGTTATATTTAAATGATACAAACGCGTTCTTTAAACTGATTGAAATCCGCTTTCGGTTGCCTTACATTCTGTTCGGCTCGGCTCAGCTTAGTGCAGCTCCGCTCCGCATTCGGTGGCTCAGCACTGCAGACTTGCGTTGATTGAGTGTTGACGGAAATTGAAGTTACATTGTCACTGCCAAGTCCTTAAGTAACTGTTCAGCGATTCCGTTTGAGCGGCTGACTTATTTGGCATTCCCTTTGCACAAGCGGAAGTAGCTTTCTCAAATATTTACACAGTTTGATGATATTGTCGTGAATAAATGATGCTAGCATTCCGTATACCACTTAGCAGCTTAAGTGCTCTCGCTGTATCCCGACCCTACGCTTAGTTTAACTCGTTCCGATGCTGGGATTTATTGTGATGATCATTGCAACTTACGGTTAGCGTGCGGTGGGCGCCAAGCGTGTTGTGCGATTACAGAAAGTAGCCCAGAAGAAAGTATTGCCATAATGATATTTTAAGGAATTAATCGGTTTTTTTCTACGATGTCTGTCCGTGAGTGCATCTCCGGAGACTAAACGAATTGACCGATTTAGATTGAATTCGGCATGAGCATGGCAGACTGCACCTAGTTCTAAAACGTTTTCTAATAAGTTTACGTTAAATAAAATAAAAAATAACACATTGGATTTTCCAAAAATCTGCTTGAACTCTTTTTATCAATTTTTTATTCGTTATCTTTAACAATACCAATATTTTTTTACTCGTTATCTTTAGCAATATCGATTTTTTTACTCGTTATTTTTAGCAATATCGATTTTTTTTACTCGCTATCTTTAGCAATATCAATTTTTTACTCGTTATCTTTAGCAATATCGATTTTTTTACTCGTTATCTTTAGCAATATCAATTTTTTAATCGTTATCTTTGGCAATATCAATTTTTTTACTCGTTATTTTTAGCAATGTCGATTTTTTTACTCGTTATATTTAGCAATATCGATTTTTTATTAGTTATCTTTAGCAATATCGATTTTTTTACTCGAAAGATTATCGATTTCCAGTTAATCTCTCGTTTCGTGAAGTGATTTTAAATTTAAATGTTTTTTCTGATGCAAGAACATTTTTAACAAATCTTTACATAAAGGATGTTTAAAGCTTTGTTGAATTCAATAACTGTTTAACGGCTCGTGAAATGGCTGTCTAACGAACAGCTGATTATTTTAAGTTTACGTACAATTGTTTTAAAGGTTATGTATTTTTATTGTTTCTAGTAGCAGAGGTTATTGTGCTATTTTTGTATTTTTAAATAAAATAATCAGAAACTATAAACAAATAAAGTATGTGCTTTGTACAAAAATGAATGGTTATTTGGAAGTAAAGTTTAACAAAACTTATATTACAATACAACTTTTATCAATTTAAATCATAACCTGTAAAAATATATTTAAGCATTGTTTAAAGGAGCTGCATAAATAAATTACTTAACAAGCGTGTAACGGTCCTTTAAATTTTAACAGACGTTCTAGGAACACTACATTTAAAATTAAAGCTCTGTTACTTTGAAGAGTAACAGATGTTTTTTGTAACCAAATTCTATTTTAATAAGGCTTTAAAATTACTTTAATATAAAGGTCTTTTAAATAATTTAATGAACGTTCTTGCAACCGGGTATTATATTGCTAAGAATACCACACACAAATATTGATATTATAATTATAGTATATAAATTTAAAACCTGTTTTAGTAATCATGATCGGTGCTCTGATTCCGGATCTGGATCTTACCATGATGGCCGCTGCAATAACGCAATTTCCGAAGTGATTTAAGTAGGACTCAGTAGGCTAATTTTTTCACGCGTTTTCAAACTGGACGAAAATATAACATCTTAGCTTTACTACGAGGGAACGTTGTTTGAAGTTATAAACTAACCTAAAAACAACAGTTATCGTTAGTTGTTAGCTGAGGCGCGATGCAGCCGTCGCTCTTCTCCTCTTTAAATGCAAATCTTAGCCGTTAACATTTGCGGCAGTTTCAACATTTCATTGGCCGGAATTGTTTATGTCTGTCAACTTTAAGCCGGAGTTATTTTCAAATTGGATATTGTAGAGAGACGCACGCACGCTGGGACACTAAATTTACCCACGTGTCGTAAACCCGAAAATTATACAATAGCGTGATTTAGAAAAAAAAATGTTGTGTGTAAAATATGTTTACCACTGTTGGTCCGGTATTACCGGCGGCGGATTAAGTTATTTTTGCAAACAATACCGATAATACGCCGCGCATCTGAGGGATGTGGCGTATTTTTATTCGTTTAGTTATGAGCCGTATTCGTTATAACAACCTGGCGGTTAAACGTTCATAGCGGGACGTGTTTGTAGGTTATGCTACAAACATGTATATTATATTACAAGATTGGCTACACGGGATTTAGATTATGAAACAACACAGAGTAGTTACACGTATATACTTAATGACGGAATATTCATGTTATTGTTTTTCCGGTTATTTGTCATCATTTGCGTGTATATGGAAACAATACACGGTGTTTTTGGAGTATGGATGAACTTTCATTTTCAAATGCCAAGTTAAAACATAAACTTAACAACTAAAACTTAGATGCCCTAGGCCTGTTTAAACAACTTTTGTTCTTGTTGAAAACTGAGAGGGAAAGTTGAACCATATTTTCAAAATGTCGTGTAGCGTTGCTATAGGCCTATTCACAAGTGGTGCAAAATGTTCAAATAAACCTTAAACAGCAACAATTACTTACAGTTGGTTGTTAATTGATATTCGATTATTTAGGTTATATTAGAAACTAGAGGAAGTGATTATACAACCCCAGACATTGCGATCGACGGACGTAATATGCAACCACACCTCTTAAATTAGTGCTCCGCAGATTAGTGCTCTTAGTAAGTACCAACAATTCACTGCCTAGTTCATCCTGCTGGAGGTCCCTCGGATCCTGGAAACCTCTTGCTAAGAAGAGTCTCACAATCATGAATTACGTACCCTGCAGTTTCCTAGTCTTTACTCAAAAATTTCCTGGGTTGTTTCTGTCTAAGACATCTTCTGCTCCTTTAAGTGTTTCATGAGGAACCTTACTTAAGAGGCGCTTGCTATTGGAATGCCCTTAAAGGTTCTCCCATATTGCCTGGTGTTACTTGTCAATCCACCTTTTTGTAGCAGACTCGGCCAACGATAGAGAGATCCCTAAATCCGGTTTGGGTCCGATAAACTCAGATGCAGATCCCAGGCCAGCTAGTCGATCTGCCATTTCATTATCCTCAACCTCCTTAAGCCCCGGAACCCAGAAGAGTAATCCGGTTTTTCAGGGACAGAGCATTGAGAGGTTCTTCCGATACTCCCAGGTCAGGTTGGACTGAATTAGAGGACGAGTTTTTTGATTGCTGCTCGATTATTGGTATAACTATGAATGCAAGTTTTCTTGAAGGCCAGTTTAAAATTCACCCGAACGCAGTCATTAATGACTATTACTTCAGCCTGGAATAATGTTGCATACAAGTTTCTTTGCTCTTGGTCTCAGGCAGTACTCCCCAGCATCAGTGGCTGTCTTTGTCTTGAAACCGTTTGTATACCATGCGTGTATAGGTCTTCAGAATTTCCTAACACACGATATTCGTCCTTAAATGGCATCTTGACATCAAAGTATTTAGAAACCATATGTTGTGTGGCCATAATTAGAATCGGGTCTCTGATCTTTTCTGTGATTATAGCATGCTCCAATGTTGAGGATTCCACTATCCTGCAGCCTATATGCTGCTTTGGTATCCTGCCTCCCCCATGACATGTAGGTGCCTAGAACGATTTCCTTAGCCGCCGTTGATGTCGTGTTCATAGGCCATGTTAACGACACCATAGAACACCATGGGTCTAATGATCCTAGTGTAGATGTACTTCATCATGCCTGGTCTTAGTCCCCATGTTTTTCCAACCATTATTCTAACTGCCATTAATGACTTGTTGGCTTTCCCCATGATGCGACCGAGATTCCACATTAATTTTACGCCTAGCACAACGCCCATATACTTCACCTCGTTCTCAACAAGGATTCCTAAATTCCTTAAAGAATTTAAGTCCTCCTAGGTACGAGGTGATTCTCTTCGCTGCGCTCAATCTTGTACACATTGATGGTCGTCTTTTGTTCGCTCGCTGCGATAGCAAGTGAAAGTATGCACCGCTATACGATTCTAAAATAATGATAAGTAGTGAAAAACATTTGTCGTTCAATATCAGCTGTTTAGTGAAAATAACAAATATGTTATATGTTATTATAAGCCAATAGGCTTAACATTCCCTCTAGCGTAACTCTAACAATAGTGCAGCATTAAAACGTTACAGCTTGTGATTATTATCTTACATGTATACATCTAAAATGCATTATGACAAGTAGTAAAATGTTGCTTAAATGTAATCCAGATACACCCAAAGTGAGCGTAAATTGCTGGTTGTTATGTCTAAAAAAAATCACGTTTTTGGTGATCGAATATAACCTGTAAAATCTTTCTGATTTATTGAAAGCAGTTCGTCAGATTTTACTCAAATTTGGTCATGTTTTACGGCTAGGGGGGATATGAAAACTAAAATAAATCCTTTCGCCGTCGGTGTTTTCGTTATTTTTGTGAGTTGCGAATGCGTTTCACATTTGTATCTCACTTGAGTTATGAATCTTCATATATGATTGATTCACTGGTTGATTTTCATGGTTTTTGTCGATGGTTTCTCGAACCGAATGTGAGGAACTTAATGGAATGGATGCATCATGTATGATATTTTCAAACTACGATCCCCGAAGAAAGCTGAAAAAGAATTGTCTGTCACTATTAACTTTACATCACCCTAAAAACCTTAAATATTGAATGTTCAGCTTGAATAGACTTTTTTTGCCGCCTCGGTGGCCTAATGGATAGCGTACTAGGCTTTCACCCCGAGGACCCGGGTTCGATTCCCGGCGAGGGCTTGGCATTTTCATACGCTATAAATCATCCCATCGTCTGCATTAGACCCAGTGTGCACAATAGTCGGACGTTAAAAAAAAAAAAAAATGAATAGTTTTTTTTAAAGTAAACTACTTTTAGTACATTGTATCACATTTGTAATGTTACAGTACTTCCGCGTGTAACGGAAATATCACGGCGTAATCTCGAAAGTCGTTTTGTAAGATTTTTATACCGCAGAGATAACAAAGTGTTCCCCTCCCCCACCACGAACGAATTATAATTTCGTTTGATTTCATACATTTTCCCGACAAAATCTAAAGTAGGGAATTAAAGTTGCTGAACTTTGTAGCAGAGGGTAGATAAAGTGGGAAGCAGGCTAACTAAAAGCTGACTAGGCTCAGGGGAAATCGTATTTATCCGTTACACGTTACAATCACAACCGAGCTTTGAGTGGCCGGGCAACGTCTAGCCGCCATTTTGGAATTATTTAAAGCGAAACTTGTGGCGCAGGAAACAGGCAATTACTAATATTTTAAAACAGTTATTAATGCGTTATTAAAGATCCTGATCGCTAACAGCTAAGGCAAACATCTCGTCTTCTCTGCTTGGATCTGTTGACTTAATTATGTTTAAGTGTTGTAAATAGATAAACAAGAAGCCTTTGTTCACTTAACACCTTGGGTGTCTCACAGTAATTGCTGTATAAATCGGCTCAGTAAGTGGTTATATTTTGTGATGCGCTAACAATTCTGGAAGGTCTTTTAGTGAATCTAAAGTTCTGCGAATATATAAACGGCATTTTTGAACGATGTTTTTCGCCATACCAAATTGCTCCTTTCGCGTCTCAAATATTATTTAGTATATATGGTCTGTTAAGGCATCGCAAACTGTGTCAATCCGTTGTGCAATCGGCCTTTACGTACAGCAAATACAACAATTAACTTAATGTTGCAAGTAGGATATAACCAGAAGCATTTTAAAATTCAGAAGATTCAAGTGTTATTTGACTACGAACAAAAAATATTTGTCCAAGGAAAGGTTAGTAGAAAAATATAGGCTGAAGCACTTTAAATTTTGGTGAACACAATTTTTATTTCGCTTTCACTCCTACCAGTGCCATTGTTTGTGCCATCTCTTTAATCCACCTTCACCCTGATTCTTCTCGCTTCCTTCTTTACGTCGTAGTACACAAAAACAGTTGTTTCCGCCATCAATCATCAGGCATCTGCAACAAGTGGCCAAACCATCTGAATCCCGTCCTCTCGTTCTCATCAATTACGTCTCCCGTTGTCTCCTAGCTAATTCCCACGTCCATCGTTCCTAATCTTTTACCTCCGTGAAGTCCATCCGCGTATCTAGCCTGAGCTTGAACCCATCGTAGATCGTGACACTTCGACTTCAGCTGTTTGTTAGCGAAGTGAGTAGTGCCTATATCCGTTGAAAAAACATAACTGGTCAAAAAAGAAGGCTTTCAAATGGAATAATACGTATCTACAGTAAAAGGATTTATATTTATCCCTAGAATCTTACTGAATAATGTACTTCTCACGCGGATTGTAGACTGTACCTGCTACACGTTTCTGTACATAAAGTACTTTTTTTTTATTTTATTCAATTCTGAAACATTAACTATATTAAATTCAATTAACAAACGTTTGAACTGTTTATGTAACATTCGGTTGTTTGTAATGAAACGAGCTGTGCTGAGTTTGTTAAAGCACTCGATTTAGTCTTATTTTGTTTCTAAGTGATTCGCTTATAATACATAAAACATTATTTAATTCAATAAAAAATAAGGTGGCAATATTGTTACCAGTTTGGCGGTCGGTATTTTCCTTTATTTGTTCCGGTACCGTAAATTTCTTTCACTGAAATAATTTATATTGACTTGAGTGCCTTCATTTTTGACGTAAATTTTGGTAAAATGAAACGATTTGGTCGGTTTTCTTTTTTTGTAATTTTTGAACCAGATTTTTAGGAATGTGTAGTCTCATAATATTTCATTAAAATCGTTTTTCTACTTTGAGATAATTTAATTTTTAACATTTTTTTAAGAACAGTGTTTCAAATCACGTTTTTTAATGTTTTTTTTATGAAAATAGTAAAACATATTTTTCATGTAGGCTACCTGTAGTTCTGTTTACCGTAGATAAATGTTTGGTCCTCGTGGTAATTTCAAAAGGTATTAGGAAGCCGTAGACGTTCACGTTTCTTTTGCCCGAAGTGGCCGTTTGACATTTCAATAACTCAGGCCAGCGAACAGTGCGACATTAGAAAAAGAAGTTTGAACTCTCATCTCGTGAAGAGGGAGGTGCTAGGCGCGTTTTACAACGTCCAAGAAACAATGCCAATCGTAAAAACGGTGTTAAAACAGTGTTCGTGCTTTCCTTTGTACAGAATAATAACAAACATGCAAAAAGTAAGAAGGTGTTTAGTAGTGGGCTGACCCCTTGTGGCCTGGCTTGCGTCTGCAGAATGTGGAACCTTATGTTTTAGCACTACCAGCAGCCTACTGCAGCTGTCAGTATATCCACTAATACAAACCTGAAAACTAAGGTGTTTTGTACCATAACACCACTGAGTAATAAGGTGTTTAGGACATAATAGAGGTCGTACACTCACTGCAACTTCAAGTATCTAAACTTCTAAAGAAATAATAAACAGTGGGTTCTCAGACCACCACCAATAGCCTACTGCATCTGTCAATATCTCCAATAATACAAACATAAAAACTAAGGTGTTTAATACCATATTGAAACATGAAGACTAAGGTGATTAGTATTATATACAAACATGAAAACTAAGATGTTTAGTATCATATACAAACATGAAAACTGAAGTGTTTAGTATCCCATGCAAACATGAAAACTGAAGTGTTTAGTATCACATACAAACATGAAAACTAAGGTGTTTAGTATTACATAGAAACATGAAAACTAAGGTGTTTAGTGTCATATAAACATGAAAACTAAGGTGTTTAGTATCCCATGTAAACATGAAAATTAAGGTGTTTAGTATTGCATACAAACATGAAAATTAAGGTGTTTAGTGTCACATATAAACATGAAAAGTAAGGTGTTCAGTATCGTATACAAACATGATAACTAAGGTGTTTAGTATCATAACACCACAGAATAATAAGGCGTTCAGCGCATCATAGAAGTTATCTAAACTTCTAATATTATTTTTATTGAACTTATAGTGGAAAAGAGACATTGTAGTACCTTCATGGTAAGACCCAGACCTGGTACCTTGAAGTGTGCCGATCAACATTTACCTCTTAATCATTTTTTGAGGAATCGTTTAATATATATATATATATATATATATATATATATATATATATATATATATTATATATATATATATATATATGTTAGCACGCTCACGGTCGCAATTTTAATCCGATTTGCTTCAAACTTGGTACAAAAATCGATTTTGCTAATAGCTAGGACAAGTTCGTTAACGAGCAAAATCCGTTCAACTGTTTCAAAATGGCGACATTCTTAAATCCTTAAAAATTTATATAACTTCTTTGTCTTAAATATTTTTGTTGAACTGATTTCACCATCGTAATCAGCGTTAAATTGTGAATTTTCAAAATACGTTGAAATTATGAAATTAATTTTGACAGCTGTCAGGGTTCATTTCGTATTTTCAATGCAGTTTGAAATATTAAAATGCAAATATAGACAGATTTAATGCTACTTATTATCATGAAATAAGAGTTTCTTGAAGTGGGTAAGATAAAAATACTTCTGAAAACTCGTTTCCAAGTTTTTTCAGCTTGATTCTCGCGTTCTGAAATAGTTTTTTGAAAATTAGTTTCCATCACGTCAGCGATACAGACGCGCTGTTTATGTTGGTTCACTCGTTCAGTTGTTTGTTGTTTATCTTTAAGCTTTTGTCTAGCAAATGTGTTCCAGTTTAAAGAATAACATTTTAAAATTCAGTCCGACTAGCGCCGCCTCATCGGCAGGACTCGCACGTGGTTCGGCCCGAATGTCAATGAATGTCAATTAAGCGGCCCCCAAGATTTACACACCTCTGGGGAGCCTACAGCCTGCCTTTTAGAATATTGGGTAGCGGCAGCGCCGAGTCCGGAATCCCCAAAACTAATTTCCTCAGTCCGCAAGGAGCTCGCCAAGAACATTAAAGTATTCTACGTGCTTCAGTGCCGATTTTGTTTGACACTTCCATTCATTTTACTTGGGATGTTTGACTGGTTAACTAGTTCGGTATTAGTCTTGTCTGGGCAGTCACTAAAACGTTTGTAATAATAAAAGTTGTAACTACGTAGGGTTCTCCGTACTGTTTACGATAGCGATGAAATTGTCACTGTTTGAGTCAAAATTTACCATTCATCTCTTATATTGTAAGCTATAACCTATATCTCAAGTCGGGTGGAATTGTTCTCACGGCCAGTGAAATTTAAGGATGCTTATTGAAAGGGTTCTCGTGGTCGCCTCGGAAGTAGTTGGAACTGCTCCTCAATAGGTACGGCTTTCGGGAATGTGTTAAAATAATTTTTAAATTCATCTCTGTACAAGATGTCTATTTTTAGACAACTTGAAAATATTTTTGTCTAATTAATAGTTTTTAAACATAGGCCCTACCTACATTATTCTTTTCTGTAGGAAAACTAACCGAACTCTTTTTCACAAACAGTTTGCACTTTTACCGAGAATAACTTTTTAATGTCTTTATATATTTTAATAGCAATCTGAGTAAGACAAAACCTTGCATTACATTAGAGCTCTTGTAGTATACTCTCGTATCAAACTTTTTTCTCGTCAAATTTTAGTCATTAGCGAGAATATCCTTTCCATTTTCCTTAGGCGCTGATTTCTGATTCGGTGGGCTGATCACTGCCCACCGAATTAATATTCTGTTTGGAATCGTCAGTGTCCTTAGGCCGGGCGGCCACTAAATACGGAGCGGACTACTCTTCCAAAGTCGAACCTATTGTTTTTAATGTAAGTCTGGCTACTGAAAGCGAAGCGGAGCTATGCGACGCTGCTTGACAGGGCTCAGCTCAGCTTTCAGTGGTCGCACTTATGTTAAAAACAATGGGTTAGGTTTTGAATGCGTAGTGCGCTCAGCTCAGCGAACTTATTGATTTCAGGTATCTGAAAAACTGTTTGAATTTTATAAGTTTTTAATGCTTTTGTAAAATTTTTATTTTACTGTCATTTTTAAATGCTAACCGGAACACCGTGACGTATGACAGCCCTATTTATTCACCAAATTTTAAGCACTTGTTGCACACTCTGTATATCCTGCAGTAGTATGCGCGCAGATAAGAAAATGTTTTGAAGATTAAACCGATAAATGGTTGCAGAGTTGGATCACATACAGTACTTAGATAGAAAAGCTTCGCACCATGTCGGCATACTGATTCCCTGCTTACCCCTCCCTTCCACTCCGTACCGCTTAGATTGATGTTGTTCACGGAAAACCATTAAAATAAATACGGCAAGGCACATCCTGTTTTTTCTCTCCTGTACTTCTTTTCGTCTGGTTTATTTTATTGAGTAAGACTTGAAAAAACGCCCTATTTAGTGTGTAAACGGCGAAAGTTAAACAATTACTTAACTCTAGGGTCATTATTTTGAACCAATAGTTAATACAAACCAGATTGTGATTTTTACGATAGAAAAGTAATCACGGCACGCAGCTGTCTCGCTGACATATTGAAAGCGATAACATCACAATTTCTTTTCTCTTACACATTTATGATGACCTGATTTCACCAGCACAATCAACCTTAAAATTTACGAAAAGAACAAAAGTGAACCCATCGGCGTTTAATGCATTTCTCCCAACGAAATCAGAAACCTTAAAATTCTAATTATACATATTACCGATGGTAAAAAGAGATTTAAAAAAAGTCTAAGGCCGGTTGGCCACCAAATGCGGAGCGGAGCGAAAGTGCAGCCACTGAAAGCGTAACGGAACTGAGCGGAGTCGCTGGGCTCCGCTACGCGTAGCTTCGATTCTGTCTAGGTTCGGTTTTGAAGATTATACCGCTTCCTCCACCACGCTAACTACTCCTTCAAACTTATTATTTATCGTTACCTTCGGTTGTAAAAGCCTAGGTTACGGTTTTTGAACATGGTAGTTTCCTAGAATCCGTTACAGTAGGCCTAAATATTTAGTTTTGAAAGATACAAACGCGTTCCTTAAAGTGACTGAACTCCGCTTCCAGTTGCTGATCCAGTTATTCCGCGCATTTGCGTTCCTCATTTGGTGGCAACCCCGCCTAACATAAAAAAGTTGGTCAGATTTTTCTAGGTGTCTTAATTGTTTTTTTACGAGATCGAAATCATTTCAACATCCTGCGTTTAATACTTGAAGAATGTGAAGCAATACGTTATAGGCTTAGCATTGCTCAATATACCGAAACAAATAAGATCTTTTATTAAGTTTATTAATTTTAATAACGTAACTAAAAATTGAAATCCGAAACGGTTTTTACAATTTTGTACAACGTATAGTTGTGGTATATTTTACGACTGAATGTAAACGTACTAGAATCATAACCTTTATGAGATATATGTGAGCGCTTGCTGCTGGTGGCTTCTTGCGGCAGTGTTCAACTACAGTTTAGGTAATAGTACTGTCTACTTTCTCAAACGTCTTCCCCCTGTCCTCGCAGTTTTCAGCGTTCGTAGCGGCAAATAGTGTAACTACTTGAACTTTTTCCGCTAATATCGAGCACGCTTTTTATAATAATGGCTGTACTTCTAGTCCGTTTATAGTTAATGGTTTTACCTACATTTGGACTTAAAACAACGCAGTTCCGTAATTTGGCTACTAACCGTTTGAGCTATATGAATGATAAAATTTTCAAGAACGAAACCTAAAGGTGAGTTTCCACTACGTTAACGTTTTACTGTCGAGGTGTGGGATTAATATCAGGCGACATATACTTCTAACCAGGCAAGGTGTTAAGATACGCGCATTTAACACACCGCACTCACTATTGGCTGTTATAATTAAATCGACGCCGGATTACTCGAGTATTTGATAATACGAGAGAACCAGTTTCTGCTTTTTACTAAAGGCTTTGAATTCCTCTGTGATTCAGTTCCACATAACAGGTTTCCCCCTTCCCCTCCTCCTCGTCTTTTCCTCTTCGCTCTTTCTGTACTGTACTTCGGTTCGGCTGGTTCTACACCCTATACTTGGTAGTGCTGTACAAATACGTTTTATAAAATATGCTGTTAAGTAGACATTGTTGATCGGTAGGTATTTTTTCGAAAAAGTAGAGAAAACTGATATGTTTTAAAATCACTTTTTTTAAAACAAAGAAAAAGTTGCACAAATCTTGCCAATTATGTTTTTATCCTTACACTTTCTGAAAGGATTCATTTTTCTATGCTCTTAAGGCGTATAATAAAATTAGTGTTTATATTCGAAGCTTCGTCTTTCCTTTGCTTTTCCTTTACCGTTAACGCCGACCCCTCCTCCTCATTAGTCTGACATGAACGTTAAGAAAAAAAAAATATTTCTTCGATAACCAATTGACAGACTCGGTAGTGACAAAGGAAAGGACTTCATACTCCTTAATATACAGAAGCTTTTCTTCCTTTTTAAAATATCTTTCACTGAAAAAAAATCAAACAAGTCTCGTGTTGTGCTTCTTCGAATGCTGATCTCACCATGCAATGAAAGTAAACTCTGCTCAAAGTAGAATTTGAAATGTTTAAATGAGATATTATTTAATGATGTTCGTTTTTTTAAGTTTGCTTTTTACACTTTAACGAGATAAGTGTTCCGCAGTTATTAATTTTATTTCTTGTTAGTTAATTTCCTTTGGAAAATGAGCTGCCGGAGAGGCTGTCCCGTCGCGGGACCTTGACACTGATCCTGATCTTTAGATCACTCTTTGAGGGGTCGAAATTTTTGGTTCATTTGATTTAAGCTTGGCACAAAGATCGATTTTTTGTAATAACTTAGACACGTTCGTTACTAAAACAAATCCAGTCAACAGTTTAAAAATGGCGACCACTTCAAATCTACAAAACGTTTTCTTGGTTTGAAAGTCTGACCACCATCGTAATCAGCTTTAAAATCATCATAAATTTGCGCTTTAAGTTTTCAATATAATATTTTAGAAAACTGTTTTATTTATTTTTACTGAAACTAGTTACAAAATTAACAATCAGTTTACACTTGACAACTAAAATAACCCATCGGCGCTCCCAGTCTGTGCTGACTTCACTGCGAGTTCAAAAGGTCTTCTTGAATCGTCTGTGTAATTCCTCGTTATCGAGGTAGCCTAGACGCCTCCTTGTTAACATGATATTTCAGACGTTTTTCGTGGCTTTGAGCACATTTTTTTTATATCTTCAGACATAGTGATCATTTTCAAGTCCCGATGGAGATCATTATTACGAATATACCGTAGCGGAGTAACCCCAGTTCGCAGAACTTTGTTTTGAAATTGCTGAATAATTCGTGTGTTTTTTTTACACATTCCGCATAGGTGGTGCCATAAGTCCAATTGGATTTCAGGACTTTAAAAAAGACAGTGAAAGCTCTTTTTATAACGGAAATCTCTCTGTAACGGCAAAATGTATTGTTCTCTTTTTCCTTTAATAAAAATGTGTAGTATTGTAACTTTCTTTATAGCGACCAACAAAATTCCGGTAATCTCTCTATAGCGGCGAAACACGTGCACACTTCCCCTACTCTTCTACCCAATTTTTTAGTATGTCATTCGAGTGTTACAAGCAGTGCGTTGTGCGACAATTGAATCGAGTGTTTTGTGATTAGTACATTTTGAAAGCAATACATTATTTTTTTAATACTTTTACAATACAGTGTAATGGCGTCCAAACAGAAAATTTTATCGTTAGATGTAAAGGTTAGATTTTTCCGTGAATTAGAGAAAGGTGTGAGGCAAGTAGATGTTTGACGAAATTTTTAAGCTAGCTAGTTCGTCTATCGTTGGCACGATATTGAAAATAAAAATAAAATGAAGGGATTTTTTATTGAAAATAGCTTCAAGAAAATTCTAAAGCCAA
The DNA here is from genome assembly GCA_022606455.1 of Callitettix versicolor. NCBI lineage: Eukaryota > Metazoa > Arthropoda > Insecta > Hemiptera > Cercopidae > Callitettix > Callitettix versicolor. Next base: position 43,568,687 of record CM040189.1, read on the forward strand.
AATTCGAAGGCATTTATGAAGCGGTTCTGCAGTAGTTTCAACAAAATTTTGCCTTTCCTCACAATTACAGTATTTTATTCATATTCCATAAATATTGTTTTTAAAGATTGTACGTCATACAGTTTTATTTCAATAAAATTTGCACACAATACTTGAAATTAAAAATTGTGTATAACACGTTTTACAAATAAAATATACATTTTATTTTGGTTGAGCTCTCTCTATAGCAGAAATCTCTTTATAGTGGGGAAAACTAACGTTTCCTTCAATGTCGCTATAGAGAGAGATTTTACTGTAATGTGAAATTAAGAAAAGCTGTTTCACGGCAGTTAGGATTCAGTTTTCTATTTCAAAAGTAACAATTTAAAATACACTACTATTACAGCCTGTACAAATTGTAGTGTTGATTATATTTGTGAAATCAGATATTCAAAAAGAGTTTATAAGAAAATATTTAAAGAAATTCGTTTTCATCACGTTAGCGAGATAAATGTGTGCGGCAATTATTAAAGTTATTATTTTTTGTTTTGATCGCGCAAACGCCTCCAGCACGGTCAAGTTTTGGCTTATGCAAGCTACAGTGTAGAAGGCAGGGTCCTGTAGTCTCTAGCCTGTACGTCCTACGTGTTAGGAGACAGGCTTATCTTCGGATCGACCTCCGCTCAGCTGTTACGTCAATCACTGTACAGCTATTGGGACACCGAGCCTCGAGTTATTAATTATGACACACACAGATGTCAGACGACAGATAACGTTTAACATACATTTCTTGGCCGACTAAGGACTAACGAGCACAAAATTCAAACTTTCCAATATAATAACTCCGGCGTTGTGTAACACGCAGGTGTAGTCAGTCGTACACTGCGGTCAAGTACTCCAGATCCTAAACGGTATTAGCGAATTTCTATTGGGAAATGAGCTATTGGTAAAATCCATATCCGAGAAACCTATAGATCACTTTTTGAGGAGTCATTAAACTTGTGTGTGTGTGTATGTGTGTGTGTGTGTGTGTGTGTGTGTGTGTGTGTGTGTGTGTGTGTGTGTGTGTGTGTGTGTGTGTGTGTGTGTGTGTGTGTGTGTGTGTGTGTGTGTGTGTGTGTGTGTGTGTGTGTGTGTGTGTGTGTGTGTGTGTGTGTAAGATATTACACTCCTTTAAAAAACCGATTTTGGTATAAAAGCTAGGAAAAACGTACGTTTTTGTTTTGTCTTCCACCACCTAATTTTGTTGGCACATTGTTTACCACTTACCCTACGTAATAATGATTTAATTAATTGCGATGTAATTGCCGCTAATTAAATGTTGATTATTACGTTTCTCCTTTGTTTTACGTAAAAATCAATTTTTAGTAATTTAATTAATGAAGCTCCTTTAGTGAGATGTCATTAGCAATTAAAACCATAGAGTTTGTTTAAATGTTTTTTTTAGTTTTATTTAAAAATATATACTGTTTAACAATTACTATACTTTATAGTAAACACACGCATTTAAGCACAACAGAACGCAATAAATATACTGTGTTTTTGAACCGAAAAACTCGTTCCACTCTTTGTACTGTTGCTACTAGTTAGCCGAGCGCTTCTACAGATGGCCGGCGATGCTCCCGTCCCGAGCTTATTATCTTGCCCGAATGTTGATTACAAACGAGTTTATCGGAGGGACAGCACTCGTTGATTGGTTCTGCTTTTATATTTATCCAAACACTTAATTATCCCAAGTTCAGAGTGTACAGACGTGCGTAGAAGAACTTTCACCACTCTTTGTCCGAGTATTCAAGGTGCTCCAGTTCCTGATCTGCGTCGACGTCGCCGTTATGCAATGCGAAAGAAAGTGCAAGCCTAGGCCTAGGCTACGCCCAAGCACGTGTTATCCCGCGATCCTGTCTTGTCACGTCAATATTTATTTGCATATAATTGGGAAACACTATATGTAAGCGCGTAAACAACTGTAACTGTAACCTAGATGAAGTTAGGTTAGGTTTCACTTTTAAATCGGGCGGATAAATTGTGCAGCCGTTGAACTTTATGTGAATTTATCTTTTTAATCGGACATGTTTAAAGGCTGCTTCATAAACCTTGTGCTTGGCTTAGTAACTGGACTGGGTATGAATAAAATTGTACTGTTGGAAACTGTACAATGTGCCAGTGTGGAAACTGTTGGAAGAGCCAGTGTGTGTGTGTGTGTGTGTGTGTGTGTGTGGCCAAGGAACTACTTTCTTGTGAAATATTATATGAAAGATACGCAGTGACATAGCAAAGAGCCAGTGTATGTGAGATCAAGGAACTACTTTCTTGTGAAATATTATATGAAAGATACGCAGTGACATAGCAAAGAGCCAGTGTATGTGAGATCAAGGAACTACTTTCTTGTGAAATATTATGAGAGAGTTACGCATTGGTGAAGCAAAGAGCCAGTATGTGTGTGTGACCAAGGAACTACTTTCTTGTAAAATATTATGTGAGAGATACGCAGTGATATAGCAAAGAGCCAGTGTATGTGGCAAAGGAATTATTTTCTTGTGAAATTTGTGAAAGATACGCATTGGTATAGCAAAGAGCTAGTGTGTGTGGCCAAGGAACTACTTTCTTGTGAAATATTATGTGAGAGATAGCATTGGTGTAGCAAACAGCCAGCGTGTGTGGCCAAGGAATTACTTTCTTGTGAAATTTGTGAGAGATACGCATTAGTGTAGCAAAGAGCTAGTGTGTGTGGCCAAGGAATTACTTTCTTGTGAAATTTGTGAGAGGTACGCATTGGTGTAGCAAAGAGCTAGTGTGTGTGGCCAAGGAACTACTTTCTTGTGAAATATTATGTGAGAGATAGCATTGGTGTAGCAAAGAACCAGTGTGTGTGGCCAAGGAATTACTTTCTTGTGAAATTTGTGAGAGATACGCATTGGTGTAGCAAAAAGCTAGTGTGTGTGGCCAAGGAACTACTTTCTTGTGAAATATTATGTGAGAGATAGCATTGGTGTAGCAAAGAACCAGTGTGTGTGGCCAAGGAATTACTTTCTTGTGAAATTTGTGAGAGATACGCATTGGTGTAGCAAATAGCCAGTGTGTGTGGCCAATGAACTACTTTCATACGAGATGTGATGTATTAAAAATGATATTCTCAGTGCAGATGTGTGGCCAAAAGGCCAAGATGGTGACTAAGGAACTATTTTTTTGAGAGGTGGGTTGTACGAATACTGTTGTGTTCACAACATTGATGTGACTAAGAGATAGTGAAGGTGACCAAGAAACTACTTTCGGTGACTAAGGAACTATTTTCTTGCGAGGTGGGTTGTACGAATACTGTTGTGTTCACAACATTGATGTGACTAAGAGATAGTGAAGGTGACCAAGAAACTACTTTCTTACGAAATGGTATGTATGAAAATATACCGCATTAAGAACAAGAATGACCGAAGAACGGCTGTCTTACAGAATGTGAGGTATGGAAAATCTGGGCATGTGAACTTTAGTTGCAGGCCAAAGAATGACCAAGGGACTTGTTTTCTTGCGAGATCTAATGTATGCAAAGTTTAGGTGCGTGAAAATAAATAAGAGATCAAGACGTGGAACTAGTGTAATATTGAGTAGCCTACTTAAATGTGAAGTGTGTGGTGGGTCTACAACAAGGCACGCCTATAAGCAACTTACGAAGTGCTTACACTCGAATGACAAACAACGACACGCTAAAATTAACTTTTCTTATTCCACGGACAGCAAACGTTTCAGTGATGCTATCAAGATAAGCGAAAACAGAGATACATATTTATTACCCGAATAAAACGGGATATAAAAAGTTTCTTACCTTCTTTTTATTACCGTTCTTATCTCTTAGCAGAACAGGCTGAAAGAAAAACTTGGTGCACAGTTATTTAGTCGTAATTCTAACAATACACCGTAGCGTGTTTTAGGTAAATACTTCGCCTTCTAAGTGCGTTGATGTGTTTGCCCCGTTTCGCCATTGTACGAGACAATTCTGTTATTTTATCGTTATATTACAGCTGATTTTGGACAGCAGCTGTTCTATATTTTAATGTCTGCATGCACTGTTTATATTCGCAGATCGCATTTCTATCGTGCCTTAAAACATAATGTCATTCGTCTGTACGCGTAGCTAGGTCGGATCTGGTGTCTGTCCTCATTCGTCCGTATGCGTAGCCTAGGTCGAATCTGGTGTCTGTCCTCATTCGTCCGTATGCGTAGCCTAGGTCGGATCTGGTGTCTGTCCTCATTCGTCTGTACGCGTAGCCTAGGTCGGATCTGGTGTCTGTCCTCATTCGTCTGTACGCGTAGCTAGGTCGGATCAGGTGTCTGGCCTTATTCGTCCGTATGCGTAGCCTAGGTCGGATCTGGTGTCTGTCCTCATTCGTCCGTATGCGTAGCCTATGTCGGATCTGGTGTCTGTCCTCATTCGTCCGTATGCGTAGCCTAGGTCGGATCTGGTGTCTGTCCTCATTCGTCTGTACGCGTAACGTAGGTCGGATCTGGTGTGTGTCCGTATGCGTAGCCTAGGTCGGATCTGGTGTCTGTCCTCATTCGTCTGTACGCGTAGCCTAGGTCGGATCTGGTGTCTGTCCTCATTCGTCTGTACGCGTAGCTAGGTCGGATCAGGTGTCTGGCCTTATTCGTCCGTATGCGTAGGCTATGTCGGATCTGGTGTCTGTCCTCATTCATCTGTACGCGTAGCCTAGGTCGGATCTGGTGTCTGTCCTCATTCGTCTGTACGCGTAGCTAGGTCGGATCTGGTGTCTGTCCTCATTCGTCCGTATGCGTAGCCTAGGTCGGATCTGGTGTCTGTCCTTATTCGTCTGTACGCGTAGCCTATGTCGGATCTGGTATATTTCCTCATTCTTCTGTACGCGTAGCCTAGGTCGGATCTGATGTCTGTCCTAATTCGTCTGTACGCGTAGCCTGGGTCGGATCTGGCGGCTGCCTAGTGGGAGATGATAGATAAATCCTGGCGGAGTGGGTAAGGACTTCTTCCGTGTTTCGCATCGTATATGATGAATATTCCGACCAGCCTTACGGTGCAGCACCTTGGCCTAACATAACTAAAGATTTAACTAGGCATTCGTAGTATTAGTCGACATCTGTCCCCCCCTCAGCAGCCCAATTAAAACCTTGCCCCAGCCGACTACCGTTCAACGAAACCCCTAATTTAACACATCCTCCGAGCTAAACACGTCCCTGTCTATTTAAGATGCCTCGATAACGTTTTAAGTGATGTAATTTTACAGTATTGAGAACAAAAGGCGGCAGCTTGGGGATCGTTAGCCCAACTCGGAGGTGTTTTCTTTGATTAGCTTTGTAATTTATTACTTTTGAATAATTACGCGTGGGAAGTTTATGGCAATAATTTGTTCGGCCTCAACGTTTCCTGTTAGCGGGATAATAAAAGTTGGCCGGTAAAGTGTGGGCGGCAACGGACAGGTAAATACACGTATCGAGCTGTTGTACTATTTAAACAAAATACCCAATTATATGCGCCGCTCTTATCCTAGCCTGATATCTTTCAATTATCCAGGTGTAAGTAACAGAGTGAGGTTGTTGATTCAAGTAGGCTGCCGCCATAACCGTTCCCTTTAATTAGGAGCATTCCTCCCGGATAGGCTTCTATCGTCCTGACCTCCTAAACATGCGCTTCAGTCTTCCAGAATCTACTCTGCTCAATACCGTCACTGAATATAAACTTACTGGAATGATAACCCTTATGAGAGATATGTGAGCGCTCGCTGCTAGTAATATCTTACGGCAGTGTTCAGCTACAGTTAAATAGATAATAATACTGCCTATTTCCTCAAACGTCTCCACCCCGTCCTTTCAGCTTGTAGCGTTCGTAGCGGCAGGTAGTCCAATTACTTGAATTTTAGCCGCTGATATTGAGCATGCTTTTTATATTGCGGTTGTACTTCTATTCGGTGTATATTCAATGCTGAAACATACTTTCATTAGGTCCACCACAGAATGCAGCTCATGCAACTGTTTTATACCCGAATGTTTGCATTTATGTTTACTCATGTTTTCTACAGGGAAGAAATATCTCGTCTTATCTTTTATAATACGGTATTTTGTCACACCCCAATGTGGGTTTTATAGTTGATTTACCTGTAGTCCTGTCACTAATGTAAAAATTGCGGTATTATAACGATTCAAAAAGTCTGTTAGTAATATCATTGAATATAAACGTTCTACAATGATAACCCGTATGACAGATATGTGAGCGCTCGCTGCTGGTGTCTTTTTTAAGTAATGTGTTAAATTGCAGTTAAATAAATAATAGTACTTTCTTTTTCCTCAAACGTCTCTTATGACAGGGGTCCTTGCAGCTTGCAGCTTTTGTAGTGGCAGTTAGTGTAACTACAAGGACTTTAGCCGCTGATATCGATCACACTTTTTATAATGGCGGCTGCATTTACAGTTTACCGAATAGGTACTGGAATATCATCGCTTTGGATAAGTTAACTGAATTATTTTTACAGTTGTTGTGTTAAACGTAGGTATCTACTTCTCAAATTGTCTGCTTAAACTTGGTCTTACTTATTTTCTCTTAAATAAAACAATAACAATATTGGGCACAATAACAAAAACATTGCGCACACATTGTAAAATTGAAAGTTGCAAAGGCAAGAATAGTTTCTTAACAGAAATGATCACGGCACGCAGCTGTCTCGATGGCAGCGAATTTTCAGAAAGAATTTTTGTTTCTTTACTCTCTTTTTAAAACTCTGATGTCACCATAATAAGCAACATTGAAAATACAAAACTGAACCCTGACCGCCGTCAAATAATTTAAATTTCTTAATTATAACGGGGTTTGAAAGTTAAAAATGCTATTTTATGCAGTTGTTAACTGTGATTACGATGGTGAAATCAGCTTTTTTTAAAAAAAAATTGAAACTGTACACTAATTTTGCTGGTTTGACGAACTTGCCCGTGCTGTTATTAAAATCGTTTTTGGTGCCAAGTTCGAATCAAATCGGACTGAATTTGCGACTATTTATAAATTTTAACGATCCTTTTCAAAAAACGATTTAAAGGTCAGTTTTGGCGCTCATTTGAAGGTCCCGGATCTGGTCTTAACGTGATGGTCGCTCCAATAGCTCATTTCCCCATGGAAAATGTCTAATAAGTTGGTGGTTTTTGTGTGGAAAACGTATTTCTAGTTCCCTAATGGAATACAAATAGCACAACACTTCCTCGGCTTTATACGTTGGATATTGGTTGTAAAGGTCTTGAATAATATTTCAATAAATAAAATAATTTACGAGGAAAGCTGCAGGGATCTCAAGCTGGGCTGACACTTTACGCGTCCCATTATACTTATTATTTTACCCCCCCCCCTTTACTATCTTAGAGGCCTATACATTTTACCCAAAGTAAGTCTACATAATTCATTCATCCTGCGTCCAGTTCTGAAACACAGTGTTGTTGTTGTCTCGTACATGAATGCTTGGGTGTATTTCATGCCAGTTGGGTTGCGTAAGTGATCTACATAAAAAGTAAATACGTTATGCAAGTTATGTTAGTCCCTGTTTCATGTGAATGGACGCGCCACGCAGCTGTCTCGCTGACCTGCGAGCGAATTTCCTAAAAAGACATTTGCATGCTCTTTTTGAAAATCTGATTTCACAAACGTAATCAGTATTGAAATCTCATATATTGGCGTTCGTAATTACATCGAAAGTACAAAACTGAACCATGACCGCTGTCAATGCCATTTTTTAATATTTAAATCGATTTTAAAAATTAGAAATGCGTGGAAATCAGATTTTTGAAATAGTTTAAGAAAAACAGTAATGGTGCTTCAAAATTTGAAATGGTCGCCATTTTGAAACTGTTGAATGGATTTCGCAAGCGATTATCGAAAAAAGTTTAAATTTTATCATGACATGCCACTTCAATGTTCGCTAATAACATTACATAAAAATAACATTTAGTTTGAGAACTTTTCCGTAAATAAACAGATCGTTAACTCCGAAACAATAAAAACTGTAAATTGTAGCCTAATTAAAAAATGCTCATTACGATGGTGGAATTGGATTTTCATAAAAAGTATTATAAACATATTAAAATCAAGATTAATCCGACAATATTAAAACGGTCGAATGTTTTCGCTGGATAATGAACTTGTTTATATAGGCCTAAATGAAAACAAAATTTAACGACTTTTCAAAACGTGTTTTAGAAGTCATGATGGAGTGCTCAATTCGCGGTCTTACTTTGAGACCGCGTCAATAAAACGTCACTCGTTACCATATTTTGCTTACGAGTTATGTAAATAAGACTGATTTTTACAATATTTTTTTCGAATAGAATTACAAATCGGTATTTTCTCCCTGAACATACCTTTCTTGGGAAGCTACACAGCACTGGAGACCTCAATCAGTGCTGTAACTCAGAGACTGGAATGGCCGGTCAGCTGGTCAGTTATGACCTTTTGAATGTTTTCGAGTGTCCCTAAATGAAGTTCCTTGACATGATTTTTCAAGCTCGGGAAGAGGAAGACGTCGCAAGGACTCAAGTCAGGCGATTAACGAGGCTGAGGAATGTTTTTTCTGACCAAAACCTCGTTGATTGAAATTAATCCTGCGAAAAGTTCTTCGGAACCATTTTTCACTCCTCAATTCATTGGTCAAAATCTGATGAACAGCTGTGTGATTCAAATTCAACTATTTTCCGATCAATCTGATCATCAACCGAAGACCTGAACGCACAAGTTGCCGGATTCTGTCGACTTTTACATCAGTTCTTGGAGAAGAAGGCTTTCCGCTGCGTGGTTCATCTTCAACTAAATCTCTTCCTTCTAAAAATGCCTTTAATTACCGGACAACCTCGTCCTGAAGTTTTGCAAAAGTGCCCAAGTCTGAAGCAAAACTTTGTGTCACAATGCTGCTGGATGTTGATGTCACTCATTTTAGAGAGCACTAGAAAAAAGTGATTGAGGAAAACAGTCGCTACTGGCAACTACAGGCTCGTACTGAAGGAATTTCACATGCACTCCTGCCCTCAATCAAAGTCCAGCGTCTCTTGTGTTGCCCCATGGAACACTACGTTCCAGTCTCAAACACGGAGTGCTCTGATTTAACGTTGAGACTGTAATTGCTGGTCATTTCTTGTAACACTAGCTGAAGGGCAAGACCTTTAAAGAAAGAACTTCCGATAAAGTCGGTAATTATTACGGTTACCGGTTAAATTGGCGGAAAATATTACGAACGCTGTCGTGGATCGTTCAATATTCAGTATTAAGAATATGACTGTACTCCGAGGTCTGCTATTCTGTGAACTATTAGTTGTAATGAACAATAAGTGCAAAAATATACTGCAACTTTGGCCACTTGTCTCCCTGTGAGATTCTGTAAACATAATAACGGTACGAAGGTAAAGTGGGACCATCATATAGGATTTCCTAGGGCAATAACTTGTATAATTCGAGTGGAATTGAATCGGCAACTCGGAGCGCGGCTAATAAGCTCGGTCGTGACTGTTGCGCCAAAATGAGATATAGCAAACAAGATGTAGTCGAACAATTAAATGCGTTAAAGGCGAGAAGTCACGATACTGTGCTGTGCTGTGCACAATGTACACCTCGCAATCTCAGATATAATGGGATGTGTTCTTTAACAAGGCTAGCTCGGTGGTCCCCCACCCGGCACGTCTGTCACAATGCGGAATAAAATATAGTACTCTACATCGTATTACATACTGGTAGTTCAAATAACAAGTATATTCTTAATTAATTGTCTGAGCAACAGCGACAACGACACCGCTCTGACGTCAATTCAAGCGGTAACCATAATAATTAGGAAACAAGTTACTGACTTGCTCTTTCTCCGTGAAGCGGTAAGGATTCGGCCAGTATTATAGGAAATTAGTACAACTACATTCGTCATCGTTAAATTAAAGGTCTTGAAACGGAAGTGAATGAGGGTTCTTACCGAATTTCAAAACAATCGGTCAGTGCGTTTGATCAAAACTGCTTATACTCGTCATAATTAAATTAGAAGCCGCCATTTTGAAGAGGAAGTAAAAAGGAAAATATGTTACACATGCGTCATTTGGGTTTTATAAAAGACATTTTATCAAATTTCAAAAACAATCGGTTAAGGAGTTTGGCCAAAGGTCCTACACACGGCATTGCAAATGGGACTCGGACATCTTAAAACGGAAGTGAATGTAAACAAATCTTACACGTACTACTTAGTAAACAGCCTGCCCGAGGATTTCTCAACTCCCTCCAAAAGTCTAATGACACAGAGTCGGCCAATCTGTGTCTACAAACTGTTACTACTCAGTGATAGTGGAGGAAAAGAAGGGAGCTGTAGTGAGAGAATCTGGATTCGACCTCTCTCTCGCACATTCTCTCTCTCTCTCTCTCTCTCTCTCTCTCTCTCTATATATATATATATATATATATATATATATATATATATATATATATATATATATATCCCTCCCTCCCTTTCTCCCCTCTCTGGTGCTCTTAGGAGGCCGTTTTCTAAAGTACCTATAGTTCTGTTTATTTACTCAAACATCTACACCTCCTGTCCTTGCAACGTTCGTAGCGGTAGATAGTAGAATTACTTGGATTTTAGTCGCTGATATCGAGCACGCTTTTTATAATGGTGGTTGTACTTCAAGCGAAACATTAGGTTCACCACGGAATGCAGCACATGCAACTGTTTTATATCCGAGTGTTTGCATTTATGTTTGCTCAGGTTTTCTGCAAGGAAGAAATATCTCGTCTTATTTTTTATACGGTTAAACCCAACTGTGGGTTTTATAGTTGATTTACCTGTAAGTCTGACGCTAACGTGAAAACTGTGGTTATATTCATAATGTCTGTTAGTAATATCATGGAATATAAACTTACTAGAATGATAACCCGTATGAGAGATATGTCATATTGTTGATGGTATCTTGCGGTGAAGTGTTCTACTACAAATAAATTGATAATAGTACTGTCAATTTCCTCAAACGTCTCCGCCTTCTGTCCTTGCAGCTTGCAGCGTTCGTAACGGCAGGTAGTTCAATTACTTGGACTTTAGCCGCTTATATCGAGCACTCTTTTTATATTGACTGTACTTCTAGTCCGTTTATATTCAGCAGTAATATACATATATTATTGACGGAACGTAGCGTGGTCGTGGTGTCTGTTTAAACTCACAAGTTCGGGATTTGGTTTGTGTGTTTGTTACGCACTTTTGGCTAAACATGAGTTGTTTTAAAATTCGGCTTGTGTATAAAGCCCGACTAGTGTATGTGTTTTGTTTATTCATTTCCGTTTCAAGATGGCTTCTGTTGATATAATGATTACAAATGTAGTTGCTGGCTATTCCATATAATACTGATTTGACGGCTTGGTCCTGTTACAATGTTTACCCTTTCTTGGAGAAAGAGCTTACACAAGTTCGTTCAATAATATGTTTCTTAAAACTTACGGTTAACGGTTAAATTGGCGAAACAGGTTTCAAGTGCTGTCATGGAGCGGTGCAAAAGTCGGTTTAATGCAAAATAGTGAGTAGATAAATGGATTTTTAAAATTTAGTCTGATCCAATAGTCTATTTAAGTTAGTTTACTTTTTTATTAGTTGCTTGTACATAATTAAACTCAGAACTCCCCGTTCACATATTTTAACATATATCGTGCTTTAGGGCTGGTTGTGATGTTTAATTTTACGCGTCGCGTGATGCGAGGACCATGTATATTGATATATAACACAGTAGTATATTTTGCGCGTCGCAAGTCTCCTTTTGAACTTATTATAATTAAAAATTTCCTGTGTTTCCGCCCGGAATCGAATCGGTAACGGCACGTGATAACCACTACACTAAGGAAACTACGAAGAAGATTGACCGATGTAAATATACGAAATAAATCGTTAATTGTATTTTGATAGGTGTATTAAAAGACAGTTGTTTTGTATTAATTCGTAACGATCATCTGATTTCATTGAACAGCGTACAAACTATAATAAGTTTTAGGTTATGTTGTTAAAAATTAGTTATAGGCCTATTAATTTGTCGTGTTTTCGAACAAATTATCGTAATTAAAACAAAAAGGAAAAGAAAACATGATATATGATTTTTATTTTTGGTTCGATAACAGAAATTTTTGTATAACTAAGGTATGGTCGGTGTATAGCCTAACTGGTAACATTTAATTAAGAATATGTTTACCCCCCCCCGGAGATGTACTTTCGATCACAACTACGGCTACTAAAGCGTTGTATTACAGACTCGTTTAGCCTTGATCCCGAAGTCGACGTGAACGTACAAAGTCGCAGCAACTCCGGCCCTCAGTCCCCGACTTGTTCTTCATTTATATTGAAATTTCCCGCAGTTATAATAAAATGTGTTTTATGTATTTGCAGTGTCATGCTATGCCCACACTTAGACCTATAAATTGCGCTATTTATTGACTTATTATACGGTTACCTGGCTTTTATAACTCCCGGTCAGGGTGCAAAAGAAATTTACAATTCAAAACCGAGACACGGCCTTTGTGCGAGTGCCCTGTATGCTGTACTTGTTAGGCTTAATGAACAAATTTTAAGTTAGAATTTTGAAAATCTCCATTTGAAAAGCGAAACGAGTGCCTCCAATGAATACGGAATAATGTAAGATCAGAGGTATAAGGAAAATGTGTACGATTTTCAGAGGATGGAAACCGTAAACTAGCGTCCGGGCAACGGGATGCGCTAGCACCAAAACTGGACTACTTACCCCGTTCCGGAGACTGCACAGCCGACCAAAACATTACTTTCCCAGCTGCAATCTGCAACTTCCACCACGCTTGTCAACTAAGGTCAGTCGACTTTTTTCGTGTCCGTCACATGTCCTTTGACACCAGTCATCTGTCTTGATAACATTAATATTTACGCTGTATTTTAGAATATGTATATAATGTATTTATTATGTACTTTTTATTGTGTTACTTATTATCTAATAATATTATACGTGGTATTTCTGTGTGTGTGTTTGCGCGCGCGCGTGCGTGTGGTATGTATCCTGCTTATCTCGGAAACGTCTGTAATGATTTTTTTTGAAAATTTGTACTTAAATTTGTGTATACCCAGAAATCGATTGCTCTTTGTATAGTACCTGCGAAAATTTGTTAAATAGCTAATTAGTAAAATGTTTTTTTTATCAGTCAGTTGTTGTATACCGAAACAGCTGATTGCTAAAAGACTTTGTTGAAAATAACATTTAAATTATTAGTGTATCCAAAACATAAATGCTTTATGACCGAATCAGTTTTGAAAGTAGAATCGGTAAGACAATCTAGGCCAGTTCTAATGTGTAAATAAAAGACTCTGCTTTTAGTAAACAGCAAATAATGTAGCTATTTACACATTTAGGTATGTAATGTGAAATCCGGTTATCTTAAATGCAAGAAATATACTGTGAAATGACAGCTGTATTGAACACACCGATTTAATTTTATGTGTCGCCGTTTGAATTAAAAAAATATTTTATTATGCAACAGCTTGTAGTACAACTTTTACATAAATTATTAATTAATTGTAATGTTATATACGAGAAGAGATTTAAATACACACTTCATGACAGTTCCCATTGTATTTTTATTTCTAATATCACATATTACTTTTATAGTTTTTTTTAGTTTATAAATAATAATTTTATAAATAATTTAGAATAATCATGTTTATTTAAATTTTTATTAATTAGTTTATGCAAAATGCCTGCCGAGAGAGTCTTACTTACCGTCACTTGTTTTTATTGTGCAATTATCGTATAGCCTACGGGTTTTAGTTTTAAAGTGATTGTGTTTTCATCGGAACTAAATGCCATTATTTCAGTTGTCCTAATGGTAGTGTGCGAACACCGGATTTACATTTCTTTAGATTTCCTAGATCATCCAGACAACATAAAGGTATGCTTTAGTCCAGTGTGCGAAGTCTTATCTTTGACCGAATGACGTCAGTTACATGCCCGTTGAAATAAAGATCTGAATGCAGGACATTGCGTTCAGCGGCGGTAGTGTAAAAATTTCCAGGATGTTTTAAGGGGATGTAGAAACTGAAAGTAGGACATTTCGGACCGATGTCAAGAGTTTGGGGTGACTGCCTCATACGACCGTGCTACTATCTAGTATCTATCCACTGTTATTGAAGTAATTATTGCAATCCTTGCGAACTCAGTGCAGCTCGGTACCCGTCCGCTTAACTAATATTTAGCGTGGAATTTCTAACATTCGGCATGACATGACATTCTTAGAGTATTTTGTATTCATTGGTGCCACTGATCTACCAGCTGATTCGTACTTTCTTCATTGTCTAAATTTTAAAGTTATGTTTAGGGCTTATTATTATTATCATCATCTTTGTACAGTTTTGCAGCTATGAACTTAGCTGTTGGATTGACCTTCAGGGGTATATACACTGGTCTATGTATTTACATTTTCAGTAGAAAACAATTTCGTGGCAACACAGCGCGAAGAAACTGGCGGAGGCAGCTGAAGTGATCAGGTGGTGGGCTTAGCGATCCCACCGTACTGCTTTCACTCAAGACACACGTGTATTACTCTACATAGCTTGGCTAACTGTAAGTGTAAAACTACCCGTGCTGTAGGAGCGAATGACACCGGCCTAACTCTGTATCAATGGGAGCCCTATAAGGAAGAATATAAAATAGAATGAGCGGGAACTCGCCGTACAATAAGAATGTTGGCCAGATTGAGCAGAATCTCTGTAATAAGGGTCAACAGAAACAAAAATTGGAAGGGAATCAGCAGAGCACGGCAATAAGGAACTGTTTAATGCTGATTGTGAATGTGAAATCAGAGTTTCAATTATGGTTAAAATAAAACAAATAATTTTGGAAATTGCTTCCATTACATCGTCGAGACAGAAGTGTGCTGCAATTATACTTTTTAATATTAATTAATAATATGTAGTAGAGAAACGAGTTTTTATTTGTTAAAAGTAAGTCCGAGGAAGTAAAGGATAGAGGAAGTGCAAGGACCACTGACCGTGTACAGTGTATAATCTACGTGGGAGAAATATCTGGCGTGTTATCATTGGTAACCTGACCCAAGGTCACACCTTATTAGTACAGCCGGCGGCTTTGAGGCGAGTGGTGTGTTGATAAAACGCGGCACGATAAATTATTGATATTTCAAATTTCGTTATCGTTTTAACAGAATCCATTCAGTACACGAACCCGTTCATTTTGATGCGGTAGTTCCCTGAAGGAAAACTTTTGCGCGCAAAGTAACCGACAATATACAGAGAGCTGAGAATGTTGACGCGTTATAGTTGTAAAAGGTCTCCTTTCGTTTTTGTTAATGTGTGTACGAATTTACTAGTTCTAAGCACAGTAGACCTGTTTCGTTTATTGTTGCCTACAATGTAACAATATTTATGAAATCTCTTGCCTACAATGTAAAACATATTTACGAAATCTCTCTCCTCCCTCCCCCCTCTCTCTCTCTCTCTCTCTCTCTCTCTCTCTCTATATATATATATATATATATATATATATATATATATATATATATATATATATCACACACACACACACACACACAAAAACATCCTTTTGTGAGTTGTTATCTAAGATTAAAAGTATTTAATTCTATGATTACTTACTGTGATTTGTTATCTAAGTGTAAAAGCATTTAATTCTATGATACACCTTTCTGTGACTTGTTATCTAAGATTTAAAGTATTTAATTCTATAATACACCTGTTTTGACTTGTTATTAATTGTATGATACACCCTTTTGTTATTTATTGTCTAAGATGAAATGTGTTTAATTCTATGAAAAACTATTCTGTTTATTCACTGAAATAATTGCTCTTGTCTTAATTTTGCTGCTATCCATTCTATGGTTAGCCATTCGTAGCTTAATTTAGAAGACGGACTTTGGTGTCCGTACTAGTGACAAATGCACTTTTAAATACAAAACAAACTGCTAACGATGAAAAAATACTTTAGCGCAGAATGTGTATTTAAATTTTCGTGAATGTCAAGTCATTGCTGCCAACTACTTGATCGAGAGAAGAAAAATTCCCTCGTTAACTTTGGTGAACACTTGGAAATCTAAAATGAATTACTACTTTTAAAAAATGTATTAACATTTATGATGTCATAATATTGTTAATTATTATAACATTATAACTCATTTATATTCATTCTGTTTCAGGTAAACAAATCTTACATACCGTTGCGGAGAGTCGTTATTTTTGAGGTTACATTTTAATGTATAAAGTTGAACATTCATTAACGGTAGGTAAGTAATGTTCCAGAAAATTATTTTCTTATACTATAGGCTATTTAAAGATAAGTTGGTTGTTAATATTTGTATCATTCGTGGTGTTTGGTTTGTGTGTATCAATCGTGGTGGCGCGCGTTTGTGTGTGTGTGTGTGTGTGTGTGTGTGTGTGTGTGTGTGTGTGTGCGTGTGTTGGTAACTCGATGAAAGTGTGTTTCACAAGAACACAAACAAGACATTTTGTGAAGGACATATTAAAAGTCAGCCGCCTGGGAGTAATGCGCGGCTAACTGTGGTGGGTTCATTACGGAATGAGGTAAGGCGACTTGCTACAGCCTGGTAGGACGCAAGACAATTTGCTGTCGCCGTGCGAGATTGACACAAAAAGGAGAAGAATGCGGTTTTACTATAAATTCAGTGCGAGAAGTAAGAAACGGATGTCTGCCTGGCAATTACGCCAAGTGAAGATTGCGCCTGCGCACTTCAATCACGCGGTGTCGAGTGTCCTCAATACTGTCCTGACTTTGTGGTTATTTAGCTATTTTTTGTTAGTGTTTAGGCGAAATCTGTAGCCTGTATACTAGTGGGTCCGTACTACTTTTAGCGGCTAATTGGAAAAAGAAACGAATAATAAACAACAATGTACAGCAAGAAGTTGAACAGTGTTATAGCACCTCTTTATAAACTATGAAAAATGTGGCAATCTTAACTTTCCTTGTTGGTACACGAACGGAAAGGAAAAGAGGTTAGGACACTTTTTTATGAAACGCTATCCTAACATTGTACCTTATTGAAATATTTACAAATGAAACCTACTATAACCGGATTTTACATTACACATCTAAATTAGGCTTCAGTATTTACCGTTTATTAAAAGCAAGAGTCTTAAATATTTACTTAAATGTTACTTAATAACATTTACATATTAGCACTGGCCTACATTGTTCTACCGATTCTACTCTCAAAACTGATTCGGTCAGTAATTATTTAAGTCTTGGATACAGTAATAATTTATACATTACTTTCAACAATGTTTTTTTTTGTAATAAATAATCTTATGGGGATACTCTACACTGCTCCTGGAATTGTGTTTACAAACCTTTTGTCGGTTTTATTTTATTATAAAACTTTAAAATGGGAATGCACGAGGCGTACAAATAAAATGAAATACAACAATTTTAATAGTATACGGTGGGAGACAGTATTGTACCCGTTTTGTAGTTTTTATGTATACGGGGAAACGAATGCAGATAAGTTAGATTAAAAATTTTAACATTAACTACAAATAAAATGAAATACAACAATTTTTATACGTAATGTATTTACCCTTAGTTTTTATGCGTGCAGATAAGTTATTAAAAAAAAAACGCAATAAACATGTTAATAGACATGATAAGGGGTAAGAAATTTGCGATACATGTGTCAGCATTTGGTTTGTTGTTTGTTTTGGCAGTTTGCAGTTTTGGCCTAACGAATTGACCAGTTGGATTTCGGTTGGAATGAACATCGTATGTAGTAGTTTTTCATTCACTTCTCCCCGCAGAGGGGTGCAGACTAGCTGCACCTATTGATAGGATTTAGACGTCCCTCGCAGTACCCGAGTCTAACACACACTTACACTTACGACTTTAACACTTTACACTCACACTTACATTTAGAGAGACGATAATAGCCTCAATGTGCTTTTCGCCTTAAAATAATTAAAGCAAAATCATTCATTTCTGTTTACTCACAGTAAATTCATTTTCTCCTTTGATGTACGTCACAGTGCTTTTGAACCAGATTCACCTAAAAGATCTCTTTTTGTCCAAAAGTAAATTTATTGAAGGTCATATTTAATTAATAATTAGCTTACTGTTTGTTTAGGATACGTAAGTACTTTTATTTGTGTTTCTGTATAATGTTGTAATGCTTTTGTCACTCCGTTTCACAATTTTCTGCATAAATAACAAAGGCAAAAATTACCCAGCGGCAAACTATGAAAATTACAGTACTAGACCCGTCTGGGTGTTTGCTGTAGCCCGTAATAATGTTGGTTTTGTCTATTCCTTAAGCGACTACAAATTGTGCCTAATTATAGGAATTAGGTGGAATTCTTCCACGTGAAACGGCGACAAAGACAAATGGACGACGTTCCAAATGAGATCATACCTTGTCAAAAAGGTAAATTTGGTATTAACTAGGCGGCCATTTGCAATTTGCCGGAAACGCCGCCCTCACAGGAAGCGCTTGTTGGTATAGCAGCGTAATATATCTCTTTGACAACTAGCTAGGCCGTGTGATTACAGAATAATTCATTCTTACTGACAGTACGGGTTTTTTCTGCTTTTTTCTTGGCTTTTTAATAATATAATTTATCAGACGGGACCATCCCTCTATGTAATTATCCCGGCTGCAAGATCGGACTGACTAAGCTCAGTTTAATGACCGACTTCCGGAAGTACGACATCGGGAACACCCTTTATTCAACGCTGCGGCCAGTCATCTCATCAAAATTTAGTTTAGGGTTCTGATTTCTTTAAGGGAAGTATTCCTTTTTCTTAGCGAACAATGAGGGAATTACTTCCTGGGTGGGGCAAAATTACGTAATAACTAACGAACGGCTAAACATAGATTTGACAAATCGTGTTAAATGATAATGCGTGATTTTTTGTGCTAAAATAAATAGCTTCAACAAAAATGTATTATGAAAATTTTGGACAACAGACAGCAGTGTAAATATTGGCAATAATTGTTCGGAAGCTACCAGCAGTGGTGAATTTAAGAGACCAAATTTCTCAAACAGTGATGACAGATTTTGATAAAATATAAACCATCATGACGTGTAATTTCTGAAATTAGTGTGCTCATAGTTCCCCGGGGACCAAGGTTTATTTTCGTTTATGCTTATTTTTTGGCAGTGTTAATACTGACTTCAGTTTTGTCTCTTGAATGATCGAACCTAGATTAAATTACGAGAATTAGTCAAAGTTTATGTATACTTTTGTTTCTTTAAAAATTAAGAAATATATTCAAAGTGTAAGTGTAAGAAGCTGACTACAATACGTTTAAAATGAGATGGCAAACATGATGTTATCTTAAGAAATAGCGAAGTAAACTCTATCGTTAATGAACCCAACGTGTCTTATAGGGAATAGACTCAATATGGCCATCGGGGTCCTCATACCCTAATGGTTTTTAAATGCTGCAATTTTTAAACTGTTAAACTCCTACCAGATACATTTTTTTTCGCCAAAATAAGCTTTAGTTTATAGAAATGTTCACTTTGGTTATGCAATGCTATTTGTTCCATCCCGCCAGCGAGACAGCTGCGTGCCGCGACGATATGAAGTATTATAAGCCCCAGCCACAGACAATAGTATGCCTACAATTTGCACTATGTAAATCCACGTGTAGCTTTGTACGCTAAATGTCAGTCCAGTTTATGAGCCTATAATTAAAATGCAAATTCACAATTTAAACATGCCTACGAGCTTGTATTTGTGTAATCCTTGTTTTATGGGATCGCGGTCGGGGGAAGTTGGGACAGTTAATTGGAAGGAGAACGTCCCTTGGAGCAGGGTGTGGACGCGGAGCTGTTTCGTATGGAAATTATATGCACGCTCCGCAGTGCCAGTGCCCACGTCCTATCCTGCTTGTTACGATCTTGATTAGGAACCTCAGATCCCGAATTTAAGTCGTCTTCGCGGTTCTGCTTGAGATGTATTATTTCCGGGCGAGCGGTTCCCGCGACCGGACAGAAAGACAGCGGTCATCGCACAAATTGAATAGGACCGGGCATCTCGCGGGGTACCGTGAGCGTCCGAGACTTAACCTGTCCGGACGCGACTGCTCGACGATCTTATTAAATCCAAGCGGAGCTGAAGTTAAATTAAACGGAATTAATTTTAACCGGGACGGTGTATTATTAAAAAGAAGACACGATAAAAATTAATAAAAGGTTAATTAGGCACTTGTATGCAACATGGGAAACTTCAGACTAGATGTAGGATTAGTTTCTGTGTTCACGATTCTGTGACCCAGTCGTAACGTCCTGAAAGTGCCGAAGCAAATTCAAAAAACTGTTCTGTAAAAGGTAGCTAGCGAGTGGCGATAAAGGGTTCAAAAAGAAAATTTACATTTAATTTGCACTTTTATAAACTCTAGAAACTTCAAACTTGATTTAGATAATCTACATTATTCTTAAAACGGAAAGAATTTTTAAAGCCTCTTTTCACTTCATGAAAGTGAAAGTACCAAATTCGAATAAAACTGTCACAAAAGAATTATAATCGGGCAAACCCTTTAAATATTTGTATATATTAATCAAAGAGGGTGGTAGATGGGTTGTAGTAAACGTAACCTCAATTTTATGAAACTGCAAAATCAGCCGTACCTTAATAAAATCGAGCTGTTTTGTCAAGGTAACACGATTAATCTTACCTTGTTTATTTTATCTGTATGGTAGATAGTGTGAGTTGGCATTAATCTAAGTTAATTGAACAGCGAAACAAGTTTTTCTGTCCAGCGCGTTGATCAGAATGGACACAGACATAACGGAAAACGTCAAAGAGTCTAGTAATTAACAAGTTTGAATCACGATATAATGAGGCCCGGCTTAATTATTGGCGAGACCGAAACCACGAAGCCCGATATGATAACTTGCCGCTTCACTGGCCTCGGCCCGTACCGGCCCCTGTAATCCAAACATCAAGCAGACCGGAAACACGGAACATCTTTATGTATATGCTGTTACACGCCATTTTGATTCATTATCATATTCATCTGTTTTGATTTACGGCTTCAACTTGTAAAGTAATAATTTGTGAATTGTTTCTGAGGAATAATGTTAAGCAGAGCTCCGTATTCGAGTTATATTTTAAATCGTGTTGTAATGTTGGAATTAATTGAATTTATTCCTTTACCGATCTGCAGTTGAGCTCGATATGAATCTCTAATTGTTTGACATTATTTTTGGACGGTTAATTCCAGAAGCCACAGTTTCTGTGGGCTCTGGGTTAAGTGGCACGTGCTTTATTATAGAGTCGACAGAATATTACAGATTTTTTTTGTCATCGTAAATCTCTTGAACCCGGAAATAACGCTTACAGTAAGGAGTAAGTAGGAAGAATTTACATGACACTTAAATGGACGTCAGGCAGCTATAATTGATAAGGTGTAACATATGTCGGAGATCTGGATGCTTACATCTCTTCCTACACATGTAAAGGAAGGTTTTCAGTTAGATGTATGCATGGAAATTATGATCATTATTTTTGTTATGATGTGCTAATGTTTTGTTATGAATGGTCTGTAATGTTGAACAGTGTGGCTTCAGTTCAAAAGAAAAACTTCTACTCAGCAGAAGAAAATGCGAACATGTTGATTAAGCCGTTAATAATATGAAGTGGTCTGTATCTGCGATGACTAGATCTGTTTAATTCAATTTGAGACTAATATTTTATCGTGCAGTAATATCTTCTTCTGTTTCTTTTGCTTTGAGTATTAGCAATTAACCAACTTCTTCAAGCATTTCCTTGTTAAGCAGGGGCAGTAAAGCCGGAAGACTGTCTTCTACCCGGCTTGATACCATTGCTTATTACTTCGTGCGTGACAAATAAGTCCTGTACCACCCGTTTCTGTCTATTGTCACAGAATGTTTGCAAATCTTACCACCCGTTTCTGTTTATTGTCACAGAGTGTTTGCAAATCTTATCACGGTTGATTCAGTTCGGTTTCGGTTCGGTAAGCGTTTTCGTTTTGCTCATTACTTTCAGCATCGCGTTCACCTGACGTAAGCAAGTTGCCGGCCGAAGTGTTTGATTACGAAAATCTTATTTATACCCACCCGCAACGAATGATCAGATTGTAACAATAACAGATGCGCTGAAGTGAGGGGTATCTATGTCATCTCGGATGTTATCTTCGCAGAGGCCATTGGTCAGCTGTTAGACATTCCCTATTAGCATCTCTCTATACTGCGCCACGTAGATTATCTGTACGTATTTATAGCAGGTTACAATACACGGGGACAGTAGTAATTTTATAGTTTTACCACGGCTTTAACTGACCGTTCCTCGTTCGCCTGATAAAGGTAGCATATAGTAGTGCGTGATTGCTGATTTCTTCTTAATAGCTTAGTTTTTGGAAATGGAATTAAAATTATTCGCTGTGAAAGTGTATCTTTTGTTTGTTCTTATTAATTTGTATTACAAATATTTAGTGTAAGTTTAATTTTAACTATCCAATAATGAGAAATTATCTTCATAGAACAAAGGGAAACAATTTGTCATTTTCGACTTTATAGTGTTCCCAATCGCCAACCAGCCAACCAGCGAATAGGCTAATAGTGTTCTTGCAACAACTTACTTTGACTCTCATTTGTTTAAATTAAAACTGTTCGAAATTGTACATTTAAAAATATTGCCCCGCAGAGGGGTTGCCAGACTAGCTGCACCTATTGAGAGGATTTAGTAGTCCCTCGCGGTACCCGAGTGTAACACACACTTACAGTTACACTACACTTACGACTTTAACACTTTACACTCACACTTACATTTAGGGAGCCGATAATTGCCTCAATGTGCTTTTCGCTTAAAAAAAAAATTATATTATAGCCTATAAGCTTTAGCTCCAGGAGCTTACCAAATGCGAAGCACTTTTTTGTTGTTTATATATTCATAAAGTATGCTTGTTCTGACTGTTTATTCTGTTATCTCATCAAGTTTTCTGTCCTTTCATTAGTGCCGTAAATCCACTACGATACAAAAATCAGTATTAGAAGTGTACTTTCAATTTTCCTATCTATTTTTCCTTTCTGTTCTTTAACTTCGTTGCACGTTCTCTCCTGTCTTACTATTTTAATACTTGCTATTAATTGGGCGTTTTTAGTGGTTCTGTATCCATGACTTTTGTCTCGATCTTAATTCTAATGGTCTCACTTTCTTCCGTCGGTGTTAAGGCCAGGTGGCCATCAAATACGGAGCGTAGTTGCGTTAACCGGAGCGGACTACGCATTCAAAATCTAACCTGTTGTTTTTAGTGTAAGTACTGTACTACCATTGAAAATGTAACGGAGCTGAGCGTAGTCAAGCGGTGTAGCTGTCAAGGGGTTCCGCCTAGCTTCGACTCTGTCTAGTTCGGTTTTGAAGCCCACTTCGCTTACCCCACCACTCCGATCAAGTCTCCAAAATTATTATTTCTCTTTGCCTAGGTTACGTTTTTTAAACATAGTATTTTACTAGAATCCTTTAAAAGTGTCTTAATATTTAATTTAAAATATACACACATTCCTCTGAGCTTCACATTTAGTGGCCACTGGCCTTATGTGATACAAGCGTTGTTTTCTATGTTCGTTTTGCCGTAATTTGTAAACTAAATTTCGACTTACTAGAAAATAAATATAGACTATTATTTTAGCGATTTTAGTCAATAAATCTTATTTCTTGATTATTTATGTATATTTACGTCATCCCAGTTTGCACTGTTTTCAATGAGATCAGCAAACTCTTATACTTCTTGTTCTGCATATCAGCGTTGTATTCATTTCGTCTAAGCGCAATATTGCACTTATAAATCATATTTGTCTTATACCTTCGTGTAGTAAAGATAAAATTAATGTTCCCAGTATGCCCATTACACGTAACACTACAACCTCTCTGTGAATCCTCTGGCCGTCTTTAGATCGTGATGCCATTTTTCACGTTCCTGCTAGGCAATGCATCAGCTTTCTTGTGTTTTCGTAACTCAAAAGGTTTCGTTTGCCCAGTTGGTCTCCTTCCGTCTAGGTTATCTCTTTGTTGATGTCCTGACTCCGTCCTGACTCGGCGGAGGCAGCTGGAGTGAGCAGCTGATGTGTTTAGCGATTCCACTTTACCTCTAGCTCATTACTCTCACTCATTTACTCGACACAAGCACACAAACAAACACCATCTGGACAGTTTCAGTGTAGTTTTACAACAGTGATCTTTTTAGAAATTGATTTGCCAAAAACATTGCGCAAATTTTGTAACATTTAATCCGGCAGAGGCAGTTGAAGGGAGCGGCTGATTGGCTTAACGATCCCACCTTAACTCCAGGTCATACTATTCTCATTCATCTACTCAAGACACGCACATACATTCACTACTCTACAAAGCTTGGCTAAATCTAAAGTGTAAAGCGATCCGTGCTGATGGAAACTGACACTAGCCTAATCGTTTATAAATCGCAGCCCTAGGATCTCACTGTACATGCATGCTGGGCTCTGTATGTGTGGATCTCATTTTTCTAGTTACCCGTGAGAACAACATGAGTACACGTGTAAAATAGAATGAGCGGGATATTAGGTCACAACAAAACACTGACTAAATTGAAAATGAATTAGTCGAGCGAGTAGCTCAATAACGAAATGCGAAATCACCAATTAGAAGGGTAGGAGTTACTCGAGTCCTCATGAAGTGACTAGAGCTGGAGCATCTCAGGATCTACTCTTGTTATACGTGATAAATATATCTTTCCCGTTCGGTTCACTTTCATCGTATTCAAATAAAATGGCGCTTGGCGTAATGAATAACTCATTTTATTTTCAATTTATTCCAAACAAGAAATACTCGTATATAAATAACAACCATGTATCGGAGTAATTAAATAAATCTACCAACTTGGAGGGTTTTATTTTTATTTAAATCTTGACGTTTGTTTAATCTGCTCGATGTAAAGGTGGCGTTGCGGTAATTACGGTTTGATTTATTGTTTGATCTACTTGCGGCGGCTGGGGCAACCGGCTGTTCCGCGTCCTTGGAGTGTGCGAGGGTATAAATACTGTACAGTGATGATGGTGTTAAAAGGGTCAGCTGGTAAAGGCGAAATTCGGTTATTCAGTAATTCGGCACCAGTGTTCAGAATTTGTGTAACTGCAGTAGGAAGTGTATAGAGCTGTAATTGAAAAAGAATCAATGTTCATTGCTGGTTTATATTGGTCCAGTTATATGACTGATTTTATTGATAAATTTAAATTATACACAACTGATATTGAAGAAAACATACAAAAGTATATAAAACACCAGTCCTGAACAATATATCCAATTGTTAATGCCTTAATAATTTTGATTGCTGGTCTGTGTGTATATATATATATATATATATATATATATATATATATATATATATATATATATATATATATACACACACACAATGTACAAGATATGTTTAACTGTAAACAGTTTTGTGTTAGATGGACTGGGTATGTATTTTAATGGCGTTAATTATAATTTATTTAAATATCCTTATTCAACTTTTTTGTACACAGTACGTGATTTTATGGAAGCTAATATTTATTGTATAAACGTTTAATGTCAGTAGCACCAAACTCAACAGAAATCACAACATTGAGTTACGAATGCACTAAAAACGTTCAGTTCACTGGTAGACTTCAATTCATTCCGATAATACTAATAATTTGTGTTCCGCACACATGGTTTTTTTATATGTTACCCGTGTTATCAGGAGTTTTTATTTTTTCAACTCGGCTAAATTTGAAATAAAGGAACTTTACAGTTCGAAAGTAAACCAAGAAAAACGAAAAAAAATGCGATTGCGTCAGAGTCATAATTGTTTATTTCTTATTACTTTTTCCCGAATACTTCAGAGGAAATACGAAGAAGAGTACTCTGAGCTGAAATAGATAAGAGCAGGGTCTTGACGGATACCAGTACCGAAGCAATACAACGTTTTCGTATAATACGCGTGTATTATTATCGAAACGGAGGCAGAAAAAGAGACAGAAATAGGGATACACGAAATTAGTTTCCTCGTTCGTTTTATATATCCGTTACATTCTTCCGTTTGGCAGACTTTTTTCTATTAACTCCTGTGATTTCTTATTTATCATGAAATTAATAAATGGCGTTCATGGCATAATATAAAAAGTAAATTATACTTCATAACAAATCAGTTTTTTAAATAATCTAGTTATTTTGCTTTATGCATTACTGTATAACGCTTAGCAGTTTAAATAACGGTTAACAAAATAACGGTTTATATAACACATTATATAAGCAGAAAGTAACGCTTAAGCTAATGGCTACTTGCTATAAAGTAGAGTAAGTACGGCAACGGGAGCGGAAGCATAGTGGTGGCGGATACCAGATAGCTGTACTGTGTCTCTTATGTCAGAACGAGAAGGAAAAACGTTAGCGACATTTGCAGATGACACTGTGATTATGACAGTAGAGAGATACCGTTGAAGCGTCAACCACCAAATGTCAAAGTGCTTTGAGCGACGTGCGTGGATGGACTATGAAGTGGAGAGTGATCCTAAATGTGGCAAAATCACTTTGCCAGCTTCAGCAAATAGATGCAACACATTTCAAAAACTACTAGCATGGACCACGTTCAAAATAGCAACACAGCAAAGTAACTAGGAATAACTTGGAATGAGGCAGCCCTTACTATATATAGCCCTGATTTTTTTTTATTTCCAAGATACTTTAAAACTGTTTAAAACCACAATCAAAGATTTTGTTGATAACCATACTAAGTATAGCTTTTGTACGTATATTTGCTTTGTTATGTTTTATATGGAAAAGAACGCTGTAATTAAATTATCGAGCATGACATTAAACTTCATTGCGACTACACCACGTCTCTCTTTAGTTTCTGACTGAAGTTGTAACCAAGATAAAAAAAAATCGTTAATAACTGGAAAACTGGCGGTTTTTTCCGTTTCCGTCAACACCTGATGCTGCAATAATTGAAGGACAATACTGGATATTTCAAGAACTAAGCGTTAAACATTTAGCGCAATCATTAGCCCGTTATAACTTTGCGGAACGTTTTATTGTGATACAAAAAACGTACAATTATTTAATTTAACGTTTCAAAATGGAAAAAATATCGCTCGCAGATAGGTACTAAATATGTTTCTTATGCTTTATAAACATCCTGTATGCAGCAGTAGAATTATAGCGGTTGCTGTTTGTAACGGAGCAAATGTATTTTTTAATTATATAATAGTGAGTGTTACCTATAATATAATCTCACTGGCTTGATGGAAGCTAATTTGAAACTCTGATTTTACCGTCATAAACAGTGTTGTAATCCGCGTATATTAGCATTTCAAAATTTCAAATTGCTTTAAAATTACGAAAATGAACCTTGACCGCCGTCAAATTAAATTTATTAATTTAAACGGATTTTGAAAATTTAAAGAGGTGCAGTTTTTAAATCTGATTAAGATATTGAAGTCAGATTTTCCTACTTAAGACAAAAATATACTCGTTTAAAAAAAATTAATTGCCGCCATTTTGAAACTATTGATCGAATGTCGATCGAACTTTTCCGAAACCGATTTTCGTGCCAAGTTTGATTAAAATTGCGAACGTGAGCATGCTAACTCATGTAGGCTGTAAAATTTTAACGACGCGTTAAAAACTGATCAAGTGGTCAGTAACGGGGTCCCGGGGTTCGGTCTTACCGTAATGGCCGCACCAATAGCTGTTAAAGTCCTAGTGTGTAAAATAGAAGCCGCCGCATTGCAGTGTAACTAAATAAAGTAAATCACGGGGGGGGGTACCATTGTGCTGCCGCGTGGTTTGTTGTCTTCTGTAATAGGCCTAAGGTATTACTGAGAACTTGGGTCTGAGTATGTAACGTGAATTATGAAGATTTGCATTGACCGGTCGCGTAAAGGTGAACTTCAGGGCAGCGCGTTACGGTGCCGCGTTCAATTTAATGTTAGAACTGTTCTAAACTTTGTCGTTTTTTTCACGGTATTCATATGTCACTAATTTCTTGGTGGAAATTCCTTCTTCAGTGTTTCGATAAAATTAGTTGTGGCTGGGACAACGGCTTTGCAAGCTTTGCCTCCACATACCAATGTAAACTTGTGTAGTGTATCTTATGAAGACAACATATTGCGATGAAGATTATAATATTACAGTATGTTAGCGGAATTTTCTTTTAATATTCTGACGGGATGCAGGCTAATAATTTGAACAGGGTTCAATGAAATCAGCTGATCGTTACGAATTAATATAAAAGAACTGATCTTTTACTCTAACGTAGCTAGTTTTTAACAACATAACCTAAAAGTTATAGCCTATCAGCTGTTCAATGAAATCAGCTGATCGTTACGAATTAATATTAAAAAAATGTTTTACTATAACTACAGTAAATAATATCTGTGCTAGGTTCACGTATTTATTTACTTAAACAAACCACGATATTTGTAAACATATCTTCAAACTAATTATATATTCAGCAAAGATATCATTAACAAAAGCTTCGCTTCTATAGGTAACTCCCCGAGTTCCGCACGGGTACTTTTTTATTTATTATATATTTTTATTTATTCGGAATTAGGCTTTTACTGGACCCTTTTTTTGGGCTGTGGATAACTAGACCAGATGGGGTTGTTTAACACCAGGGATGAGTTAAAAATACTTCGTAGACAGAAGAGTGGGAAAAAAGTAAAAATAATTCCAATGATATTTTAGCACTAAAATGAAAGAAACAGTAGTTTTTTTATAAATTAACTGAATTGCTGTGGTTATCTTGCCTGTTAACTGTAGGTAAAGTGTAACTTTTTCAAACGTAATTAACTATAAGTCATTCTTATAGTTTTAGTAATAAGGTGTAGAAAATGTAACGATTCAAAAGTTTGTCATGATTACAGTAACTCTACAGTAAGTTCTAAAAAATCAGTCCTTTTCAGGAAAGATAATTTGCGTCGTATAGGTTTAATATTACCATGATGGTAAAACGTGTATTTATTGATTTATGTAAAAAATATCAGTTATTAGTTAATTTTTAATATTGGATAACGTTACATTGTATTCGACTACATTACAAAATAGCGTGACGAAATGTTTGTGGAATGAGGTCGGGCAGAGCGAAACGTCCCGGTGTCCCAGTAGACCAGCACGGACGTGTTCGGGACCTGTTTAGTAACTTTACTAATGACGGTTGTGTTGCTTTTTATACGACAAAAATTTGAGACGAACCTGTAATCGGTTAGGGATAACAAAATTCCAAGATTTTCTTGCTGTTTGTCCGAAACTAGCTGTCGAACCATGTTTGGTTGTGAAAAGTTTGAAATGTTTTTTTTTAACTCGTGGCAAAATAGATTTTGAGAAAGCGTTTCGATACACTTAAACCGAGATTTCGAGGCAATGTAGGGACAATACGTTTTTGAATTATAAAAGAGTGCAAAATATTAAAAATATTCTTCATTGAGGTACATTTTTTTAGCTTGATAAATAAATGTTGTAGAGTTCAACAGTCGAGATTTTTGTAATAGCACTTTAAGTTTAAATGATACAAACTCGATTGTATGGTAGAGGGAAAGAAAGCCTGCATGATATGTTAAGCGGTGGACGTGCAGACAGATATTTATAGTTAGCATGCAAATTTGGATTCATCTCAGCCGAGGCTTAAACGACTAATAAAGGGTTTCTATTAACAGGAAGGGTCTGGCACCTCGAAGCAGTCTAATGACTGGAAACTGGTTGAAACCCAAGCTGCGAAATTCATAACGAAGTGAATAAACAAAGCGAGCATTGTGCAGCGTGAATGGGGCTGTAGCTAGGGAGGTGTGTGTATGTGACTTCATTAGGGGACGCCACGTGAGAATTAGCGAACTGCGATGGTTTGACACCCGGGACCATGGCGTGTGACAGAGGTGTATGCAGGCTTATCTAGCCTGTACAACGGAACCTTATTTGATTTAGCAATGCTCGATATGTACTAATACTTTAAATGTACTAATACTGTAGTCTGGCCCACGGAAGAAAATCTATTATTGTACAGACATTTCAGATACACCAAATTAAAGCGCGTCCTTTTGTCTATAAATCTGTGTTAATTCCGTTAATATATTGTACCGACTTTTGTACACACTTGGGCTAATGCAGACGATGGGATGATTTATAGTGTATGAAAATGCCAAGCCCTGGCCGGGAATCGAACCCGGGTCCTCGGGGTGCAAGCCCAGTACGCTATCAACTAGGCCACCGAGGCGGCTACCATAACAGTATTATTCAAGTATGTTATGGTATAAACATTTGTTAATGTTTTTGCTAAATTTGACTAATTTCTGTCAAAACTGATATTATGGTAAATTTCTTTTTAAAAAATGGCTCATTTTGTTACCAACAAGTGTACGGAATTAATTATGTAACAGTCTTCTGTAATTTTACAACAGTATTATCAAGACTTGTTCAATCAGATTTATAAGTATGTTTAATGAGTAAATGTAAATTTATTGAAACAAAATTGCAATTAAATTCTAGTAGCACTGACTACTGTGTTTTAAATAGTAATTGAGTTAGTAATAACAAATTAATTACCACACTTAAATGAATTAGTTTTACTTGCTATTAAAAAACCTGCATTTATGTAATAATTTAAAACGAAGGTTGATTTTGTTTAACTTTCTATCTATTTATTATAATAGTTATTCACTTTAAAAGCTTTAATTATTGTAATATTTTTTTAAATTTCTTTACATTAAAAATTAATAGGGGCCTACGATTAATTGACATTAAATTACAAAAAAGTACACTTTGGAACTCTGGGAGTTAACGACAGAAGCGAAGTCAGTGATATATTTGCTGAATATATAGCCTAATTTTGAAGACATGTTTTCAAATATCTTGTTTTGTTTAAATAAATAAAATACGTGAACTTAACTTATATTATGTACTGGCATTATTAGCAGATATTATGTACTGTAGTTATAATAAAAGATCAGTTGTTTTACTCTTATAACAGTCATCTGATTTCACTGAACAACTGATAGGCTATAGTAAGTTTCAGGTTAAGTTGTTAAAAACTAGCAATATTAACAACAATTATTTTAAACGTTTTTTATTAATTTCGAATGTATTATAAACGGTTACAACGTGCACGTGTTCTTCAACTATAAAAAAATACCGAAACGAAAGCAACACAACGTTTTCGTATAATACGCGTGCACTGTTATCGAAAAGCAGGAAAAAAAGACAGAAATAGAGAGACGAAATTCGTTTGCTCGTTCGTTAGGCCTACATATTTCCGTTCGGAAGACTTTTCTATTCACTCTTCTTGCCAAAGCTAGTGATTTCTTATTTATCATGAATTTAATAAATTATGTTCGTGGCATAATATAAAAAGAAAAATTAAACTTCATAGGAAATGTCATTTTTTAAAAAATAATTAGTTCTTTTGCGTTATGCTTTATTGTAATTGAAACATATGCTTAGCAGTTTAAATGACGGTTAACCAAATAACTGTTTAAATAACATGCTATTATAACTAACAGAATAATAACGCTTAAGCTCAACGCTACTTGCTATAAAGTAGAGCGGGAGCGGGAGCGGGAGCACAGTGTATTGTCTAGGCAGGGAGCACCTGCTGCGGTCTGCGGTTTCACGCACGTGCATTTGCACCGCAAGGAAATGACGACTTTTCCTCTCAGTAGCCGAAGTTAACAAGCTTTCCTCAAACAATGAAGACAAAGGAAGTGGCAGTGGTCATCGGACTGCAATCAGGCGTGCTCTGTTCCTTCGCTCTTTTGTTTAACACATTCTGTTGGAGGTTGATTTACGAGCCGCCAGAACACCCAGTTAGTTTACTATAAGGTATTTTGTTTGCCTTTAGGTATAATTTGACAGGGCAGTCGTTCTTTTCAAAGAAACTATAAATTCCAGTGGTATTGTAATTCAGTCATTTCGTAGAGGCAATTTTAGCAGTTGTAGGTGAACAGATGTGAACTGAATTTACTGGAATTTTTACTGCCTTAGTAACATTTTTAACTTTATGAGTAAGTACATGCGTATAATAATGCAGTTACTCGTACGTGACGGAAGCGAATTTCTAAAAGTATTTTTTAAAGCGAAAATTTTAATATCATTATTGTAACATAGCCACCGGACCACATATTTAAGTAATTAGGATTATGACCTATTCTTCCCGCAAGTGGTCTGTCCACTCAACTCGTAAAGATTTTAATGTTAATTTTGGTGAGAGGAGTTAAAAAAAAGTGTCCCGAAATGGAAATATGTAACGGAAACGAGCAAACGAATTTCGCCTTTCTATTTCTCTCTTTCTTTCTTTTCCTCCTTTTCGATAACAGTACACGCGTATTATATGAAAACGTGTTTCTTTGGTTTTGGTATTTTTCCTTTTGTGAACACATGCACGTTGTAACCATTTATAATACCTATTATTAATATAGTTTTTAACAACCTAACCTAAAACTTGTAGCGTATCAGCTGTTCAATGAAATCAGCTGATCGTTATGAATTAATATAAAACAACTGATATTTCACTATAGCATATCTAGTTTTTAACAACATAACCTAAAACTTATTATAGTCTATCAGCTGTTCAATGAAATTAGCTGATCGTTACAAATTAATATAAACATGTTACATGTTAAAATGGGTATCATATGGGATACCGCAATGTTTTTTTAAAGTCACTGTCGCGGTGTTCAGCACAGTTCCTGGGAACGTTGAACATAGGAACGTAGCCTGGTTAAACGCATAATATTTTAATACAACTGGTAATGATATGTTATTACACTACAAAAGAAATGACGGCGTGTTAGCCTTAGCGATAAGTATGACGGCTATGAAAGTGCAAAGTCAATATCTAGAACGGCAAGTACAATCTCTTTACATTGCGATCGGAGATATTAACGGTGGAGTAGGACAGGAAGCGGCACTGCCCGCGGCCGTACTGTAGAGCTTTAATGCGAACTCATTAGTCGTGTCGTAAGTGCTGCGTCCCAATATTCTGCGACCAGATAACAACGGTCTCGAGCTATCGAGTAAATCATACGGTAACAACGTGCGCGATCTTAATTATTATGAGTATCTTGAGTCGATAGTCGATAGTGCGCGTTGATTATACGGAACGCAGCTGCTTCGCGGGCTTATTTACATGCACTCAATTGTTAGTGTAGATTTAAATCTGGATTTTCAAAGTCCGTCTGCGAACTTAGAAATAGTATTTCGTTTTCACGCTGTAACTTGGCAAGAACCTAAAGTAAGGAAAGTATAACGAGAAAAGATATGAAGTTAGCGTGCATTGTGTCCGCGAAATGAAATGAAATTTCGTAACGAGCTGTCCGCCACTCTACCGACTGAGATACGGCACTCGTATTCGTAGATACAAGGTTTTTTGCAAAGTAATTTCTAATTAAAATTTACTTTTTAAATTTGACTTAAATTAAAATTAAGTGCCAATAAAAACAAGGATTTCAAGATTCTCCCTCCTTCCCTCTTCCTTCATAAGGCCCTGGTGGTCACCAAATGCGGAGCGGAGTTGCGCTGAGCGGAGCGTATTAACTCTTTAAAACCTAAGCTATTGTTTTTAATGTAAGTACGGCCACTGAAAGCGTAACGGAGTAGAGCTGGGCTTCGACTCTGTCTTGTTCGGTTTTGAAGCTAACTACTTCCCCCACCACGCTGACCACGCTTTCAAACTTATTATTTCTCGTTACCTAGGTTACCGTTGCATAGGTTACGGTTTTTAAACACAATATTTCCTAGAATCCGTTAAAATAGGCCTAAAATTTAAAAGATACAAACGCGTTCTTTAAACTGACTCAACTCAGCTACGCTCGTCTCAGTTCAGCTTCGCAATTTGTGGCAACTCGGCCTAAAAGCCTGCTGCTTGTGATTTATGCCATCAACTTTCCTTAACTTCTAGTTATTTTACGCGTTATTACTTCATCGAGAAAGGTTGAGATATTTCCGGGGAAAGTGTTCCGATCGCTCAGAACACTCTATTTCAACAATATCGTTTATGACTACTTTGATTTTCGTCGTTACCCATTTTGATTATCCTAATGAAAGTTTGTTCGCCCGTTCTTGTGTTTTCGCCTTATATTGCTGGATTTGTCGATGCCAATTTTGACTAGCTTTCGCATTTTTACCCCAAAGAAAGCGTATCAGAGTTCGCTGTTCGCAGTTGCTGGATTTTTCGTGACAGAGGACTAGTACCGATGACAAAGAAGCAATGAACCGTGGTTTCGGGGCAGTGAAGGTCGACTAAGAGTTGGTGGGGAAAACATTTTTTTTTTTTTAGCCTAAGTGTGATAAAAGTGTCAGTGTTAATGGTAGCTGCTGACGGATTAAACTTTCATGTGTAGGCGTGTAACCAATCGTTGTTTTATTTCAATTAAAACTTAACTCACTTTACATTTATAAATGTATGTTAAAATCCCGATGTGGAAAATATAGGCAAAAGTAGCCAATGCGTCAACGTTTTTTCCATATTTGTGAACGTGTACAGTCGTTACATATAATTTGAAATAAGCGATTAACAAAATAGCCCATATTGTAGACATTATGATTAAAACGTTTTCTGCCAGTCTCTTAAATCTCTTTGATTGTCATTATTGAAGGTTTTTTGTCGATACCTTCCGAACAGGATAAATGGTGTGTGTGTGTGTGTGTGTGTGTGTGTGTGTGTGTGTGTGTGTGTGTGTGTGTGTGTGTGTGTGTGTGTGTGTGTGTGTGTGTGTTAGAACGTTCACGTTCGCAATTTTAGTGCGATTTGATTCAATCGTGACACAAAAATCGATTTTGGTAATACCTTGGACAAGGTCGTTAACCGGCGAAATTAGTTCAACCGTTTCAAAACGGCGGCCGTACGAATCTTTAAAAAATCGTAAGTTTTGTGTCACAAATATTTTTGGGGATCGTAATCGGCGTAAAAAACTATAAATATAATATTTTGAATTTTCAAAATACATTTGAATTTAGAAAAATCTAATTTGACGGCAGTCAGGTTCATTTTCTTATTTTCTATGCAATTTGGAAGTTTAAAATGCTAATATATGCAGATTTTAACGCTGTTTATGATGGTGAGATTAGTGTTTCAAAAAGAGGGTAAGATTAAAAAACATAATTTTATAAATTCGTTTATAAACATCGAAACAGCAGCATTATCACTAAAGTGGTAAACATACATTGTTTCAACAGGCGTGGTCAAAGGCCTAAACGCTGTAGCCGATAATTGGAACACGCCAATTGGTCAGTAAAATAACCATACAACATATCGTAGATTAAATCTAAGCAATAAATCCATCATGGCGTGGTCTGACACAGGCTATTGCAAATACTGTAGTTGATGTGAATAATAAAAGCACGTTTTGATGCGCAAGGAGATGTGTACAAGTAATCACCGCAGGAATACGAAATACGTAAACCTATTTGTGCGTCGTGCTCTTTATCGGACGCATGGGAAACGTTTATTTGATGAATAATCTTGCATGTTCTTGTGTCTGTTAACATCGCTTCCGTTAACATGTTCCTGTGCCCGTTTGCATCGCTTCCGTTAACATGTTCCTGTGCCTGTTTGCATCGCTTCCGTTAACATGTTCCTGTGCCCGTTTGCATCGCTTCCGTTAACATGTTCCTGTGCCTGTTTGCATCGCTTCCGTTAACATGTTCCTGTGCCCGTTTGCATCGCTTCCGTTAACATGTTCTTGTGCCCGTTACCATCGCTTTCGTTAACATGTTCCTGTGCCCGTTTGCATCGCTTCCGTTAACATGTTCCTGTGCCTGTTTGCATCGCTTCCGTTAACATGTTCCTGTGCCCGTTTGCATCGCTTCCGTTAACATGTTCCTGTGCCCGTTTGCATAGCTTCCGTTAACATGTTCCTGTGCCCGTTTGCATCGCTTCCGTTAACATGTTCCTGTGCCCGTTTGCATCGCTTCCGTTAACATGTTCCTGTGCCCGTTTGCATAGCTTCCGTTAACATGTTCCTGTGCCCGTTACCGTCGCTTTCGTTAACATGTTCCTGTGCCCGTTTGCATCGCTTCCGTTAACATGTTCCTGTGCCCGTTTGCATCGCTTCCGTTAACATGTTCCTGTGCCCGTTTGCATCGCTTCCGTTAACATGTTCTTGTGCCCGTTACCATCGCTTTCGTTAACATGTTCCTGTGCCCGTTTGCATCGCTTCCGTTAACATGTTCCTGTGCCTGTTTGCATCGCTTCCGTTAACATGTTCCTGTGCCCGTTTGCATCGCTTCCGTTAACATGTTCCTGTGCCCGTTTGCATAGCTTCCGTTAACATGTTCCTGTGCCCGTTTGCATCGCTTCCGTTAACATGTTCCTGTGCCCGTTTGCATCGCTTCCGTTAACATGTTCCTGTGCCCGTTTGCATAGCTTCCGTTAACATGTTCCTGTGCCCGTTACCGTCGCTTTCGTTAACATGTTCCTGTGCCCGTTTGCATCGCTTCCATTAACATGTTCCTGTGCCCGTTTGCATCGCTTCCGTTAACATGTTCCTGTGCCCGTTTGCATCGCTTCCGTTAACATGTTCCTGTGCCTGTTTGCATCGCTTCCGTTAACATGTTCCTGTGCCCGTTTGCATCGCTTCCGTTAACATGTTCCTGTGCCCGTTTGCATCGCTTCCGTTAACATGTTCCTGTGCCCGTTTGCATCGCTTCCGTTAACATGTTCCTGTGCCCGTTTGCATCGCTTCCGTTAACATGTTCCTGTGCCCGTTTGCATAGCTTCCGTTAACATGTTCCTGTGCCCGTTTGCATCGCTTCCGTTAACATGTTCCTGTGCCCGTTTGCATCGCTTCCGTTAACATGTTCCTGTGCCCGTTTGCATAGCTTCCGTTAACATGTTCCTGTGCCCGTTACCGTCGCTTTCGTTAACATGTTCCTGTGCCCGTTTGCATCGCTTCCGTTAACATGTTCCTGTGCCCGTTTGCATCGCTTCCGTTAACATGTTCCTGTGCCCGTTTGCATCGCTTCCGTTAACATGTTCCTGTGCCTGTTTGCATCGCTTCCGTTAACATGTTCCTGTGCCCGTTACCGTCGCTTTCGTTAACATGTTCCTGTGCCCGTTTGCATCGCTTCCGTTAACATGTTCCTGTGCCCGTTTGCATCGCTTCCGTTAACATGTTCCTGTGCCCGTTTGCATAGCTTCCGTTAACATGTTCCTGTGCCCGTTACCGTCGCTTTCGTTAACATGTTCCTGTGCCCGTTTGCATCGCTTCCGTTAACATGTTCCTGTGCCTGTTTGCATCGCTTCCGTTAACATGTTCTTGTGCCCGTTAACATGTTCCTGTGCCTGTTTGCATCGCTTCCGTTAACGTGTTCTTGTGCCCGTTACCATCGCTTTCGTTAACATGTTCCTGTGCCCGTTTGCATCGCTTCCGTTAACATGTTCTTGTGCCCGTTAACATCGTTTTCTTCAACATGTTCTTGTGTTCGTTATCATCGCTTCCGTTAACGTATTCTTGTGTCCGTGAACATCGCTTCCGTTAACGTTTTCTTGTTTCCGTTAACATCGCTTTCGTTAACATGTTCTTGTGTTCGTTATCATCGCTTCCGTTAACGTTTTCTTGTTTCCGTTAACATCGCTTTCGTTAACATGTTCTTGTGCACGTTAACATCGCTTCCGTTAACATGTTCTTGTGTTCGTTATCATCGCTTCCGTTAACGTTTTCTTGTTTCCGTTAACATCGCTTTCGTTAACATGTTCTTGTGCACGTTAACATCGCTTCCGTTAACATGTTCTTGTGTCGTTATCATCGCTTCCGTTAACGTTTTCTTATTTCCGTTAACATCGCTTTCGTTAACGTGTTCTTGTGCCCGTTAACATTGCTTCCGTTAAAATATTCTTGTGTCCGTTAACATCGCTTCTGAAACAATGGCGAAAGTTTACTTGTTAAACAGGATAATTTGTGTTGGCACAACATTTTTTAAGTATCTATTTTACGTTATAACGACGTGAAAATTAGAGCTTTCGAAACCGCCTATTGTTCTGGTTACGTCAGTTTAACTGGATATCAGGTCTTGCGTCCATTTTCTATCACGACTCCATCTTGAAACCTAAATGGCTTTCGATTTCGCATGGCAGCTGAGCGATTAGGAGAACTCTCACTACTGCATTGGTCCAGTAGGCAAGACCCGCCCGGCTCAAGTATAAGTTAAATCCGAATCGTAACGGAACTATAATTTTGGTAATCTCCGAGTTTTTGCGAGAAAAACGAGTCTGCACTAGCACGTTATTGTATTAAAAATATGAATAGGCCTACTTTAGGGGCGTTTTACTAATAATGAAACACAGAATGAATATCGATGCTAAAATAGGGCTTTGTGGTCACTGTGGTCAGTCCCTGCGTTTCTGAACTGCGCATCTCAAAGTTTTGTGTGTGTGTGTGTGTGTGTGTGTGTGTGTGTGTGAGAGAGAGAGAGAGAGAGAGAGAGAGAGAGAGAGAGAGAGAGAGAGTCTTTTAATCTTTCAGTTGCCAATCAAACACCTTAAAAACGCTCGATAGATCATCCGTATGTTCGAACGAAATACATTTATTAAAAGCACCATTTAATTAAATATATTTTATATAAAACCATTTTATTTTGAAAGTTTTATAGGTTGAAAAATCGGATTTTTGTAATAGTTTTCCAGTCCATATGTATAAAGTGTGTAGTGTAAACTTTTTAAAACTTTAAGCCTGCTTTCCACGGAAAATTGTAACTTTTAATATTTTATTGATAGTATAATTTTGACACTATTTCGTTAACAACTTTTTTACTTTATTTATTACAAAGTAATTGTTTTCTTGATTTTTGACATGAAAACTTCTATGCTCGTGTTGGACAAAATATGGGTGTAAACATTTGTTTCACGCTTGATTCCGTAACGCATACCTTACAGCATATATAATTGTTCTTGTTTGTGTGTGTGTGTGTGTATATATATATATATATATATATATATATATATATATATATATAGACTTGAAGTGATTACTTTTAAACAACTGATTTCGCACAACAGCTGTTGCTTCAATATAATTTCAGTTGAGGTTATGTTTATTCTCTTGTTAATTTTAAAAACGCGTATATTCTAAATTCGTGTAGTTAAATTATTTAATGACAATGACCTATACCAATTTTCACTTCTGTCTAAAATTAAGAATATTTCATATTAAGGCTACACGAAGTGCCAGTCATAATGTAAACGTGCTTGTTTACATTAGTAAGACATTAGTCGCAAGGTGGACGCAACACTGTCCGATAGTTTCAAACATTTTCCTTTCATAGTGTAGCCCTAGCAAACTAACGTATTTGGTCACGCTGTTGTTAACACTCACTATTCACGTATTTTCATCGGGAATAAGTTTAAAATTGGTCATACTAGCCAGTTCAGTATGACCAAAAGTGCCTGTTGCAATTTAAAGATGTCATGATTTTCCAACGAATTGTCTTTGTAAGTTTCCAGTTAAAATTTAGGATAAGTGTTGAAAACCTGTTTCCGTGCATGATTTATCTCAATGCTTACACTTTCTTATGTTCCGGTTAAATAATACATTTTGTGTGATTATTTAACACAGTATCCCGAATTGCGAGTTCAATAAGCCTATTGCTTGAAAATCGAAATATTGGAACACGGAATTCCTTTCCTCTTTTAGGGATTTTCTTTGGACTGCAAAACCTGGAACCGCCTACCAAGAAATAATTTGCGTCATTGTTACTCTTTCTGAATCAAGAATACTCCTCGCCTGTCAAAACGTCCTGATATTAAGGCGTTTGCTAAAGCGGAGCGAACAGAATTGACAAGAAGGACGTCGGGTATCGCACGGAGTCGGAGCTGTGTAAATAAATAAGGCAGATGCAATTCTGACTCGTGCAAGTAGTACGGGTAAATATGTACAGCCAGGCCTTGAAGTATCAACTAACGGTAAGTATAGGCAACACGTCTGTGTAGTTACTGTATTTCAATTAAACTACAGTACAACAGCTGTTCTTATACACGTTAGTTATTTTTTGTGTCCAGCCGCCTCGGTGGCCTAGTTGATAGCGTACTGGGCTTTCACCCCGAGGACCCGGGTTCGATTCCCGGCCAGGGCTTGGCATTTTCATACGTTATAAATAATCCCATCGTCTGCATTATCCCAAGTGTGCACAATAGTCAGACGTTAAACAAAAAAAAACACATTTTTTTTTGTCCAAGAGAGCGCTTTATGGACGCGGAAGATTTGCAGGAAAGCATGGCAGTGTTTTCAGAAAGAAACCTGCTGCTTCATGACAAACTGCCCTGTTAAATACATTATCTTCTGTTAAAATTATAGGAAAATTTTAATTCTTTAAGTTGCAACAGGCGATTATTTTGTTCATATTCAGCTGGCTAAATTTTAGACATATTTCCGATTAAAAAAAATACATAAATGGTAATTGAACAACAGCGTGACCAAGTAAGTTTGTTCGCTACATTATGAAAGAAGAATTTGAAGAAGTACTGTACTTGCTCGCAAACACCTTGGGGTCTCTCTGCGGCGAGCATCGGGCAACTGCTGATGCCTCTTTACCCTTGTCGCAGTTATATTTGCAGACCGAACGCACCCATAAGGAAGTACTTACTGTACATATAGCGACAGCAGATGGCGGAGTTAAGCGAATGCTTCAGTGCCGTTTAGCAATACGGGTCTATAAGATACGATACGTACACTGAATAAAACATTCCAGGTTAGGTTAGTTGTGGTTTGTCTTTGAAAAACCAGAAGGAAGTTTGTCATTAGCTGTATCGCTAGAAAGAGCAGGCATACAAAAGTCGATCACTCAAGCGAGCTGAGGTGGTTATCGTAATATTTTTTGAAGTTTAGAGATGGTGTTTGTTATAAAAAAATTTTGTCAGTCTGGTTAGTTATGATTTTTTTAAAGAAATTTTAGTTAATTCTAAGTATTCGAGAAAATAATACAGAAAAGCACTAAAAAAATTAAAGAAAGAAGAGATAAAATGCCCTTAAAAGTAAAGTATCAGAGAGTAGTATGCTTGTTATTATTATTTATATAATTTGAAACTGTATAATGATTTCAAAGAACTTTCGGAATTTCCGAAAGAAAAATGCTTTGCTCAGCTCTCGTAGAAAGTGCGCGGCGTGACAGCTTGGGATAATTGTACATACTATTATTGTATTATTGAATGTCATGCAGATAACGGCAAGGAAAGGTTCGCTTCGTGCAGCTAACAGTCTTGGTCGAGTCGCGTTAGTGTTTTATGTCAATTTCCTTCACCTTGACATTTCACTCCAGTATCCTATCCGTACCACTCCAGTTCCTTTCTAATTCTTTCGTCCTCCTACACGACTCATCCTTTCTTTTCTATCCTTCGCGTTCTTAACGAGGAATGTGGAAGTCGCCTAATGGCAAACAACGGCGGGCGTTGTAAAAGTAGCCTGTCTTAGTGTTTGACAAAAGAGCCAAAAAACGCGAGCTTCAAGAGTGGCAACTAAGAACGTTATGATATTTTAAGTTCTCGTAGTAGTGAATTTCCATTACAAAAATAAGCTATTGAAGCTGCCACCATGTTAAGACCAAACCGAGATCTTGAAATGTGCCGATCCTGATGTCTTGATCATTTTGTGGAATCGTTTAGTGTGTGGAGGGCGCGTGTTTATGTTGGCACGATAACATTCACAATTTTAATCCGATTTGTTTCAATCAATCTTTAAAAAATCGTGAGTTTGTTGTCTTAATAATTTTGAAAAACTTACTTCACTATCAACTTAAAAACTGCATAAATTAGCATTTTGAATTTTAAAAATCCGTAGAAATTAAGATATTTTTTGAAGGCGGTCTGGCTTTATTTTCGTATTTTCAGTGTAATTTGAAAGTTTGAAATACTAACATATGTATATTTTATTGCTGGTTATGATGTTGAAATCGGAATTTCGAAAAGGATAAGATACAGAAAAATACTTTTTGAAATTAGTTTCTATCACGTCAGCAAGACAGCCGCGTGCCGCGATTGTTTTAAAATGGTTTTGAACTAAACTTTGTTTGGAGTTAAGCAATTGTGTAGATTATAATGTTACTTATTTTTTGATAACATCTTAACAAAATATCATTTGATGAATCTATTAACTAAGCAGGTGAAAAAACATTGTTTTTATATTCGAAAAAGTTTGTGCGTTATAAAGTACAAAAGTAGGCTACAGTTGATTTTACTGCAGTAATGCGGTAACCGAGTTATATCGAGATAACTGAACGTTTTGGGGCAGGCAGGCAGCTGCAAATTTGCTTACCTCGGAAATCATGAATGTGTTGACGCAACACGTGTCATTGAGCGACCTTGAAACAATGGCAATACAGATGTGTAAATATAACAAAGAAACAGATGTACAAAATCAGCTGTTAGTGAAGATTAAATTAATAGTATAACTCTGATCCTACTGCCCATTTAAGTTTAGCGCAAAAAATTTGGCACCGCCCCTTAAGCGGTAATTAGGAAAATTGAAGAAACAGCCATTAAGAGATAAAAATTGGGTAATTACATTACGTAATATAAATTTCGGATTTTTTAGTATTATCAAATAAAAAAATGTACTGTATAACAATGCGCTTTTCATTGTTTCTAGTGGAGCTTACAAACCAATAAATTTTTAGTTTTGTTTTCGAACTAATAGGTAGTTATAATATGGAGAAATCTTTGCCTCCGACCTTGAATTTTCTACACGGCTTGCTACGCTCGCAGATGTAAAGGTAAACCGTCAGTAGTGTAAAGGTCACCGTCAGTAGTATTCGTTAGACTTTACCTGTTGCTTTAATTATTTTCTGGAAATTTATACTGCGCATATTTATGGTAGGCTACTGATAATTACTTATTATCAGCCTAGTGGTCTTTAAAAAAAATAGTTTTAAGAGAAACTAGTGGGCCGTGCGACTTTGGCCCACTATGAAAAAGAAACGAATAATATACAACAATGTACAGCAAGAAATTGAACAGTGTTATAGCGCCTCTTTATACACAATGTTCGTGGAGTTTCTTACCTGTTGAAAAAC
The DNA here is from genome assembly GCA_022606455.1 of Callitettix versicolor. NCBI lineage: Eukaryota > Metazoa > Arthropoda > Insecta > Hemiptera > Cercopidae > Callitettix > Callitettix versicolor. The sequence continues at coordinate 43,611,674 of CM040189.1, forward strand.
CAACGCACAGTTATCAGTGCAAAATGATTAGTCTGGGGAGGCACCTGTCTTATCGAGTGTTTGCTCTTGCGTTTTTTTAATAATTATTGCAAAAACAGTGTTTACAGGGAACTATTTTCTATTTAATACAACAGGCCTTACTTTGTTCTACTTTGGTATTTATAACCTATAAAATTATCTAACATTGTACCTTCTGGATGATCTAGGAAATCTAAAGAAATGTAAATCCGGTGTTCGCACACTACCATTAGGACAACTGAAATAATGGCATTTAGTTCCGATGAAAACACAATCACTTTAAAACTAAAACCCGTAGGCTATACGATAATTGCACAATAAAAACAAGTGACGGTAAGTAAGACTCGCTCGGCAGGCATTTTGCATAAACTAATTAATAAAAATGTAAATAAACATGATTATTCCAAATTATTTATCAAATTATTATTTATAAACTAAAAAAACTATAAAAGTAATATGTGATATTAGAAATAAAAAATACAATGGGAACTGTCATGAAGTGTGTATTTAAATCTCTTCTCGTATATAACATTATAATTAATTAATAATTTATGTAAAAGTTGTACTACAAGCTGTTGCATAATAAAATATTTTTTTAAATTCAAACGGCGACACATAGAATTAAAACGGTGTGCTCAATATAACTTTCATTTCTTGCATTTAAGATAACCGGATTTCACATTACATACCTAGATGTGTAAATAGCTACAGTATTTGCTGTTTAATCCTACGATTAGATGTAAATAATAGCTAAATAAAGGAAGTGAGTGTAGGATGAAGTAGGCTATGTCGGGCGCCGTAGACCCTCCGGTAAGACGGACGCGGACGTGCGTTTTACTAAAGTCTTTGATTCGCAATGCTCATTTTATTGGCAATTACGATCAATAACATCTCTTTGCGATTTTAGCGACAGTACTATATTCGTAATTACTTTTGCACACGACGTGCGCGGCTGAGCTTAGGCTACCCACTGTGTCCTTTGCGGTAACTCACTCGCTGACTGACACAAATCGTTACTTACTTTCAGACTCGCTAACAAGTTGGCATTTGACATAGAGGCAGGCATTAAAGTGTAAATACACTCGTACCCAATCACACTACATATGAACTAAGCAAATATTTGCCTGTTGATTCTGATTGAAAAACGCATTTGGCCTATGTACTTTAGTAGAAAGCTTTTTTTCTGTCGTAAGTTATGTAATTATTACTGTAACATATTTCTTAAACCGAAAAACCTATTTGTTTGTTTGCTTCCTCGAAACGAGTTTCGGTATCTAAATACATTTTATGTGTTATTTTTATATTCATCTGTATCACAGCTTCGTGTATTTTTGCGACATGCTAAAGTTGCACTGTCTTGTATTTTATACAATTACAATACCACGGTATATACGAGGGTTGATCAAATATAAACGAGACTGACTTTCTAAAAACTTTTCCGTTGGACATTGAACTCTAAAGGGTGGGGTTTTAGGTAGCCTGGGAGGTTTGGGACGGGCGTAGACGGGCAACATTTCCGTTCGAACCCTTCAGTATAAAACTATACAATGAGTGAGAGTGAAGTGCACGTTTCCGTGGAGCAGAGAATTATTATTAAGTTTTTGGCCAAGGAGGGGGTCAATCCGACTGAAATCTTTCGTAGATTGACGGCTCAATACGGGGACAGGACCCTGTCAAGAGCTCGCGTTTTTGCTTGGCACAAGGAATTCGCCGAAGGACGGGAAGCAGTAGAAAACCTCAGCTTCCCGTCGCCCGACGGGATTGTCGCCCGACCACTTCCGTCACGGACGAAAACATTGATGCTGTTCGGAAGCTCCTGGACGAAGACAGACGTATATCGCTGCGATTTATTGCAGATGAACTCCAGTTGAGCTATGGTAGCGTTCAAAAAATCGTTACATCAAACCTGGAACTCAGCAAAGTATCTGCAAGGTGGGTTCCACGAATTTTGACCGACGTTCACAAACGGAATCGTTTGGAGATTTGCCAGCGACTATTGACCCAATTTGAACGAGATGGTGAGGCATTATTAAACCGGATTGTCATCTGTGACGAAACATGGGTTCACCATTACACTCCCGAGTCGAAACAGGCAAGTATGGAGTGGCGGAAGAGGGGAGAGAGGGCGCCTCTGAAGGCCAAATCACGATCGTCGGCCGGGAAGGTAATGGCCACTGTATTTTTCGACAATCAAGGCGCCTTTCACGTCGATTTCCTCCATCAACGACGCACAATAAATGCACAATATTATTGCGATGTTTTAGAGGCCGCAAAACAGTCTTTTCGTAGGAAAAGGAAATCTAAACCGGCGAGAAACGTCATTCTTCTTCACGATAATGCCCGACCACATTCGGCGAACGCTACGAGGCTTAAACTCGATCAAATTGGCTGGGAACCAATGGAACATCCCCCATACAGTCCAGACTTATCACCCTGCGACTATCACCTGTTTGGGCCACTCAAAGAGGCGCTTGGAGGCCAGCGTTTCGAAGACGATTCTGCGGTGGAGACCTTCGTGCTCCAATGGCTCAATGAACGCCCGAAAACTTTTTACGAAGATGGAATTAAAAAACTTCCAATCCGGTGGGAAAAATGTGTTACTCGTGCGGGAGACTATGTAGAAAAATAAGTTGTATCAAGAATAATTTGTAAGTAAGCAATAAATTTTTTAAAAAATCAGTCTCGTTTATATTTGATCAACCCTCGTATATACGTTATTTTGTTACAATGTCACATGGTTTTTTACCGTTACAACAACAAGTATTTTGTATTAATAAAACTGCAATAACTCTACGGGACTGACCGAACTTCGGTTTTCACGTTCGAAACAACACAACAATGAACATAACCTCAAAGTTAACGAAAGCTGTTAAAATAACAACTGTTGTCTAATTTCGTCTGTTTAGTAAAACAATGCTTAAAATATTTGCTAAAATGTCATATTTTACTGTGGAGGCAGCTGGTAGGTTTAGAGATCCCACCGTACATATAGCTCATACTACTCTCACTCATCTACTGAAGACATTCTGCATAGCTTGGCTAACTCTAAAGTGTAAAGCGACCCGTACTGATGAAATGTATGACAACGGTCTAACGTGTATCAAACGGAGCCCTGGGATACCTGGCAACCTCCCTGTGCACTTAACCTTACCCATACATGCTGGGCTCTGTCTGGGCGTATATCATTTCGCTAGCTATATGTATATAGAATGAGCTTGAACTCATTGCACAACAAAAAGCTGGCCAAATGAGGCACAACTTCCATTTTTTTTCTTAACGTTCGTACAAGGACCTTAAGGTACGCATGCGCAGGTCAGTGACGCAGAGGACTGATCGTGCGTACCTCTAAACCTTGTACCTCAAGCGTACGCCGATCCGTGAAGAATAAGGGAGGGGGGAATTGAAAGGGAATTGGCAGAGCAAGTATTGGCAAACTCCTCAATAACAAAATAAATTGTTAAATTGTCTGTTAGAAGCACAGGAGTTACCCACCTTGAATGCTCTCCAAATCTTAGACTTTTTGAAGAGACTAGGGCCAACCCTAGTCTTGTCCAAACGCGCTGTAATTGAGCAATTTAAAATGTAGAAAGGGGCACAATAGATCTGCGAAGGTCGTCGTGCAATAGCAAACCTAGAAAGTAATTATTCATTCATAAGTCAAATGTTCTTATTTCAAATGAAACTGTAATGATATTACGAAGTTCCACTATAGCTTCCTAATACGATGTTTTATTTAGATTTATTTGTAAATCTTGACCAAAAGGGACACACACACACACACACACACACACACACACACACACACACACACTCACTGATGACTTATGTTTAATTTTGTTTAATATTACGTATTTAAAGTTCAATAAAAACATATTTAAATAGTAATAATTTACGCCATTATAATACAAACCAGCGCAGCTAATACTAAATGTTAGAGCAGAGTTAATTACATCTTGCTCATACTATGTAAACGATTGTTTTTTAATCTTTTAATAATATAGTAATAATTATTTACATTATAAATAACGCTATTATACTAAAAAAATCATTAAAAAAACATTTTTTTATAATATTTTCCGTCGGTCTGTTTTTTTACGACACATTTCTTTAAATTTATAAAGTAGGTAGCCTATATTAGTGATATTAACGAATGTGTAAAAGAATTTATATAATTATTCGCTAAATGTCTTTTAAGAAAATACGAATACACGTGACGTATATTTATACCGCATACCGCCGCAATACAATACCGCGTGTTCTATATTTACACAGCCATAGGATAATACCGTGTTCCGCGAGTCATAACATTGTAGCGTGCGGAATTCTGCACATCATTGTCCCCCAATTGACTCTTTCGACACGCAACTAATGACCCCGCAACTAAATGGAGTTTCTTTTTTATCGAGAGCACAAAGCGCCGGTCCGAGGCGCAGTCAATGGAACCGATTATAACTATTGTTGTTAAGATCGATTATTAACAGCAGTCCGAAAATATCGATTAATCTCGATACGCCCCGGTGTTAACGTAACGCCGCACTGTTGCCAATGTTTAATTGCGATTTCGAATTTAAATAGTGCACCTAATCATTGCACGCAGGTGTTATGTGAAGTGTAAGATTATTAAATTAACTTACTACTGTAATACGGGGAGAGTTTTCTATTTTACAACGAAAGTGCGTTACTTTTTCGTCTTAAATATTTTTTGAAAATGTAGTTTCACGTTAATCAGCTTTAAGAAGTGCATTTTGAATTTTTAAAATCCTTTGAAATTAACAAATTTAATTTGCAGTGGTCAGGGTTCGTTTTTGTTTTTCAATAAAATTTGAAAGTTTAAAATGTTAGTATATGCAGATTTTAATACTTTTAGTGAAACTACAGTTTCAAAAAAAGGTAAGGTAAACAAATTACTTGGAAATTCGTTTCCGTTACGTCAGCGAGATAGCTGCGTGCACATTTATTTTATTCTTTTTTAAATCTAATTTCACAATGGTAATTTGTATTATATTTCAACGAGCTAAGATTAATATTTAAAAATTTCAAAACTCGTTAAAAACAGTGGCATAAAGTTTATTCAAAAAAACCGGTAAACTTTACCGCAAAAAATTTAAGAAAAACAAAGTGGTAACGGACTTGTCAGACCTACTACCATAAGCCCTGAGTAAAGTTTATGACTAATTTGATTCAAATCGGATCAAAATTACGAAAGTTAGATTGATATAAATTTAGGGGCTTTTAATGTCAATAGCACTATATTTGTTGATAATTATTTAAAAAATATGTAGGCCCTATATGATTTTTGTTTATAATCCATACGTAATCTCATACAGTTGGAATTCTCTTAAAATTTCTCGAAAATTTAAGAAGGAAATAATAAAACAGTATTTAAAGACAATATGAAATACAGCTGATTGATTGAACACAGCTGATCATTATCATTAATTTCTAGTAGAAATTTTCGCTTTTTATAGTTTTTAAAGGGCTTAGTTAGGAAAAATATAGTTTTCCCTCAAATTTGAGACTAATACATTTAAAGCAAGCTTCCTACGACAGCAATCTCTCAAAAAAATGGTTTTCACATGTAACTTTATGGCATTATATTATATAAGGATACTAGGCTATGTATGTATAAATTGTAAAGACCTTATATTTCATTTTTAGCCAAGATTGTTAGACACACTCTGCCGGTTAAAGTGTCCAACATAACTTTATCAAATTCACCTCCAATCCCAAGATACATTTTCAAAAACTAGCAAATGGAAATAAAATATCACCATCTTGTAAAAGGTTAGATTTATAAGAACGGATTGCAAAATGATTTTTTAATTATTTTTGTGATGACAAAAATTGTTACTGGAACAGTGGTTATTATATTTTTAAAATTAAATTAATTTTTGTGGGTTTTTTTGTTCTTTATATACAAATGTGTTTTTTTATGTCGGACGTGACGAGTGTTCAGGCTGATTGAATTTACTGTTGCAATTAGTCGACCGGCTGCGTTGAAAAATACGTACGTTAATCGGAGTCTCGTAACACGGTGAGCCAGGCCTGGCGAGAGGCCTCAAACGGGCCGGAGCAAAGACCGCGGCCGCGTCCGTACCGCGGTACCACGATATGATCTCCGGATCAATTATAGTTTCAACGTGAGTAATATCTAGGTACGGGGCTAAGGGCGTTGAAAGGCAAACAAACGGAGTGCATTCCTTGAGCAACAAAAACAAATACCAACTGGCAACACAAATCATTATAGATAATGACACCCCGCCCCGGAGCTCGGATCGTGCTCGTCGAGCATTATCGCACCCCCGAAACAGAAAACGTGACGCGAGCCCAAATTGCTCAGACATAACCTGCCCGATTTGCCGCCACTAATCATTGTACTTTGTTCATCACACATTCAACGGGCTGTCTGTTTCACATGCCTTGCAATACCTACCCAAACACACTAGTATCGGGAAATTACAAAATTTAGCAATACTACGAAGTACATCGAAGAAGTAATCGATCTTGAAGGTTTGATGTATATGTAACTTTTCAGGTATCCCATATCAACAAAAGTTGTTCCATCTGTGTGTAAGTGCACATTTGCTGGGAACTAAATTAATTGGTCTTCCTCTATTTTTGTATTGTGCAATTACAGCCCTCCGGACTTGGATCATCAGGGAAGCGAGATAATCCTGTCTGTAGATTATCTCCTATCCCTCTTAAAGTTTGCATTTACTCCACGACTGAAGGCTTGAGAGCGTCTATGGCGGAGTACGTTCAGACTTCCTAAGCCTATACAAATTTTATTTTGTAATTATCCCGCGTTTAAGTCGTAGAAAGATTCTCAGACTTTACCCTCACCGATATCACCGAGGAACTGTTTTATGTGTATCTTCCACATTGGGATTCCGCTAACTTAACTCCACTAACAGTACGAAGCAGAGGCAAAGGAGTGCTGGAACCGCCTCATAGATATGCAAGTAACGATTGCTGGACGTTCTCTCGCAGTTCTCCATTAAAACGTTTACGCAAAAAGTCCAAATGACTTGTATTGTCCGGGATTGCAATTCCCAATATCCCAGCAGTAATCATCCAGCTCCGCGATTCATTTGCATTCTTTGTTCGATTTGCTTTTACTTTAATTTTAATGGAATACTGAAGTGTGTTACATCACCCGTGCTCCGCTACGATATTTTAACCTTGTTACCGTATTTTCAATGGAATAAGTGTTATTTTTCGCATTTCGAAATATTTGGTTACTGATTGATACTAATTAAATGTTATTAGTGTTTGGAAATTCGCTTCCGGCGAGACAGCGGCGTTCGGTAGATTGTTTAGTTTAATGTGTAACTTGATCTAGAAGACTGTAGCAGGAGTCAATCATAACAATTGGCTGGTCAGAATAAATAACCACATTATTATTCATATCGCATACAGTAGATTCTCGATTAACCGTCACCGTTTTTAACTGTCACGTTAATTCTGTTATCTGACATTTTTACACAGTATTATATTGTAAATAATTTGTAATAAATAATAAAAGTAACCTTTTATACAAAACAAAATACTGTAACTAGACACGAATTATTTATAGCATAGGCGACGGCAGCTGACGTTAATTGCTAGCCTAAGCAAACATTGGTATTCGAGAAGTAAACGATCCTATCATCTAGTGGAATAAAATAGAAACACTTGTAGTATTGTTAAAAATTTGGAAAAAGTCCATTGAAAGATAATACTCTCAAACTATTTACGATAATACCATTCAGCGTATAAGTCGATCACGAAACAGTCACATAAGTACTTTAAGTGGCGCGTATGTTACGTTAATACTTGTCAAAATATAAAGTTGGGGTAAGTTCCTGTATTAAAGACCTACACATGTAAAATTTGTAGAATACATAATTAAATAGAAAATTAAAGTTTTACTACATTTTCCAAATTAATAATAATAATAATAATAATAAAACATTCTGTGCTCTAAACACAGTATATTATGTTATTTTTATCGACCATCGAAAGTAGAGTGGTCTGTTTCTGTTATCCGTCTATTTTGTCGTCACACAAACGATTCTGAGATTTACGGTTAATCGAAACCCTATTACAATTATTAATTTATAGAGTCGTAAACGACATTTGGCAAATTTCACTTTTGTCATTTCAGTTGGATCCAATCAGCTGTTGTTATTTATCAATTACATTGATTTGGAAATTAAAACGATACAAATTGTACATTGTAGTTTCGATTTAAACTCTCGGTTTTTCTTCTTGTTTGATGTTTTAACAGCTGTATATTTATTGTCGGCTCATAATCTGTTTGTTTATGTGAAATCTAAGCTCGATCGTTACAAAGTTTTTCTTATTAAGTAGAAGAGGCTAATGCAATGCTATTGTGATTTGAATACGTTCACCTCAGTATTATATTCAGTCAGTCCGCTTCCAGGCTGATGAAAATGGTTTTGTTACAGAATAAATAATTACAATTACTCGGTGGTCCCTGTGGGTGTTGGCCTTCATTTTTGCAAATTTCGACAAATTTTAGCTCTTCTTCGTGTTATAGAGACACAATATCATTGTTATTTTCTTATTGTACGAGGTATTCAGAAACATAAGTTTAGTTCGAGTACTTATGGGCTACATTAGAGACAATTTTAACCAAAATAGTTATGCCCTATTTTTGAGAAAATACATTTTTATTTCTTTCTTTTTATCAAAATAATAAATGAGATATGAGCAAACTAGACCTGCATAGGTCTAGATTATCGGTACATACTAAATGCCATCCAATTCGATCAATTCGTTTAAACTTCAGCGCGATTCAATTCATTTAGACATTTATGAAAATATCACTTTAGATGCAGGTATCTTGAAAACAGATTCACTCATCACAAGGTAGTACAGTACATATTGTTTATATTTCATATAGACTAGTAGGCCAAAAAAAGTAAAATTACATTAAATCCAATCTTATCTATATTTGAAGATTCGTAGCGAATTTAAAGTTGAACTTCGAGAAAAAATCGGACAAAAGGAAAAGGAACCCTTGCAGCCGTTGGAAATTGTTGTTTATGATTTCGAAACATTTCTATTCAAACGTAACTTATGGCTTCATATTCAGTGATGGCAAAAAATTTTAAAACCTCGATATATTGTGTACGGTTTGAAGAAAAACCGATTTTCTAGGCTTTTTAAAAAACGCAGACAGCCAGAGTGCATCGGCAATTTGACATCGAAAATCGAGCTCCAGACAGCCAGAGTGCATCGGCAATTTGACATCGGAAATCGAGCTCCAGACAGCCAGAGTGCATCGGCAATTTGACTTCGGAAGTCAAACTCCAGATAGCTTGAGTGCATTGGCAATTTGACATCGAAAATCAAGCTCCAGACAGCCAGAGTGCATTGACAATTTGAAATCGAAAATCAAGCTCCAGACAGCCAGAGTGCATGGCAATTTGACGTCGGAAATCAAACTCCAGACAGCCTGAGTGCATCGGCAATTTGACATCGAAAATCGCGCTCCAGACAGCCAGAGAGCATTGGCAATTTGACATCAGAAATCGAGCTCTAAACAGCCAGAGTGCATTGCCAAATTTACATCGGAAATTGAGCTCCAGACAGCCAGAGTGCATCGGCAATTTGACATCGGAAGTCAAACTCCAGATAGCTTGAGTGCATTGGCAATTTGACATCGAAAATCGCGCTTTAGACAGCCAGAGAGCATTGGCAATTTGACATCAGAAATCGAGCTCTAAACAGCCAGAGTGCATTGCCAAATTTACATCGGAAATTGAGCTCCAGACAACCAGAGTGCATCGGCAATTTGACATCGGAAATCAAACTCCAGACAGCCAGAGTGCATGGCAATTTGACGTCGGAAATCGAGCTCCAGATAGCCAGAATGCATTGGCAATTTGACATCGGAATTCGAGCTCCAGACAGCCAGAATGCATTGGCAATTTGACATCGGAAATCAAGCTCCAGACAGCCAGAGTGCATTGACAATTTGAAATCGAAAATCAAGCTCCAGACAGCCAGAGTGCATGGCAATTTTAAATCGAAAATCAAGCTCCAGACAGCCAGAATGCATTGGCAATTTGACATCGGAAATCAAGCTCCAGACAGTCAGAGTGTATTGACAATTTGAAATCGAAAATCGAGCTCCAGACAGCCAGAGTGCATTGACAATTTGACATCGGAAATCAAGCTCCAGACAGCCAGAATGCATTGGCAATTTGACATCGGAAATCAAGCTCCAGACAGCCAGAATGCATGGCAATTTTAAATCGAAAATCAAGCTCCAGACAACCAGAATGCATTGGCAATTTGACATCGGAAATCAAGCTCCAGACAGTCAGAGTGTATTGACAATTTGAAATCGAAAATCGAGCTCCAGACAGCCAGAGTGCATTGACAATTTTAAATCGAAAATCAAGCTCCAGACAGCCAGAATGCATTGGCAATTTGACATCGGAAATCAAGCTCCAGACAGCCAGAGTGCATTGGCAATTT